>VRYO01000638.1:1408400-1618593 GCA_009812075.1 Sialia sialis | reverse complement strand
CATGTTTTCCTGTTAGATCTTTGAAAGAATTTTGAATCTAACTTTGTTTGGCAACTTCTCCAAAGAACACCCAGAAAAAGTTTTTATCACTGAAAGAATTTTATTGTTTTGATCTCACTTTTCTTTTGGCATCCTTATGCTTCTTCCGGCATTCCTAAAAATTGTGAAAATACAACATTAGGAGAAATTTCTAAATCCACTGTTTCCCTTCAAAACTTTCTTTACATACAGTTAAGTAGCTGCTCCTGTAACATACAGAGATTGAGTGATTTACTGGACTGGACATCACAACATGATGTTGTACACACCGTTACCCTGAAGAACTTTTTTGTGCTCTGTGAATTACAACACTTCAGGCTCGTCTCGCAGATCTGAACTCGTTTTGCATGCACATTCAGAGCCATGTTCCCTCCCCGTGCTCAGCTTTCAGCCACAATTCCCAGGGAACTGACCTTCCATACTCACCTCAAGCAATAATCCACGTCTCTCTTCCCAGCCCTCTTTTTCTTCACTCAGCTCTATTGATCTACAATATAATTTTGGACTCTCTGCACAAAATAAAGACCCAATGAATAAGGTTAAACACTTCTGACTGTACTGCTGCTTCCAACAAACATGCATGAACACCTCAGCAATAAACTCAGACATTTTCTTCACATCCTTCCTATTCTCTTGCCCCCACCACACATTGGCTCCCACACCAGTGTTCTGTACTGCAGCCTGGAGTGCTAAGCAAAATGAAAGGCAGCAGCAGTTTTCCTGAACATGCTGAAATCTAAATTGCAGCTAAAATCTAAATCTAAATCTAAATATCAGCTATTTCATTAAAAGCTCAGCAGCAGCATCCCACATTTTCCCCCAGATGCCTGCTAAGAGATCTCCATTTTAATACATTCTGTAAATCAGATAGTCTGGAAGATTGCCGTACACTTAAGATTATATACATGCCTGAAAGGATCCAAAATGTCTAGGTAACCTGTCAATTTTATTGGTAAACTGTAAAACTCCAGATACCTATTTGGGAATTATCTGAAAGAAAAGAAAGCCAGAAAGCTGCTCAGCCTTTGTTTTACCAGGAATTTCTCACAGGATTCTACCACAACTTTGAGCACAACGAAGGACGGCAAATTTGGACTCCAGAACATTCCTAACCAGACAGCATTTTTCCCACCTCACTGAATTCCATTAAGAGTTTGAAAGGAAAAAGCCTTACAAAAGATGCTGAAGGAATTCTGTCATACCTCTTAGGCGTCCGTCATCTTTACAGAAGACAAAAACTCTAGGATTTTCTGTGGTAAAGCAAGAAACCTAGACAAGTACAAAGGAATTTTAGCAGCCTAAAAGGTACTGTCAAATTCCATGAACGCAAATTAAAGCTGTGGTGCTTCAGAGAAATGGATACATTGAAAAGCTTTATCCCATAGGAACCAAACAGAGCCTTCTATTACAAAACCACCCTTTTAAAAAGAAAGCTGCCTGGGCCTTTGGCTTTTGGCCAAACGCACTTTGGGGTTGGTCAAACCAAAAGGACCCAGTTCATTTCTTGTGCTCAACTTCTCTCTTTCCATATTCAACTTCACACCAAATGGGCGGCTGGGAGGTTTCACCCTGTGCAGCATGAATGGTTTTCCTGGAGGACTTTCATTGCTCACAGCTGTGCAATGTCACTTTTCCCATTCCCTGAGTGCTGCTGTTAATATTCCCACAGCATCCAGCTACTCCAGGCAAGCAGACAACCAATACAAATGGAACTTGCATTTCTTGGTCCTTTTCAATTTCTGACGTCTCATCATCAGGCTCATCATCATCCTCAGAACTGCTGTCTTGGAAACGTGGATCCTCTTGCCAGTTTTATTGTTCCAAGTACGTAAGGCTCTGCAGTAACAGCACCAAGAAAAAAAAAAGTGAAAACTAGATTATTCCTCTAGTTGTCTACTTCTTAATGAAAGTTAAATACTTCCACTGCAGAAGACAGACTGAAAAATGACAGAATCTTCTCCTCCCAGATTCCCTCAGCAGTATCTCTGCTCCAGTATTTTACACTTTGTTCTAGAGGTGTCTTATGGATTCTGCTTTTACCTTCTTTGATGCCCAACTCCTCAGTGTCTCCGAAGAAGGAAAACTTGAAAACACTTGGCTCCTGAGCTTCGTTGTTCTCAGGCAAAGGTCCCAAATGGTCATCTGGGGAAGAGTCTGGTGCATCCTCTTTGTCCCAGGGTATTTCCACAGTCTTTTCTGGTTCTGGTTTGTTCTTTGAAGATCCAAACAAGTCTTTTAAATCAGCAGCAACATCATAATAGATTTCTTCAGACACTTGTGGCAGTGTCTCTCTCTCTTCTTTCTTCTTCCTTTTGGCTTTACTGAAATGAGATTGTTCAAGGATAGCAACACAGCACACGTCCTTTCCAAAGAGTTTCCCTATGAGCATCCTTGCTCTTCATGTCTCCCTAAACACATCCAAGCCCACAAATGAGTGGTTCACTTTCAGGGGTAAGCAGTGGGGAAACATCTGAGCTTGGAGTCTAACGGCAGGAACCAGAGTCCTTTTTAATTAGCCACATCCTTAAGTGACTCTTTTCACTGAATACACGGTAACGTAGAACTCAAGGTACTTAGCACAGACTTACACTTTTCCCATAGACCTGCAAATCTCGAAGTCCCTGAACTAAACTTTCAGTTCAGGACAGAAAATGGCACGCATAAAACAGATGGCTTAGAAAGGAAAAATGACACTACATGCTGGTTTTGTGGTCACAATTCATAGTATATCTTGATTTTAGCAACCACAGAGAGAACTAAATTGAAACCAGTGCCATCTGCACAGTTTCAAACCCTAGTCTGTTGCTATAAGCATCTTTCCATAGGGAGAAACACCACAGTTGTAGGTACCAAGCTGTAATATTACCTCTCCTTTTCTGTAGCACTCGGTTTCCTTTCAAAAACTGCATGGTCCTCTCTTGTTGGATCATAACGGAGGGCATTAATATCTCTATAAAAATAGAGAGGAAAAAAAACATCACTTACATTCTAAATGCCAAACTGAAAGCCACCATACTTTCAGAGTCAGTCCGAAATTCACATTGATTTCTTTACCAAAAAAGCTCCAAATCCATCCAAAATTTAACTGGTAGTTAAGAGATCACCTTGTAGTCATTGTCTGGGTCAGGAAACATACAAGCAGAAGTGGATTAGATCAAACAGAGATGTTTCAGATAAAATACAGCCCTCTCTTGGTGTGTTATGCAGTGAGTTTTTACCTGCACCTGACAATCTCTTGAGGAGCTACAAAAATACAGCTATCCATGTAGATGTAGATCTATTTCTTCTAGTACCAAACACTGCATAAATTCAAATAGTCCAAAGGAGCAAAAAACCCAAAATAACACACAAGAAACCTTTAAGTCCATCTTCCAAAATTCAAAGATTTCAGGGTCTTTCAGCTTCCTTCCTGAAATACCTGAGCCTTCCCAAACCTCCCTCTTTACTGATAGTGGATGATTCATACTTGAATTTCTTCACATTCATGGCTGTTTTGTTTGGCTTGGGCTGCTCCAGGTTGATATTCAGGATGCTTCCCAATATTTGCAGATTTTTCTTTTTCTCTGCAGCAAGCTCCTCTTCTTCATCTTCCTTCAGGCTGTTTGTTTCTGCTAAGACAAGAATAAATACTTTGTGTTTTCTCTGCTAAGCCTGTAATTTACTACCGTACTAGAAGAGCTCACATCTGTGAACACATCAGTTCCTTTATCTTGAAGCTACTTAAAGGTTTTCTGCCTTGCACTGTGGAAAACCTTTCATTAGAAATGTCACAGGCATCTATTTCATGGCAAAATCATTCCCTGCATACATCACACAACTGTGCAACTCCTCAACCACTGACAGATGCTCTACATAAGATCCCAGTAATGCAAGAAAGGCTGTTGAAAGGCTCTGTGGGTACCAGTAAGCAATGTGATCAGCTTTTACCTTCTTCCTCACTGTCACTCTCAAGGAATCGAGCATCCATGCGGAACCTTTCATCGGTGCCAAAGCGGGACTGCAGCTGCAGGAGCTGAACAGATCAAACAGAGGCTATTAAGCACTGCAGAAGAAAATCATCAGTCAGTAACTTCTTCTTTTTTACTGTAACAACTGCAACATACTCTCTACCTTTAGCTTTTGATGCCTTTTCCAGTGACTTGTTTGTATACAAAGAGGACAATGTCAGAGAAACTCCTCCCACTCCCCATCACCCATTATGTGTTCTTCCTTTAAGGGAATTATATTTTAAAAGTTCATAAAAATCATATTCAGCAAGAATGAAAAGATACAGTTTATGTTTTTCTGAAGCGGTGTTATGGAGACCTAGAGGAAAACTAAAGTACAGTAATGGCTTCACTCACTTTTTCACCAGCTTTGCCTTCAAACTGGGGCTTAATTTTGAATCGGTCATCATCCGTATCTTCTTCCTCATCCTCACTGCTATCAAACAGTCTGCCTGAAGGTTTGGGAGCTGACTTATCCTTTGTTACAGAAAGAGAAAAGAAGAGAAAAGCAGCTGTTCACATAAGTTTGAGAATGTCCATCAGTACCAACTTTGTTCAAATGCTCTCCAGTTTAGCTGAAAAAGATTTCTTGCACAAGCAGCTCCCTTCTTGATCCACATGCTTCAAATCTTACCTCGTCCACACACCTTGTACAATTCTGCTTTACAGTTATGACTATTCAGTTTTACCATAGGCAAAATACCCATGCAAAGGGAAACTCAGGTGGTACAATATGAGATAATTTGGTATAAAAATTCAACTTTCTGATTACGTCATACTGATTTTTTTTCCCAGTGACACTTACTTCTCTGTGCATATTTCCCAAACTTGCATCTTTTTTCAACATCTCGTTCACTTCAGCTTCATCTTCCACATCAGAATCGAATATGATGTGTTTGTGCTTTCCTGCTGGTTGCCTATCCTAGGAAAGAGTCAACTGTCAAGTCAAACACATCAAATAGCTGCTGCATTCAGACATGACTATCTGAAAGACATTTCCATGGCACAAAAAGAAGAATCTGCTATTCCTCTTACAACTCTACAGGTATTACAATGAGGAGGTATGCAACATTTTGTATACTCCCAAAATAAACTGGCAAAGTCATGAGAAATTCCAGACTTTGATTTTAAAACATCTTACTCCACATGTTTAAATTACCCTTTTCCTTGTAGTGTGGATTATTCAGGTAGAAGTTGCAATTACCAGATTTGAAAGAGCTCCTTGAATGAGTTTCTTCTGTAATTCCCTCTCTCTGTGTCTCTCTTCCAGAGCTGCCAGCCTCCTCTGGTTGTCCTGGAGCTGTTTCTCTGTTGTACTGGGCTCCTTTGAGGCAGCAGCACGAAGACAAAGCTCCTTATCTGCCAGAAGGCTTGTGTTCTCATTCCCACCTTTATTACAGTCTGAATTTTTTTTAATTGTATTCCTCTTTAATGTTTTGGAAGGAAGTTTTTGGCTCTTCAGCTGCTGTTTCACCTGTTCCTGGGCCTCTGCAGCATCAGTGTCTATGTGACTGCTCCCATCACCCTGATCACCACTGGCAGCAGCAGTTCCGTGCTCTGAATTTTGGTCTTGCAGACAACTCACACCTTGTTTCTTCCCTTGCAAATGAGGCCCAGAACCAGGCTGAAGTCTCTGACCTGCTGAGGAGGCAGCAGCTGACAGTTCATCATGCTGCTCACAAGGCACTTTGTGTCTCTTTTTGCTGCTGACTTTAAGTGGACACAAAGGATGGGTCTTTGGCTGATTTTTAGATGACTCCTCCCTACAACAAGATGTAGAAGCTTCAAGTCCCAAGCTTTCTGCAGACTTCTTCTTTAACCCAGTGCTGTCCTTACTTAACTCTTTTACACAAAGGGACCCCATTCCTCTGAAGGGCTGATATTTCAAATGTGAATTACTTTGTCCCTTGGAGCTTTCCTCAACATCATCCTCCTCCCCTGCTAAAATATCAGCCAGCACATCTTCAGGACAGATGGATTTTTTTTTAACTGCAGGGTGAAATTTAGAAAGTTTTGGTTTATTTACAGTATTATCCTTGGGTTTATCTTCAAGGCTGGACTGACAAGGACTCAGTTCACTGCCTGATCCCTCTGCAGGAGTCCCCCTGTTTTCTGTAGCCAATGCTTTTAAGTCATCCAAGGTAAGGTCTAAGCGGTAACAGTTTTGCATCATAGACTCATAATCAGAGCTGGTTTCAGACTCCCCTTTCTCAGACTCTGAGCAAGAGCTGTCACTATCACGTGTTTTTGTTGTACTGTTGGCTGCTGTACTCTGCAAGGCAGCAATTCTGAATTTTTTAGTTTTCTCTTTTCTTTCAATGCGTTCTTCTTTTAAACTGTGAGTTTTTGGTGAGGAGCCATTTACCAAACTACTTTTTTTTTTAGCTAGTATTTCTTTATTTTTCACCTTCCCCTGTTTAGAGTCTTCTGGAGGTTTACTTTCAGCAATAATTTCATCTGTATCTGCTGAATTATAACCATTATCACACTCCATAGTCTCTCTCTCTTTGTTACTTCCTTTGACAGCTTTCTTCATGGCATCTGAATTGTTTAAGGACCAGTGGCTACTGTATTTTAATTCAAAATTATCCCCAACAATTTCCAAGTCCTCACTTTCAGTCTCAACATTTTCAGCTTTCTGTCTTTCTGTCTCTTTCTTTACCATTGCTCTGATCTCCTCTTCAGAATCAATGTCACTATCAGAACCACTGGTGCTATTTTTGGCTGTAACCCCATTAGCATTGCTTTGATCCGATAATAAACCTCTCCCTGATAATTTCCCATCCAGTCTCCTTGCTGGAGGCAATTGGGACTCCTCACTAGGTTTGGGTCTTGATCTTTGGCTGAGTTCTGTGTGTTTTGGATGTGATGGGCAGCCAGAGGACAGAGCTGCTGCGTTCAGGGCCTCACTGCCCAGCTGCCTCCGTTTCTGCGGCGGTTTCCTCATCGCAGGGAATTCCCCTCGCCGCTTCCTGCTCGCGCTGTCATCTCCCCCTTCCAGCTTCCAGGTGAGCTGGGTCACAGGAGCTGCATGTGCCACGTCTGCCTCCAGCTTCCTCAGGTTGTGGCAATACTTTGAGGGGTCATATTTCACCACGTTAGTCTGAGTTAAGGATTTGAATGACACCAATTCTTTCAGCAGACTCAGCTTTATGAACACGCTGAATTCTGCAGGAAAGGACAGCAAAGAATCCTTTTTCATGTCATTACCACAAGCCTTTGAGCTACTGAGTGCACTGTAAAACAACTATTCAAGTCACACAAACTTACTGCAGGATTTACTTGGGGGATTCAGTAAATTAAGCCTGACAGAGGTGTAAAAATTACGTCTATCAAGGAACTGTTTCTCCATATGACAAAAGAAGGAAGGGAATTGTGTTCAAAGCCAAACAATCAGAAAAGGATATTTTATTTTTTTGTTGATTCCTGAGGTGCAGGATAGGCAAGACTCTGCCAAATTTTCCAACAACCCATTTCTAAAAGAAAAGAAAAATAATCAGAATCAATAAAAAAACAAACCAACAGAAAGTGGAAGTAACTCTAGAACAAAACAAAGGTTTATTCTTGAATAACAAAAACACTAATAAAGAACCACATTGACTATTTCTTTTTTCTTTATTCTGTCTAATGAGCCCTACCGTGCAACTTGGCCAGCCTCCTTCTCAAAAATGAAACAAACCAAAGCCAACCAAAAAACTAAATTTCAACAACTTGCAAATAAAGAATGGTAATAAAGAACTAAATTCCTTTACAAGTGCTGTTTTTAATACAGGGTTTCTGAATTAACAGTGGTATCTACAAAGACAGGATCACTATTATTTTGCTCTTTTCCCCATCTCACAAAAAAAAAAATTAAAATTCCTCCAAAACCATTCTGTGCTTAGCAAACAGTTTTGAAAATTTTGTAGTAAATATAGATTCTGTTGCCTACATTTGTGACTTTATTTTTTACTTTTGTAAAGTGCATGTGCAGACCCTGATCCTGTGCTGAAGCCCAACCCAGCCACCAACAGTTATGTGGTGCATGGAAATAAGTTACACATTCCCTTTACAAGCTTTTAAGGGTAACACAATCACATTCCCAATATAAATGAGGAACAAAGCACTTCCTCATTTCATGTGGCAAGAGTGGATGGTATGATCATGATTTTTCCCAGTCATTGCAAAGAATGAGAAGAGCCTTCTCCATGTCTACACATGAGGTATTTCCTCAGAGTACTTTCCACAGCTTAGACTGTCACTCTTAATGATTTTATTTTCATAAAGCACAAATTTGGCATGAGTTTAGATGCAATGAGCTTGCTGTTTGTTGTTTTATTTTTCTTATACATCCACCCCACCATACCTTGTGATCTGGCACCTCTGTACCTGGTACTGCTCTCATGTGGAAATCCACAACTCCCGTTTTTTTCAGTGATTCCAACAGACTCATTTGGTCATTTCTCTGTGGTTTTTCTTTCTGCAGCTTTGCTTCCTCTCTCTCTGTGGCCAGCCTGTACCAGAAAGTACATCACACATGGAAAAAGGTGTGCAGAAATGGAGCTGCCAGTGATCCCCTCCCACAGAGCAGCAACCACTCACTCCTCAGGGATTTAACACCCATCACCTTTGAGGGAATAATGGTGCAAAACGTGCTGCAGCATCAAACATAAATCAACAGCCCACAGAGTCTACAAAAGCTGAAATAGTAAGAGCATGCACGATGAAAGTACAGCCATAACATTATCAGAGAAGCAGAAAACAGTTTTAGCAACAACATGCATTTGAAAAGATTGGTTTCTACCTGTGCAAAAAGCTTTCTTTGGCCAACTCAATTTGCAGTGTCCCCCCTTTCCATTTTGTTTTATTTAAAACTGACATGCCTGCAAAACAAAGAGATGGGAAATGAGTATTTTCATTTAAAAAATGCATATCACAGACTTCATTAGGCCTCCTCCTATGCCAGCCTGAGGTTCCCTCAGCATGACCTTATACCTGATTCCTCCCTTGGGTTAGGATTGTATCTGAAAGGGCCAATATCCAAATCTTACACCAGAAGGTTTACATCCAAAACTGAAGCTCTCACTTCAAAAGTGCCTAATGGCAGCTTTCCGCAGATCCAGGGGCACATTGCAAAAGAAGCTTTATATCAGCTCTTCTTCCGGGTTTCCTCTCACATAATTAAATCTCAGTGTTTCAATAGACCTGATGAAAGCATTTGAAATACACTTCCTTGTCATAAAAAGCTTAAAAAAACAAACAGGGTGCCCAGAGAAGCTGTGGCTGCCCCTGGATCCCTGGAAGTGTCCCAAGTGCCCCTGCCATGGCAGAGGGTGCAGTGACATGATCATTAAGGCCCCTTCCAAGCCAGACCATTCTATGAGTCTCTGAAACTCACAAATCACCTACTTCAGTCACAAGGAATCTTTTCAATCTGCTCACAGCAATTTCTGAACACTACAACAAAGCAACTTCCACAAAACTGCAGCTTAAAGAAAATAAAATCACCCTGACAAGAGAATGAAGGAGGCTCTACCATAACCACAACTGAATGTGACAGCATGAGTTATCATCAACTTGGCTCAAAAACATAACTAAGGAAAAAAAAAAAGTACTTACACTTTTTTAGATCTGCATCAGAAATGTTGACACTGATGTAAGCAAAAGTTTTCGTAGGATTCCCTGATCAATGACAAACAATAAGTTACATTCTATGTAGTTTCATAATTCCCTTTAAAACTGAAGCATCTCTAAAGCAAAATTCCATTTCACACTCTAAATAGAAAAGCAAATAACTTTTGAAAGATGAAAGAAAGCTATTACCTTGATCATCTTTTCTAGTAATAATCTCTGCCTCCACAACACGCCCAAACTTGCTAAATCTTTCTTCCAGCTCGGCCTTGGAAACCGTATGGCCAAGCCCTCCAACATACAAACGTTTGGAAACCTGTTCTTTCTCCATGCTGCGAAGTCAAGGTGTCACAGCCAGAATACACACTCCGTTCCTCTGCAAGGAGACAAAACAGTTCAGTGACACTCGCGGAAATGAACGGGAATAACGAAGCAGGGACAAATCAGCGCATTAAAAAGCCACGAAGAACCTTGTGAGCAGAGCACTGCTTTCATTTGCAGTAGCACGCTCTGTTCCAGCGCAGCGACAGCAAACGCCGCGCTGCTGCAGCAAACCAGGGTTCAGCGCTGGGTTTTTTAAAAACCCTGAACCATAGAACTGTCTGTGAGAGAATAAACGCAAATGATTCTTTACAATATAACCCAGAAGTTCCCTATGGAGGGAACGCGAGCCGCCCACAGCCAAACCCTCTCCTCCCGGAGGTGTCCCCGGCCCGGCCTCACCGCCGCCATGTGCGAGCCTCTCAGCGCCACCACCTCACCTTCCCCCTCACAACTCTTCCCAGCCTCTGAAAAAAGGGTTCCGCCTCCTGGTGCCGCTGGAGTCTGATCGGCTGCTCGCCTCTTCGAGGGTTCCTGTTTCCGGCCGGTCAAATGTGCTGGGAACACGAGGGCTGGGCGCTGTAACAGTGACGCTTTGAACGTGACTAACCAGGAAGAAAAGCAGGGGTGTTTTCCGGAACACGTGAACAGAAATTAACGCAAACAAGGGAATAGCCGACAAAGCAAGGCTTTTTCCTTTCATTTATAAGAAACAACTAGGGAATTATCCCCCAGTAGCTCTGTTGTTCTACAGGGACGGGAAGGAAGGCGCGGCCGGCGCCCCCCGCTCAGGCAGCAGCTGTGGTAGCGCCCAGGTTCGTGAGTTGGCGCGCGGTTCAAAAAGCGCGGGACGCGCTCGCTGGGTCTGAGCGCTCCCTTCCCCTCAGCGCCGACTCCGAGCTTCACTGCCCTTCCTACAGCCCCGGCTCCGAGCCTTACTGCCCCCCTTCATTACCCTCAGAGCCGGCTCCGAGCGCTCACTGCCCTCCCCTCGGTGCCCGCTCCGAGCGCTCACTGCCCTCCCCTCAGCGCCCTCAGTCACGGCCCCGAGCCCTCCCCTTCCTTCCCCTCAGCGCCCTCCGCTCCTCCCTCAGGGTCGGGTGTCCGTGGCCGCGGGGCTTCCAGGGCTCCCGATCGCGCTGTTTGCAGCCCCGTTCCGGCCCGGGGGCACCTCTGTCGCCTGTGACAGCCCCGGTTCCTCGGACGAGTCGCGATTTTGGCATCGCCCTGCGCGCTCTGAAGGTCCGCGGGGAAGCAGCGGGCACGGAACGCACCGGTTCGGTTCTCACCAACGCTCCAAGGAGCTTCCCAGCTCCTCTTGTGGCAGCACAAAGTCAGATACTTGGGGGTGTAAGCGGGCAGGCACGTAGAAATGTGAAAGATGTGCTGTCAATGCGCTAATATTTATAAATATACGCGTGTATGATATATAAGAGAAATGTTTGTAAAAGCTTTATTTTACTTGATTTTTTTTCTAGATATAAAATCTGTGAAGTCATAATTACTGTTTGAGTCCTCTGCAACCTGTGACATCCTTGAGCTTAAGCTGCTGTAAGTAGTTTATGTCTTCTGTTACTGTTGTTAAAAGGGATCAGCTGACGTGGGGTAGCGTTCTGCTGTAATGTTGTTCTTTTTCACACAATTCTCTTTATTATGACCATGACTTTCTTCACCGTATCCAATTCAAAACAATCTGATGCCTGGATGATTATTTAATTGCATGTATTCCCTTTATTCGCTAAGCAAAATTGTAACGCTAAGCATGCTTTTGATGTTGTTTTCTTATGTGTGTTATAGAGGCACTGTTTCCTATGGAATAAATTAATAAAATCCAATTTCCTCCCTCATCCTCTTTTACTGAATAATGTTAGTGTGGAACTTGCACATAGAGTAGGGTGGTTTGAAAACACACAAAACTAAATGTTGGGTTTTTCCTGGTCAAAAATATTAGTGCATTCGTTTTGCACTGCATAATATCTTCTATAGACTTCTGAATGTGCTGTACCTAGGCTGAATGATTATATTATTAATGATTATTATTTTTTTTCTTGGGGATATTTTTAAAATTATTGGTGAAAAGTCTTTTGAGTTTCTTTACTGCTGTTTACCTTGAAGGCAGATTGTGTTAGGAACAGTGTTAGGAGCAGCTGTGCCTCATCTGCCCAGGTGAGTCCTTAAGTCAATTGGTCAAGCTAGTTCCATTTCTGTAGCTGAGTGCAGTTGGTTTTTACCTGTCAATGTAAAACAGCTGGACTCCTGGATCAAATAAGGACTAATTAAAAAGGTTCTTAAAGCCTTTGACTCTGTTAGGTCTCTGATTTAACTTCTGTCTCTGGAGGTTGTGTAGTGCTCTGTATCTTAAAACAATCGCTTAATGTTATATTTGTGTTTTTGAAAAATTGAGTCCTTGTTCGTTCCTGACAAAAATCCCTATTTTGTTTTTGCAGTAATAGTGATTCTGGGAAATGGATAACAGCATTTTTAAGCCTTATGAAGATGAAATCCAGGCACTGGAAGAAGAAATTTGGCTGTTGACAGAGAAGTATGAAGATATCCGACAAGAATCCATCTTCTTTTCTGATGAGGATGTGCAGAAGTCAATGTATGCCTTTTTTTGTTAGATTAGTAGAATTTCCTTGTCAAAATTATTTGGGATAAGCTTTTGCCTCTGTGTTAGGACTTTCCTTATGCCAGTAAATGTAAACTCTGTAGATAAAATAAGTCACTTAAATGAGTAAAGGCTCCCTGCTCTTGCATGTTTTTGCACGTTTCTTAAAATGGACATTCTTAAAATGTACCTCCAGACTTGGAATAAAAGCTGTCTCTACCTGGCAGTGAATGGAAAGAGTTTACGTAAGTAAGAATAGTTTACTGTTTCCAGCAGTGTGATCCAACTGCAACTTGACTCCTTGGAAACTAATTTGGGTCTGAAAACCATCAGATCCCATTAGCAAAGCCTTTTATCTAGTGATACTGCTGTACTGACATGTTATGTCTGGGTATTTTGCCCTTTTGATTTTCTTTTTCTTTTTCCATTCTAGAAGATCATTGCAAAGAGAAACTCAGGAAGAAACCAAGGGACAAGAATCTCTATCAGAGCTGAAAGCTCAGCTTGAAAGTCTAGAAGCAGATCTTTCATCTTTAATGAAGCTTACTGGGATTCATTTCACAAGTCATTCCAAGAAAACACTGGAAAAAAGTAAGTGATTTTGTGCCCTTTACTGGGCATACTGGTTGCAGTTCATCTGCAAACCTCTGTTCTAATTCACTGTTAGCAGAAAGACCATTACTTTGAAATACAGTAAGATTTTTCATTGACAAAATAATTTCTTTGCAAATATTGTCATTTTCCTTAAGGGGAAAGTGACAGACTACTGTTGTGGGGGTAAAGTGGAGTTGTTGGAGTTTAACAGGAGGAATGGTAACAGTTGGTACTTCAAACATGTCTGAGGGAAGAAATGCAGTAGCCATTGAATAGAAGTGTGATTGATTATTTTGCTAACTTGATTTTATTACAGCTAGAAACAAGACGGTGGAGAAGCACAGATTATCAGGGAAGTGTGACTTCCTGCCTTTTCAATTGGAATTCCAGCTTCTTGAAATGCAGGTAAGGGTCAGTGTATGTTTAAAAAAAACCAAAACAACTACCAAACAAAACGTCAAATGGACAAATGTCAGTGCTTCCTTTTCCAGCTGAAACTGCAAGAGTTCAGCTGAATGAGCAACCTCTGAAGTCCATTTATGACTTGAAACTTGTGCTCTTCATGATGCCTCTTTCTATCTGCTTGTATAAAACTGCACTTAGACTGTTTCTCAGCTCCATCTCCTGCAGCATGATGCCATCTTTGGGTGTCAGTGTGGTTCAGAGGGGTTACTGGGTGTTAAATTTGCTGCCAGTGGTATTGGTGCTTAAAGCCATTGCACCACTGAGTGGCAGCACTTGGCTGCCTAATGCCTAAAATTTGGGCTTCTTTGAATGCTGATGAGATAGGCAATACCAGATGTATAGATATTTCAAAACCCTCCCTTCTGCTGCAAAAGTATAATTTGGAGCTAATTATTGCGTGAATTTGTTTGTTTGCTAGAAGTACATCACATTGAAAATAACCTGTGCTGACATTAGCACGGACAAGGTAGTGCAGTTATAACCAGTTCCACCTGTCTTGAGGAGTGAAAGGTGACAGCTGGTTTTGGGAAGTGCCCAGCTGGTAACAGGTCTGTTGGTATGCAGCAGACCAGGAATTATTTTTTCACACTGTTAGCTTGTAGCTATTTATTCTAGGAGTGAAGTCACAATAGAGTTAATTCAGCTCCATAGCATTAGGTATTAGGAGAGGACCTGAGCTTGAAAATCAGCCAAAACCAGTCTAAGCCTTTTGGGAAAGCAATCATTTAAAAAGAGATTTTCTTGCCCAGAGCTTTCCTTTCAAATCTTTTTATTTGGCCCCACAATGCCATTTTTGGCATGTTAGTAACCCCCCCATTGGCACTCCAGTCCCTTCAGAAGATGGCACATTAGCTTGTGACTGCTGGCAGCTTCTCCACAGCTCCATCCCCCTGTTGAACCTCATGCTCTAAACCTAAAATGATTTTTCCTGCTCTGATTCAGTACATCCATTAATCTCTGTAGTGCCTTGCTTTGCTTTTCTCATCTTGAGGGATGGCAGTGTTAGCAGGGCTCTGTCCAAGCAGTGCAGGGACTGCTGACATGTGTGTGCAGTCCTGTCTTGCATTCCCATTTACTTGGTGTAAGAAGTTCAAAGTGAGGCATTTCCTATGGTTTTCAAACCATGATTTGAAGCTTTTTAATTCACTGTTATTTAATCCATTGCTTTGGTGTGTTCAAGAATGCATAGGACAGAGAATTCACTTTTTTGTAGTTTCATTTCTACTCTGACCACCTTTTTTAAAATTTTTTAACAGCTTATTAGTTAATTTAGAATAATTTTATTATCCTGCACATATTGCTGAGTAACAGTGATTGTAAAAAAAGGACAATATTTTGAGACAAAACTATAGGGTTTAAAATTTAAAAACCAGCCCAAAACCAACAGATAAAACATTGCATGTGAATTTTCTGGTATATATGGCAGCTAGAGGTTGAGCTGGAAAATGAGATGAATCTTAAAGAAGTGGGATTGATGTGAAAGGAGGTAATGAACCTTCCTTTATACACATATATTCTTTATGCTGACAAACTCAGGTATTATTCCAAAAGCCTTGTGTGGGTAATAGTCCTACTCTTGAAAAGAAAGAAACTGTTCACACATACAAACTGCAGTTTAAAAAATGCTATTTTAAGGATTATAGTACTTAGCATTTATATCTACTTTTTTTTCTATTTTTTTTATATGCAAATAGACACATTTCTTTTTGGCAGAGAAATTCCTAAAATGTTTTGTTGTTTCTTCTCCAATCTAGGACAATAAGAAGGTGTCTACTGTTGTTAGTGATCTCAGCATTATAATGGAATCCAGAGAAGATTCAAATGTGAGCAAGTTTCTGTCGAGGTAAGGTAGAATTTTTTGCTCAAGGCAAGTTATTTATTGTGTGGGATATGGGATACTAAAGGCAGTACTGAGTTTTCATGTGGATTGCTGGCAGCCAGTGTCTGTATGTGATGTGTTCTTAGCCCAACCTAAGCACTTCCCATCCCTTATCTGTATCCTGGAGAGAAGATGGAAGGATGTGATTTTTAAGATGTGAGTGAACCATCACAAATTCATGTTAAACAGAGACAGGTTTTGGATTATAGTGTATTTTAGCTGTTTGAAGAGAAATAGAGCATGGTAATCTGAGCTATGGCATTTTAATTAATATGGTTGTTCCTCAGATATGTATGTGAGCTGCAGATGTGCAGTGTGGGTAATGCCTAAAGTGCGCATCCAGAACCACTCTCCAGTTTTTGCCTGTTCCTGATTCTTAGCTCTCAATCCCATGTCTCTTATTAGCATCAGGATTTATTTCACTGATATCTTAAAAAATATAGTTTGAAAACATGGAATGATGTTTGGTGCAATGGTTAAAGACAACATACTAAAACTTAAATGTGTGACTGAATGCTGGTTTTTATTTTCTGCAGTATGCCAGCTTCTTGTGGTAACATGATGAATAAATGATCAAATTGTTTGTTATTTCCACTGAGTTCTGCTAGCAAACTGTTCTGAGAACAAATCCATTATGACTGAGTAGTTAATTTAATTATTTTTTAAAGGTTTGTTTCTTTGTTTTCTGTTATGTTTTGGTCTTGAGGAGGGAGAGGAAGGGCTAACAGATGGGTGAAGAGAGAGGTCTATTGAGTCACTTCAGCGTTCAGTAATCTCTATTGAAAACTTGATTTATTTTTTTTTTTTTTACTTAAGGGCTTTGAGAATTCCATATCAATCTACTAAAGCTCGTGGTGTAAGTGGGAAGAACAGTTGACTGTTCTCAAGAAGTGGGATTTAGAAGAGGAAATTGCCCTGTTTTATTCATGAGTATTTTATGACAGCAGAAGTGTATTGGAATTTAATAGTCACTCTGGAAAGAAGTGTGTTGAAGTAGTGGCAGACTTTATTTCATCCTGGCTGGAGCACTGCTGTCTTGTCCCTGTCTCTTCTCCTTTTTCACCTTGTGCCAGTATTCATAAATACAAGTTTTCATGAATGATAGAAGATGTCAACAAATGAAGTGGTGCTTTCTCCTGAGGCTTGTTTTGCATGTGCCACCTGTTGGCCTTGTCTGTAGATACTCTTGGCCACATGGCCAGTAGAACCAATGGGGTCAGTAGGCTGAAAAATACTTCTGGGGATGGGCTACAACCCAACCTTGTTCCACCACAACACCTCCAAATTTCATTTTTCCCCTCTGTTTGAGAGCACCTCCTGTTCCATTGCCTGAGTCTGTCATCTCCATTCAGGGCCTGTTTTCTCAATCACCTTGTTGGGCTGCTCCTCATTTCTTTTTCCAAGTTCTGATCCCCTCATGTCCAGTTTCAGAGTTTCCCCAACTAGCCTTTTGTTCTCTAGTCTTCTCCTTAAATTCCTACCTCTTTGTTCCTTTTCCCTCCATTCCTCACCAGCTGAATCTGGTCGTCTGCTATTTTGTTCCTTTTCAGCCTCCCTATCAGTTTGGTTTTCTTCTTTTGCTTCCTTCGTCCAGTCTTGCCAAATCCATTGTCTACTTCTGTTCTGTTTTCTCTCTTGGCTGGGATTTTTTATCTCCTCAATTTTCTCTTTTCTTTGGCTTTGTTGTTTTGGTTTTTTTCTTTTTTTTCATAATATGTCAGAAAATGGTCTTTATGAGCAGCAGAGTTAAAAACTTGGCATTCAGCTCCTGCTTTGGAAGAAAATAGAGGCATGCCAGAACACTTGAGCAATATCTTTTTAAATGAAGCAAAATTCAGCAGACTGCAGGTACTGCTGCAATATATTAATGGTCCATCTCTATAAAAGTGTACATTGTTTAAAAGTGTGTATATTTTTACATAACTTCTTACATATTTTGTGACAGTATCAGATGCATGCAAATGAAATCACAATATTTAGTTGTCTTTTCTTAGATTTCACTTGTATCTCCTTTGCACCAGTTATTACTTATGTTGTTTTTTACTGGTGTTGAGAGCCACAACACCTATAAAAATTCTTGTCGGTCCATTTTCCTTTTTTGACTTGACACCCCATTAATTGTTGGGGAAGTTAACCTTTGCATAGGTTACTTAGGCAAATAGAGATTTTAACCAGTATGAAAATTGCTCTTTTTGCTAACTAGTTAGAATCTCTAAGTCAGAGTGCAGGATTTAGGAAATATGCATTATATTAAATGCTGCCTGGGCAAGGTCCCTTGCAAATGAAAGGAAGCAGGAATTCTACCCCCAGCTTTCAGTCATGCTTTGGTTTTCTGCGCTAATGTAGGAAGTCTTGCATTCTGCAGTGACTTGAAATAGATTTTCTCCCTTGAAAGAGATAAAGGGACACATTAAGGGTGGCTTAGGTACTTTTACAATAGTTAAATTTCGTGTATACTTTTGTGTTTTGTTGATATTTTGTGGAAATGAAAGGGTGTTTGGGTGAAGAGCCCATGGTTTTAACCTGACAGAGTTATTCTCTGCCTGATTATCCTTTCAGCAGGTTTTGGATGACTTCTCTGTAACATGGATGTTGGCATTGGAGACAGGTGCTTTCTGCTCCAAGAGGATTTTTGTAATGCTGAATTCTTTCACCATTATAAGAAAAGACTTGAATTTTACCATCCACTCTCTTCCTACCATGTTATTTGATGTCAAGTTTTCTAGGTATCTTAGCATTTGTTGTAGTTGACTTCAGCAGGAGGAATTAGGCTAATTTGGGCTAATTAGGAATTACATTTATGGGTAGATTAAATGCTGGAGCATTCACTGGACTCTGCAGTGCTCTTGTGCAGTCTCTTACTCCTTTGCCCGTATGGATTTGCATACAGCTGTTCTTGCCAATGGATCCCCCTTTCTAAATACTGAGTTAAGTTTTCTATCTTGAATTTAGCCAGTGCTATGTGAGAAAAATACATCCTCAGATATATTGGTTGACTAACTTATGCATTTGAAACTGGTTCTTTGAACTTCTACCGACAATTTTTTTACTTGTTTTGATGATCTACCCTTGAAAATTTTTATCTGCTGCATCACCTAAAAATTATTTTTAAGCCAAAAAGAGAAATAAACTAAAAACAATGCTAAAACAAGGTCACAGTGTTTGTGATAGTATTTTAAATAGCATAAATGTGGATATTTATAACAATTGCCAAGTTCTTAAAGAAATAATTTCTAGCATGTAGTTTTGTTGCAAAGCTTCATGTTGCCCTGTTCCAGGAGCGGAGATTAAAAAGCCCAGTGCAGTTTGTGTGCAATCTGTTCTCCAGCCATGGAGATGTGGCCAGTTGTTACCAAGGCTCCACAGCTCCTATAGAATGTGCAGACTGACATGTACAACTCAGAGTTGTGGTTAAAAGCACCTCCCAGAGCAGTGCTAATGAGCCATTGTAAATCAGTGTGTCTGTGTCCTTCCAGGGACTCACTTTTCCCACTGCTGCCAGCATTTTTTTCATCTTGGCCTGACTTTTTTTGGCAGCTGTGACTACTGTGGTAACTTCCTTTAATGATGCTGTTCTTTCCAGGCTAGGATAAAACTTGTTTGGCTTTTCTTTCACATTTTCAATATCTGAATGACCTTAATGTATTTTTTTCCAGTTTTTGTGCAACATATTAAGGTTGGCTGTTCCTGTGTATTAACTAGAGCTGAATTGGAGGCACAGTTCTCCCTGGGAAGGCTGAACTGACTTGGTAATCCACTGTTGCAGCAATTCTGTGAATGCCTCAAGTCTCTCCTCTCAGCTGCTCTCCAAATCCAAAAGGAATAGCTAATCTCAAACAGAAAGGATTAGTCCAAAATATCCAATTTACGTTGGAATTTAAATACTCTCACTTCCTGAAATATTCCCAGATATCAGTCAGGTATCTTCCTCAGTCAGCTTTTGTAAACTTGTAAAATCCTGTGTTAGTAGCCAAAATAAATATTTGTACTTCCAAAACAGTGCTTGCCAGGTGTGTTTTGATGATGGCTAATAGTTTGTGGCTTCATATCAACAGTGACATGAAGCCCTTCACCCTTTTGGTTAAATAATTGTGCTACTTTAGCTATTCTGACATGTGGCTTTTGTGGAGTTTTGCATCCTTTCCATGCTGGCTGCATTTGTTTAGTGAAAACTTCATACCCTTTATGAGCTTTTCTTTCTTCCTTTCTCCAGCAAGTATGGATGTGTGATTGGCTGACAGTTTGTCACCTTCTATTGTGTCTTTTCCTTTCTCCATCCTGATCCTTGCTCGAAATCTGAAAAATGAATGTTTTTCTTTCCCTCTCACTCTCCCCCCAGCATAAGAAGGACCTGTTGGAGCAGGTCCAGAGGAGAGTGAGGGAGATGCTCAGAGGGTTTGAGCCCCTCTGCTCTGGAGACAAGATCCCATCAAGATTTAAGTGTCTAACAAAAGTTTTGGTTTAGATTGTGTGATCAGGCCTCCTTTCCTATGAAGCTGCAAGGTTAATGTCATGTGGACAGAGGCAGGTAACATCTCATGTACTGTTAGTGGGTTAGGACAAAGATTTTGGGAATATTTGAAGGTTAGTGATGCAATTTGGGAAATCTTACCATTTTGTAGGTTCAGGTTTTACTATGCAGCATCTTAGTATTTGTTTAGAAAATGAGATGAACAAGAATAAAATCAAAGATTTTCCGAGTGACCACAATTTACACATAAGACGAACACTAGAAACATTGGTTTAGCAATATGTTCTTCAGCCTCTTTTTCAATCATTACACTACAGCTTTTTTTTTTTTTTTTTAGTTTTGTCATGCTTCTTTTGGGTGATTTCTACTTCCTATTCAAACAAGACTAATCAGTTTTAAGTGTGAAATTTGATACATCTGATTAGGACTGGATTATACAATATTTTTTTTGTTTTATAGCACTGAAGAAAGTGGAGATGTTGTAACATTTTTCAGAAGCATTTCAACCTATGCTGAGTGGCATGAGCATCGTAGACGCACCTTCCTGCATTTCAAGGTAGTAAATAAAGCCTTTATTGATTAGTACAATATTTATTGCTTTAAGTTTAAGACAGCACTGGAGTTGAACCTGGCTGTCTTTAGCAGAATATGGGCTCTTAGTTTTGTGTGCGGTGGTGAAGAGAGTATGAGCTAAAATTTTGTGCTGTGTTCAAGGGGCAATTGAGCTGCAATTGCTGTGTTCCTTATGGATGGAGGAAAACAAGACTGCCTTTCTGTGAAGGAGTAAGACAGTTTGCTTTGGTACTATATTTTATTTTGATTTTTAAAAACAGGAAAAAGAAGAAATTAAAAGAAAATAACACTTGTAGTCTTTGGCATGTAAATGTTGGTTTTGAAGGATTACATCTGTTTTTCTTGAAGATGTGTCAGCGTGTGTTTGGGTGACAGCACTTTCAGTTCTGGAGTGTTTTACTTGTATGGGGAGTAAACTCTTCCTCTCTCCTCACTGGAACATAGCACTTGAGCTTAGTTTTAAGTTCTTGGTATTTGGCTTGTTTGTTTTGCCTTTGTGCTGGCTTTAGGATAAACAACTAATTATTGGAGTAAAAATACTGCAGTCATACAGACACAAAACGTCTTACATGATGCTTTATGTCAAGAGAAGGATGTTTAGCTGCTTAATTGTTTGTGGTTTCATGGCTGAGCTTTATGTACCTCAAGAATTTACTGTCATTGAACTTGACACCACCTTTACTTTTCAGCTGTAGTATCAAGTGGGAACTGCATAATTTCCTATTTTTTTGTCTTTTAAGCCTTTGAGTTCTGTGCCAAATTAATCAATTTCTATTATCCAATCAACCCGAATAGAAAAGAGTTCTATTTTCTGATAATACTAAAAAAAATCCAGTTGTTAGCTGAGCAATGAACTGGCATTGCCTAATCCTGCTGGCTTTTGTGTAAGGGCTTTTCTCTAAACCCTCCATAGAAAAGGTAAAGCACCAAGAGCTTTAGGGCTCTGTGACTTGTTTTTTCCAGCTTCCCTTGATGCTTTCTGATCCTTAGATCAGCAGTGTCTGGTTTCTGAGACAGTGAGTTGGTGAACTGCTGTAAATATTTCTCATTTAAGAATATAATAAAAAGAAAAAAATAGAAAAAGATTTGGAGACAATTTTCAAATTGTTATATAAGCAGTTTTGAAAAGTATTTGTTCAGATGTTGAGTATAAACAATGAAGTTATCTGCTAATTGCTAAAAGATGTGTGAAGGTAATTCACTGAAGACATTGCAAGTTTGTCAGTATTACAGATGTTCTTGCTAAATGTAGTTTTATTTCCATGGTCAAAAAAAGGATAAAGTTGAAAGACAAACCACTTTGGGAGAATGTTTATACCAAATAAGCACACAATCATATGAAGAGTATTTTAGGCCGCCTTGTTTTTGTTAGCATTGCTAATTGTTCCATTTTGAAACAGAAGACATTCTCAGGTAAGAGAATTAATAAAAGGGTTCAAAGATCAAATCTGAAAATTCAAATAACTAGATTGCCAAGGAGAATATGTATTTGTAATGTAATGGTTTTAGTCACTTGTGGTAAAGTAATTAGACATATGTTATTATATGCATAGAACCAACTCAAAAGTCTGTCCTGTTAATATTCACACTTACACAACATTAAAAATGAGCGTAATCTTTGTATTTAGTTTTTTCCCCCCTACCTGCTCTCTAGATTCCTCTGTTGTGGAGATAAAACTATTGAGGGGGTTGTCTTAGGTTTAGAGTTTTTCTATTAAACTGCTAATTTTTAAAAGAAAATAGTTTCTGATACTTTCTTTAGAATGTAGTGTGAAAACACCAATGGCTGTTTATTTTTTCTTTCCTGTTTTGGTACTTGAGAAGAAAGGGGTTATGTAGAAGTGGGTAAGTACTTCATACAGCATTGAATGTTTTGAGATGAATGGCAATTCAAGGTCAATTCAAAATAGGTTTTGAAGGAGCAAATAGAGTGTTCCCCAAATATTTTGAAGGGCAGGTCTTGCTATTGCCACAATAAATGTCTGTAAAATGGACTTACATCTGCAAAGAATCTTCTAACCTTAGTCTGCTGTGAGGCTGAATAGCTGAAACGTGTGGCAAGGCTGGAGGAGCAGGTTTTTGAAGCTGATATTGATAAACAAGATCAAAAATTCAAGTTTTATTGGAAATACAGAAGAGAAATGAGTGACAGGGAAAAAAATAGAATGGTTTACATTCAGCTTGATATTAGTACTAGTCACACAAATAGGAGGTGGAAATCCTCCCTATTGAAGCCTTTTTCACTTCATGTTTTGATTAACTTGCTGTGAATGGGGAAAGTAAAATAAAAACACATCAGTGAACTTGGTGCCTGCGTAAGGCATTAGGAAAGTACCACTTGTCTACTTTAGTTTGCTCACAGAGTGTTAGGAGCATTAATTGATATTACTGATGATAATTACTCTATTTCAAAAATATATGCAACATTTTAATGTAAAATTGATGGTGTGCTGGGGTAGGTGTTAGAATGTTTGCATATGTGTCTACATTACAAAAATATGCATTTATTTGTGTATACACACTTTTGGTGATATTTATTGATCCTGTTAATACTGGAAAGAGTTTTAGTGGCAATGATTTGTGATGAGAATAAGAGCAGAGGCTGCTGCTTATATAACATTATTATACTTACAGCTGTGTTTTTTCTATTTATCACAAGAGACAAGAGAGAATTGATGGGTTTAATTTTTTCCAAATAGAAGTTTGGCTTAACATTGGAATGTATTTTTACATGCTTTGAAGTTGATTTTTATGTTTTGCTAAAACCTGGGAACATCAAAGTTTTATGATTTATGTGGAAGAATGAAAACCAAGTATCGCTGCCGGACTTGGTTTTGTTCTCAGTTAAGACAATGGAGTTTCCTTCTTGTTACACTAAATAACTTAAAATGGAAAATATTGGGGATTGTTGGTTTTCTTGGGTAATGTGTACAGGGCAAAAATATCTGTTCAGAATTAAGGGGGCATCAATTCCTCAAAGCAGAAGCACTAACAAATCAAGGCTTAGCTAAATAAGATAAATAAAACTAATATGAAATATCTTGTAAAATCAGTATTCTAGATGAAGTGATATACACCATCATGCATTTGATGTGTAACTATTTCTACAAATTAGGCATCTATACTACCTTCAAAATTAGTATAAAGTCAATGTGGTAATAGTAACTAGCACACCTTTGGCATTCATTTGTCGGGAGGCTTTCCTCCTGTGGTAGGTGTTTGAGGGGAGAAACTGGATGTCAGAAATGCACTGTTGTGGAATTAAAAACATTGTGCTCTTCATCAGTGATGACCAGTTTCAGATGAACTGAGTGTCAAGGCCTGCATGTGTCAGTTTGTGTTTTTACTACACTGCATAGATTCAAGTAGTTGAGTGAAATGCTTGAAGTTACCTCTGGTTTCAGATTAGTGATGGAATCAACTTTTCTTTTTAATTTCCAAATCTGATTTGATTTTCCCGTAATGGTCAGAGGTGGTGTTGTAGAAGGGTAATTCTTTGCTCTGACATCTAGATGAAATCATACTTATTTACAGGTAAACACATGAATTCAGCTTTGCTCTTAACTATACTCTCACATTTCCTGTCAGGAGAAGCTGTGGAGCCAAGGCTTGGTCTACATCATTAGTTAATAACTAAAATATTTGAGACTCTTATGCTGTACTTAGGCCATTGTTTTAAAATGGGAAGCTGGTGTTACAAAAACAGCTCAGCAAAACATATATATTTCACTTAAAAATACATTGTGTAACAATAAAACATGTTATTTTCAAAGCAAAATAGTAGAAGGAAATTAAAACATCTTTGCCAAGTTCCAGTTGCTATGTTGCTTGGTGTACTAAACCTAAATAGATATTCTCATTTACCACAAATCAAGATTTTAATGAAATTGTAATGAATTTAAACTTTGAGAAGTTGTGTTTCTAAACATAACCTTTTCTCTTATATGCATCTTCGTACAATACACCTTTGAAGGTCAACTGGAAAGATTTAATTTCAGATTAAAGGAGTTGGATTAGAATTCAGAAGTATTTTTCTTCTTTAGCTTGCTCAAAGAAAACTTTGCATTTATCTGAAAATAAAATGTGGTGTTGTTCTGAGTGCTGGTAGGAAATGAGAACAAGCAGTTTTGTGTGATTTTTACCTAAAGAGTAAGTGGTGAAATACAAGCAGAGATGATGTGTGTGCATATATATTTTTTTTTTACACTTCCATTAACAGAAAAGATTCTGAAAGCACGAGGGACATGGTAACTGCTGAAGTGACTGGTTTGAAATGGTTGTGTCAGAGGAGAACGGTGCAACATAGCAGAAGGTCCTGGGAATGCAGGGACAGAGCATTAGTAAGGGAGAGGATATGAACTTGTAAACAGAGGAAGAAGTGCCCCTTGTTGCATGCCTGGCCTGGCATGTGCAGTGGCACGAGCAGTGCTAGTAGTAGGCTCCCACAGGCAGCATCCTCAGGCAGGAGAAGGCGTTGACGTGCTTGGCCAGGACGATGGGGTTGCCCTCCATCCTGATCTCATCCATGCGCGTGCGGATGTAGCGCGTGTTGTTGGACTTGCAGAACGTGTCGTCCGTGATGGTGGTGATGTTGTTGTACTGCAAATCAAAATGATTTTATAAGTAAAGGCTTACATGCATTGTTGATAAAAGATTATAGCTTCTTTTTTGCCGTTTCCCATCCCTGATGTACAGAAACCAATAATAAATGCTCGCTTGGGAATTAGCAGCTTCTGAACTTTTGGATGCTTGTGGCCATACACATTAGCATGGTAAATCACTTTATTCAGAGGTGCAGTGGAAAACTGTAGCGGGAATTGTTTTAAAATAGAACAAGTTTAAGTGTGTGACTCCTGAGGTGTTACCCTAGAGAATGTTAAGGCAATCCTTTGGGAATACCTGAAGGTGAAGAATGCGCAGACTCTCCGGTAAGTTCAGGGGAACAGTTTCCAGTGCGTTGTGTCCTAAGTAGAGGTAGGCCAAATTAGTGAGCTTCTGTTAAACAGAAAGAGAGGTTACTGATCATGGTATTGCTTGAGATTAAGTAACTCATGCTCTTTACAAGACATCAGTAATTTTTATTACATAGCCTGTAAACTGATGTAACAAAAGCCATTCTTTTGCTGTGCATGTTGAATTCTATTATCTCAAGAAATTCATAGAACAGACCCTTCTATGTTTGGGAAATTTGTATCAGCATGTTAGTTATAAAAGTTGAGACCACTATAAAGTACTATCTATATATATTTATTGGTATTTCTGTGGTCCTTAGAACTGTACTTGAGACATCAATTTTTGAATATTTTGTATTTACAAGCTAGAGAGAAAGAAAGCAGGTGAGATTGAGATTTCATAGAAAACTCTCCTACATGTAGGACATGAGAGACTGAGTGCACAAATGACTGATATTCCAGAGTGCCTTAAAAGCAAAGCAAAATCTGGAAAGCTGCTTCATCATAGTTTTTCTTAGATTACAAAAAATATAGAAAAATAATTTGGTGGCAGACTGAATAGTCTGGTTACTAATTTTGTTGACTTTGGTTACCTAAATTATTGAGTTTTTCCTTACCTTGAAAGCATTTGCTTTGATTCCTCTGCTCTTGATTCTGTTTTGGTTTGCATTAAATGTTGTTAGTTTGGGAGGTAGAACAGGAAGTTTTACAAGTCGATTTTCAGCAAGAGAAAGTTCTTCCAACAGCAGAAGCTTTGAAAAGGCTCCATCTTCTATTTCTTCTATTCTATTTCCACTAAAATCAATTCTTCTCAAGGTAGCTTTACACAAAAGAAATTAAAATGTAAGTATTGACTTTATAATTGCATGGCACGTAAAATGTGTATGGCTGTATATGCTAAATGTTATACTGCTGGCTGCAGCATCTAAGTTGTGATCTACAAGTGCAAATACTATTAAAATATGGATTAAAATGACATCTGGATGTTTTTCCTGGTCTTAAATTGAAAAAATAAAAAAGGGAAATACTTTCGATCCTTATTTTTGTCTTAGCAATAACATGATTTCAGATATTCATAGAATTTGTCATGCTGTGGAATGAGACAGCTGGCAGAGCTGTCCCTGGAACATTTGAAGCAAAAATAATGCCTGGTCATTTAAGACCGACTGGGATGCAGAGATAAATTTTACTTTCAGCAACCTGCTCTTTGCCTGATTGTTTGGGAGTATTAAGATATTTGCAGGCTGCAAAATGCATTTCCATTTGAAAATCTAGAACAGAGATGGAAGTTGGGGTGCCACTTACTAATGTCAGCAAAGTCCGAGGCTGCAATCCTTTTGATCTTGTTGAAGCGAGCGTACAGGTACGCAGTTTCCTTGGGCAGGGGCGGCACGGCCTCGATGTCGATCTCCTCGCAGTACACCGAGCCGCTCAGGCACACGCACAGCAAACACGTGGGCAGGTCTGCCAGCAAGGGTTGAGCACACAGGTACAATTCACTTCAGCTTGGTTACTCAAAATAGAGCTTTCTCTACCATCTTTTAAGATTCCCCATTGCTGGGTTTTTAGAAAATTCAGTTTGCTTCAAGTTCTGAGAAGATTTAATGTTCTCAACTGTCACTATAAGGACATGGCAAAAAGATATAGCAACAACTTCCTTCTGAGGCAGAAGAAAGCAAAAGCCCTTTGTTAGAGAAACTAGATCGTGAAAATGAAGGTAGACTTGCTTTCATTGGTGCAAGGAAGGTAACACAAACATCACCCAAACATCACATCTCTCATGCATCCAGCAGGTCCTAATCTGTTATTAATTCTTTCTCTTCTGTTTTTCTTTGAGCAGCTTGAGAAAAACCAAGCTGCATTTTTCCCTGCCTTTCACCAGTATCCCACACTCCACTGTTTGGGGTATTTTGTTCTTTTTGTGTGATTTCCCTACGTATAATCTCTGTTCTTACCTGAGCATGTGCATGCTATTAATCAGCCTGAATTCAGCTTAAATCCTTAGCTGGCTGAGAGTATGGTGCATGTGTCAACTGCAAGTTTGTGACCATGTTAAATATCACATTTGGAACCAGACCCACAAGGAGGAACAGCTGGCAGTGCATGCATTTGGTACTGCAAGTGCATTGGAACACTTCTGGCAGGTCACACAATATCCTGTGTTGTTCTAGCTACTATTTGGTCTAAACCTTTTGATAAAAACTCCAGCAAGTGTGTTAATATTTATATGTGGTTTAGATTGGAAAGGACATTAAAGATCATCTCATTCCATGCTCTGCCACACACAGGGACACCTTCCACTAGACCTGGTTGCTCAGAGCCTTGTGGACAATCTCAATCAGTTTTATACTTGAGATTTTTAGAGCTGGTGTATAAGCAGAGAGAAACTTTTTGTAATGTAGTTTGAGACCTTTGTGGCTTGTCCTGTTCCTCAGTAGTAAAATATCAGTAACTTTTTTCTAGTCTTTTCTGCCAGCAATACTCAAATACATATAATGAATGTGGCTTTGAATCCAGTTTCAGCACCACTGCTGTGTCTTGTGCTGTGTTTTCTGTATTTTGGGCATTTTGTTTGGCTGCTAGTCTGGAGTGAACGCAGTGCAGACAGCAGGGTCATTCCATAGGGTAGTTGTCACTACACAGCAAAACAGGACCTTCTACAACCAGTGAGGAGTTGCAAAAGCTGTTGGTCAATACTGGGAAGCCAACCCAGTACATAGAACAGTAATTCATTTTCTTACAGCAGCACTACAGAGAACAGAATGAAGATTTTGAGGTTTAGCTTTGTGAATATCATCATTTTTAAGCTGCAGAGTTCTGCCTCATTTGGTGGTTTGGTTTGTTTGGTTTTTTTATTTAATTTAATGGCTTGTTTTCTCATATGTTCGTGTAGGAAATGGAAAAAGTCAAATAATGTTGTCACTGTTAAAAAGGAATAGTTTTTATGCTTGTCTGTTTAGAAGCTGTGATATTCTTGGAGACTTGCTCAGCTTTTGATGGGGGCTTGTTGACAGGGGCTGTTTGGCAATAATTAACTTTGAATTAGCACTTTGGTGGAGATTGATAGTCCACTAGTCTTGCTGAATCATTAGTTATTTTTGGAAGTCTAAATCACAGACACACAGAATAAGTGTCTCTTTTTCTCACTGCTCTGTTTGGCAGAGAAGCTTTGTCCTTCTCGTGTAGAGAGCACTGGTGCTTGTTAGGAGGAATCTGAACAATGTACCCAGCTCCAGCAGGAAGCTTTGGCAGGTGAATAATGTTCTGATGTATTTTGAAAATTGACCTCCCTGATCATCAGATGTGAACTTTGAAAATAGCCAATTGTTCAAATAAATCTGTTGAATTAAGTAAAGCACATCATATTTAATCATCACTTGGTTAACTGTGGAACTTACTGTTGGATGCATTTTGTTTTCTTTGTTGTCTTGCCTAACTTATTTAACTTGGGTACATCTCAAAGGCAAATATGACTGGGCAAGTCTGTGGAGTGCTTACAAGCTGTGCTTTGTGTATTCAGTTTACCTGATGATCCTTTAAATTTTTCAGCCTGTTCCGTCAGAAGTTAGAAGGTTTTCCACAGAAGATATGAAAGACATTCATAATTGAAAAAATTAATTCTGTAGCCTTTGTCTTCTTTGTCTTCTTGTCTACATTAGATTTGTAGATTAAAATACATTCTCTTGGATATCTTTGACATCACAATATTCATATCAGTTAACTTACTTGAATATCAGTTAACTTACTTGTGTCCTTTGTTGGTGGGACATCAAGTTGGGTGTCATCGCTTTGCAGCATTAGGGAAGTGTCAAGAGAAATGTTTGTTCCATCCTTTGTGAGAGAGCAATTGTTATTTTAAAACACAAACCACAGACAAAAAGCCACAGAGCATTACAAGGATCTGAAATAACATCTTTTAAAGTGAGCTTCCTACAATATACCTACTAAAATGCTTTTATAGATGGGATGACTAATGTGATATGTTGTCACTTTTACACGTGAACTATTTACTTCAAAAGCCAAGAAGGGAAGTTGTTGCCAGTGCTCTTTGGAAAACTCTAGTTCTTCAGGGAAGGACAGTAGATATGAAATAAAAAATACAGTCTGTATGGTGGGAAGGAATATGTAAGTGGTGAGTATTGACAAACAGAGTTTGAAAGATCAAGATCTTGCAAATACTGCAAAATTCAATAGGGTCTTTGTGAGTATAAGTTGTATTTTGTTGTTGTTTTTACCCAAATAATCTCAGTGAAGTGACTGAGATGTCCTTGCACTTAGAGCTATTCAGAGTTCCTCATGGAGATAGTCATTGCATCTTTTCAATTGCAGGATGACTTAGTTTATAAACACATTCCTTGCAGGTATTGGCTGAAATTGGAGTAACTTATTTCTGTGATCTGCATGTATTTCTGTTTTAAAGTGTGGGCTGCTAGCAGAAAGGGCCTCTTGTGATGCAGAGAACAGTAGTCAGGTTTTCATTGGATCCTGGAGGAATTTTAGAGAACTATCTATTATTACTGTATTTACAGTGTAGCTACACTGGCTTATACTGTGATTTGCATGCATTAAAGTTAAAGAGATTTTAGTTTGACTGTAGAAGTTGTTTTTGGCTTGCATCATTCATTTGGATTTTTTTTTTTAATGGGGAATATTTGTAGGACAGAACAAGCCGATATATTTTTTTGGTGTGCGTGGCTGTTGGAAACACGTGCAGGAAAGAAGATTGAGCAGTGTGTAAGATGATTTGCTTTAAACATGCTGAAGGATCAGGCCCTAACAGGAACAAGTGCTCTGTTGGAGAGCTGCTTGCACACTGGGAGTGCTGATAAATGAGCCCCTTTTAGTTTTTTTAATCCCCTCACTCTCCCCTCCTTCAGGCACACAGGTGGTTCATCTGCAAGTAAGATCTTTCAAGCTCCTTCTGATATTTGGTATTTATATTTGGTATATAAATATTCGGTATTTAGTTGTTTGCATATACTTTACTGTGGGAATTTTTGTATTCTGCAAAACAAACCCCTCAGGCTTGACATAAAGCCTGAGAAACAAGTATCTTGGCCAGTCTCTGTGGTTTTGACCCCTTTTTAGCCTGTGAATCATCCGTCCCTTGGCTCTTCCCTGCGTCTGCCTCTCCAGGCTCTGGCTCTGGTTTGGGCTAGCTTGGTTTCAGTTAGGAAGTTTTAGGTTCTCAGTAGGATTCTGGCAGCAGTTTGTGCTGGGTGGAGGGAAGCTGAGGTGTCAGCTCAGCAGCTATGCTGTAACAGCAAATCTCACAGAAGCTTGCTGCACGGATTAGCTCAAGGTTGATTAGGCACATGAAGATGTGGACCTTGAAGTGTCTGTGCCAGTAGAGACTTCTGAGTGCATGGACTGCTCATGGAACACGTGGACTTGTATGGCTGCAGCTGGTTTGGTTCCTGAGAGATATTTAATAACATTTGCTGGCACAGTTTCTGTCCCAGGTGAAGGTTTCTTTCACAGTTTCCTACTTGAGCCATCAAAGTAGTCTGATGGGATTTCTTAGCAGAGTGCAATGTGTTACTAATCTCTGCTAGTGGGAAATGTTACAAAAATTATAATTAGTAATTTGCAGAGTGCCATTAAATTCCTAAAATTAAGAAGTACTTGCTGATCAGCCATAAAAACTTCTAACTATGGAGTATCAGTGCAGAAGGTTGTTTGGATTATAACCACAAATTCATTATTTGCACATGTAAGGAATATTGGCCTATTCAAACACTTAAATTCCACCTGCCTCTTGCACTTTACTGCACAGATACATTAACACTTTACATCTAAATGCTCCAACAATCTTCTAATTTCTGCAAAATAATTTATTCATCTTATAACATAAAGGTCTGGTAGTTTATATTCAATGGAATTAGTTAGTCCAGATGTGAGACAGCATCTAATTGAGAGGTTCTGTTCTCTTGTGGAACTTAAGATTTTGTGTTTTAAATTGTTCAAATTTTTATTCAAGACTGGTGTGTCTGTGGTTTCAAATAATCATAATAATTTCTTCTGATGTTCTTAGTAAAAGTCCTTTTTCTAACTGTATGTTCAAGCACACAGTAAGGAGTTAAATTTGTATGCAAGATAGATTTCTGACTGGGCATGATTGAGGAAACATTTGGCATGCATTTCAGTTCCAGTTAACACTTGGAATATTTGGGGAGTAAAACTGGTGCAATAAATGAATAGAAGATCTGTTTGTGCACCCCAGGATTTAAACTGGGAACACTGGCACTTGTGTCGATGTAGTTGTTGCACATAAGGAACTCATTTATTATTTTGCAATGAAAACATGTCAATGGAGAACTGACCTGATGGAAATAATGACCAACTACATTCCTAGAATTATGCTAAGCAGAACTGTTGGCCTTCAGAAGACCTCCAGCTTATAGCACTGCCAGGAGGAGTTTGATTTGTCTGTGGCACATCTGTTGGCACCGTTTCCATGTAGGTATACTCCTTGTTCCTTTACTGAAGCAGCAGCAATCTTCTGTAAGCAATTTATTAATGACTGTCATCTGATGCTGTGCCTCGCTGGTTAAAGGTAGCAGGTTTGGTATTTTTTAGAAACTTAGATCTGAGTGGATAGTCACTGGTTAGTTAGGAGTCATTTATATAGTCCCTTTTTCAGGGGTTTATGAAAACATGTTACTTCATCACTGTGGCAGATGTCAGATTTAAAAATACCTTAGATATTTTTTTGTTATAAATATGTAGCTGATTGTTTTAGCCAACAGTGGAAAGGTGTAATTTAAGTAGAACTGGAAAATATTAAAAAGGTATATGAGAGTGATTTTTTCCATATTTGGACTGCAATTTTTACTTAGAATCTTTTACTGTTTTATTTTTCTTGCTTATCAGACTAAGTTATTGTAACAAGTACAGTTAATATTAATGAGAACCTCCTTGAGGCTTTCATACTGGGCTATTACCACTTGGTTTGGATTTGTGGTATTTTCCTTGGCAAATACTCCTGGGACAATTACTGCTGTTTTTTCTCCCTGATCAGTGTTTGTATCTCCTCTATTGATGTGTAGTGATTAGGTCTGGGTGTGAGGTTTGTAACTAGCCCTGGCACTTCCCTTAATTCTCCAAAGGTTTTGTCTTCTGCTTTTGAAATTCAGAGGAATGTGGAGCACTCAACAGGAACATTCTGTTTGCTGGTGAGTGCACTGAGACCCTCAAAGTGTTAATGTGGAAGTGGCTCCTCCAGCACTGGACATTCTATAGAAGTTTGAGACTGCTGAACTGTTGAGCTGTAAAAAATGCAAACCACCCACCCCTGAAAAACTGAGACAAACTTGACTGTTTGGCAAGTCAAAAGAGGAACTGTGGTTTATACTGGCAGATTGTTTAATAAAAACGGGGGTTCCAGTTATTACTTAATTGTAAAAAAAAAGAAAAAATCACCTTCCTTGTTTCTAAGCAAACTCACTGAGTTAATACAACATAGTTCAAACTGTTGAGTCAGTAATTAATATATCCTGTTCTTGAAACAATTATGACTGCAGGCACATAAGAACAGCAGAGTTAAAATGATGCTTTAGCCTTATTTGTGCAAGCCTGCCTTCTGTGGCTTACTCAGACTGTAGTAAGGGTAATATTTTTGTGGTTTTAGTTTGAGTGGCTTTCCCTATGTCTGAACCCATTGTATATTTCTCTGCTATTTTAGGACTTTTCCATAAAACTCACATGCATGCACGTAACACCTTTTTCACATAATAATTATTTTAGTTTAAAATATTAAAAGGAGAAGATAAAATACCTTTCTTATATCCTTGGGCTGCATTTCATAATCTTGTTGGGTCAGGTAATCTGTATCATACTCATAAAACTGTAGTGATTCTTGCTGAAGAGGCGGTGCAGGATTTACCAAAGGTACAAATACAAACAAAAGAAAAGTAGCCTGCAAAGTCTCCATTCTTGCCCAGAGCAATGTATGTGGCTTTCAGAGAGCTGGTGAAGATCTGCTCGTGCCTGGACTCTGGAGAACACTTTCTTTGGGACTGGAAATGAAAATGCAATCCATCAAAACAATATTTAAAGCCTTAGAGGACTTGTTGGCAGTGGTTTCTAACACATAAGGAACATGGAACAACTTTTAACTCTTGATATCCTTTAATTAGACTATAACTTTTTAAAACCTGTTCTTAACACAAGAAGAAACTAGGAAATAATAAACGTCTTCCAGCTAATAAGGAACATATTCTCTTAATCATATTTGCTTGTTTCCCAGTTTTTTATTTTGTTAAAAGCAAGACAATTTTGTTAATATTAAATACTTGGCACATATGGAAATGAACTAATTACAATATGTGAGGTTCAAATGTATTTTCTTTTATTGTTAAAATAAGGGTTTTCAAACCAAATTCTCTACACCTATAGCCTCTCATTGTCTTTTACTTTACATTTGACACTAAACAAGAGAAGGTAATACCCTCAGAATATTATACATGTTGGGCACTTTTCATGCAGGAAAGAGGAAGAGGCTGCAAACATGATCTTTGAAACATTACAAATATGCATGCAATATTTAAAAAAATAAATTTTTGCACAGCATATTTCTCCTCTTTACTGTAGTTTTATTTAAGGTCAAAGTTAATCTACTTTTAGGAAAGAAGTCCACCTACCTTTTTAGTAGATTCCAAGCTCTTCACTGAAAAAACAGATATCCTTATCTATAGTTACTTTCTTGTCAGTGTACTTTAGGTTCAAGTTATGCATTACATCCAAATTGTTGAAATGAATACTCTCAGAGTTTGACAGTCTGAAGAGTGCTTTCCATGGGGTAAAAACACTTTGCCAGCATTCTCTCCCAGGGTGAGAGGTAATATCCTGGAGCAGGGGGTTGTACTTTGCATAACATTTGCAAATGCTAAGCCTGTGTAGCTCATCCTACTTTTGGTATTCTTGTTAAAATGGCAGCATTCTGCTTTGGGATAAAAAAAGGCTTTTTCTGTAAATCAGATATTAATTGTGCAAACTGGAGGTCTCTAATAAAGCATGTGTTACCCGTTTTGTGAAATGCTTCAGCCTTGAGACAAAGCAGCTGCTTTCTGAGACAGAGGTAGAGCCAAAACACACGTCTGTTGTATTAGTCACGCTTTGTGAATAGTAAAATGTTTTATTGCAAGTTGTATACGTTCAGAGAAGTTTCACCTACCTATGAAATGGAAACTTTCCAGTCTGAAGAGTTCAGGAAAAATATTCTTTGGAATTTCTTGTGATTGTGTTGAGATTTTTAGGCAGTCAGTCTAAATGCCTGAATTAATTGACTCATTTGACTTTTTATTGAAAAGTGGGTTTCACAAAAAGTACTTGCTTTGAATAAAGTTCTGTATCAGTTCTATAGATAGCTCAGTGAATGCTGTCCAGGTGTAGAATTTCCATCTGAACTATGAGCAGCAGTTTTCTGGATTTGTAATGCATTTCTTCCTCCCCCATCCTTTTCCTCATTATGAATTTTTGGCAGTCAGCACAAATGGGAGACAGATGACCAACTCTGAAAGTTTATAGAGTAACTTTCTCAAGTCTTTAAAAAGTATGTAGTAATAAAATCTAGTGGGAATATATCCAGATTTATATTTCTCTTTCATTGTCATACCTTTTTTCCTTTTTTTTCTATAGTAATAGTATAGGAATTCTGTAATATGGTGATAACTTGACCAAAAGGTGCACAGTTTCTTTTAAATGCTGTCTTGTTTAGCAGCCAAATGTCTGTAGGAAATCTGCAGAGTGACTACTGCCAGTTGCTGTCTAAAATATTTTCGGTTTATAATACTACCAGTTTCTGAACTAGGTTGGATTTTATAAAAAGGTTCATAGCTTAGTTCATAAGCAAATTTAATAATGTGATGGTTTGGACTTGAAGCTTGCTCTAGGATAATGCTGTGATGATAAAATGGAGATGTGAAGGGAAAAGGCTCAGTAATAATGGAAATTGGGCCCTGGATCCCATTGGATGCTACTCTGCTGGAACAATTAGGACACCAGGAGTTTGGGAGTGGTTAAATTGCAGTTCAGGACCATCTCAGCATCCCTCCTGCCTTTGTGCATGTCTGGGATGTAATGACACAGCTCTGCTTTGTACTTACCCTTTCCAGCTGCCACCCTTCTGCCAAACATCCACACTAGGATTTCCTCTGTCTCTGGGACATCCAGATGTTTCCAGTGCTTGAGTTGTAACCAAAGGATAACTATTCAAAGGGAAAAAAACTACAAAGTATTGAAGCTGAAAGCAATCTTTAAAATACTAAATGTATTTGTTATGGTCTTATGATTATTTTATAAGTACTGAAATCCTAGATTTCACAGCTACATAGAATGTCTTAGCAATAGCTTTATCTTTTCTTTACATGAGGGAAAACTACTAGATAAATGAGACTTTATAAATGTAGGAAGGAAACGTCTGTTTCTGCAAGAGGAGAAGAGGCTCTGAATTTTTAGACAACTTCAGGAACAGCAACTGCACAAAACATGAAAGTCTGTGTCTTCAGGGTTACAAGATTTTGGTTGTGTGCTTATCACAAAAAAGTTTTTGTGTGTGTACTGACTGTAATAGAGCCCTTCTCAGAAGCTCATGAATGCTTCTTTACAAATACAGAGAGGGAGATGTTAAAGTAGTTCATTTGGGTGATGTCATCAAGGGGTAGCTTACAGTGCCAAATTAAGTGGTAGCCTTGTCCCATAGTTTGTCTGCCTTGTCATGAAAGAAGAAAATATATCAGCAAATAATGTCAGATAAAAGCAGTTTTAATCTGAATGTGTACCATGCTCAGAACAGCACAAGCAGGGGGATGGAACGAGTGGCTGCAAACAAGGAAGGGGAGTGCTGCTTCCTTCAACTGCTTTATTGCTGCTCAGAGAAAGAACCACAATATCCAAATCATGCGAGATGAAATACGAGGTTCATATGCACTGGCAGTAGGGGAACTCACAGGAAATAACCCTGGCAGGCATGGAGTGCTTTCTAGGCACTGTTAGCGCTTGGAAATTGGATGTATAAGTGTCTGTTGCTTGGACTCTGGTTACAAGGATCAATGTACTTGGAAGGTGGTTTGTTTTCTGGAAACTCAAGCTTGCTGTCACGTTAACCCATTCAGCTCGAGTTTTTGAGTGGGGCCTTGATAATGGGATCATGATGTGGTTTTTGATTTCCCCATGATATCTCATTTTCACTGACTGATTTCCCCACAAAATACTTTCAGCTTGACTGTTCGGCTTTTAAAGATGTTGTTTTTCCTAATTTCGTTGACATGGAATCATGGCTTAAATTTGAACAGTAGTCATTTCCCTGTAATTTTGAAAGGCTATGAAAGGTAGCTGAAGGTGTAAATGAATGACAAGATTTCTTTTCTTGTAGTGGATAGAATCTAGTTCAGATTAATGGGATTGGATTTTGGTCTCTGGATTCTGCTGTCAGAAAAACTTAACTTTGGGTGAAAAGGGTTGCATATCCTTAGTGGGTATAAAAGTAGGTGTAAAATTTGTTGGCCAGGGTTGTCTGCTGTCATGTTAGACAAAGAAGAATAAAGAGCTTTTAGGAGAGAAAAAGTGAGAAGCTTGGATGAGTGTGGACGGCAGAGGTAGGAAAAACAGGAGAGCCAGACAGAAATGAGGGTAACTATCCAAACTACACATGTTGCTGACTAAATCTTCAGCATCTGGGCAAGCATATAGTATTTAGATTATGTGTCAATGCAGAGAGAATTTCCTCTGTGCAAGACAGGATGGAAATGACTTCTCTAAGGTGCCTGTAGGAATTAAATCAGAATAGTGGCTGGCACTGCCTGTGTGAAGACTTGTAGCTGTGCGACAGGCAGCAGAACACTGGAAAAAGGAAAATGGGGAGGAAAAAACATAGGGCTTTACCTCTGGGCTACAGAGGTTAATGAGGCTATGAGGTAGAGCTAGAGAGAGACCAATAAAGTTCCTATTGAGATATTCCTCATGAAATAAACCAAAGCTGAGATTCTTTTTAATCACTCAGGTTTGGTCTATATTTAGACAGAGAAAGTGTATTTTGCAGCTGCATAAAGACCTTGGCTCTTATCTTGTATCACAGTCTCTAGAGGATGATATTGGAAACTTTTGTCATTTCTGAGTTTTATTTGGAAAAAAGTACTGTGGATTATTGCTGGGCTGACCTGTGCTGATGGTGGGTGCTGGGAATCACTTATACAGAATGCTCAAAATCAGTGTCTTCTCACGGCCAGACATCTGTATGGGACAGAATGAGATGAGGACAAATTAGGAAAGCTTTTAAAGATTCCTGGGCATTTATAGAGCTGGGCACAATGCTGGATTTTATTTTGATGTGATATTTCTGTTTCATGTGGAAGGTAACATATTGGAGGTTCCTTGACATAATTCTTGTGTGGAGTGTGATTGAAACATCTCACAATGTTGACCAGCTGCTCTGGATTGGAGTCATTAGAATAGAAAAGGTTTTCTAGAGGAAAAGACACTTACTGCACCAGCCTGATAACATGTACCTAATAATCTGCAAGCAGGAAGGATTTACTGTTAAAGAGGGCAAAAGCATTAAGTGATGTTAGAACTGAGCTTCACGGTTCTATTTTTATTTTCTCCTTTTGTAACCTAAAAGAAATAACTTTTTGGAATGGTTCTCTACACAAGTTTTATTTTTTAAAATGCAGGCCTTTTCTTCTTGAGGCTTGTGTGGGATTAATTCTGCTTTCTTAAACTGCTGTTATCTCTTTGCTGCTGCATAAATGTGTGATATGAAACTTCTCAGTCTCCTTCATTCCCTTCTGCTTTGTGTTGAGGTCCTGACAGAGGGTACAAAAATAGCTTTAATGCAGTTTAATGCCAGTAATGATGATGGGGCTGCATTTATTCTGGGAACTAAAAGTATGGTAGAGGGAGGAGAGAGCATTATCCTGGTTCTTCACTGGTTTGAGAACTGAAGGTGATGCTATGGAAGAGTCGTTTTGTAAAGTCGAGTCCAACTCAGCATCCTTGAAGGGATGAAGGAGGGTTCAGAGGTAGTATTAAATGTAAAATAAAGGTTATCATGTCCTAGAGAAATAACTTACAACATTCTTCAAGATTAAGAATCACTAAAGAAATAGTTATGCATAAACACCTCCAGATTTGTATGAAAAGTTGCAGCTATTTCCAAGGCTCAGTGAATTAAATTAATTTAGGTCACTGTTAGGGCCACCAGCTGCAAAATGGAGACAGCTGAAAAATGACCTAGTGATTGTATGAACATCCTTCCATATGTTTCTGATTTATAATCAGAATTTTTTTAAGCTGAAGACATTACCTTTACTTCTTGCATTTCTGGAAAAGCAAAGCTCATTTTATCAGTTACTGTGTTATAAATGAATTAAGCATATTGCAAAAATCCTGCACAATATTAAACAGAAATCAGACTGTGGTTAACAAATGCAAATGATAACCAGAGTAACAGTGCTATTTACCCAGACCCCTCTGTCAAACACATGTTCTCTTGAACTTTGCTGTTTGACATCAGTTATATCCTGAAACAAAAGCCAACCTACTGCAATTTATTATAATTTCTTAGAATTCCTTCCAAAATTGGCATTACTTCCTTATGACAATGCCATCATTTGTTGAGAGCTGTTACTATGTCCACAGGGACATTTGAGTCAGTGCTCCAAGAATCATTGGCCTTATCCATATTTTACTTCAGTGTTCCAGGCATCTGTTCCTTGTGTTGTTCATAGCATCTGCTTTACTTTCTGTGTTCATGGCTCTTCTTCACATTTATGTTTTCCTTGTGTTGTACTTATTTTAAAATACGAAAGAGTTGATTTTCTTTTTCCCCCTCTGTATGTGATTAATTAATACAATGAATTACAAGATTGTTTCTATTTATTTTCCTTTTAAATTAATTAGGTTGTTAGACATATGAATTTTGGGAAAAACAGTTAAAAATATTAAAAATGTTTGTATTTGTGGAATTCCATAAGTTTCAATACACAATCTGACTTGTAGCTGAATAGTTCATACTCATGCAGCAGTACTGGAAAAGTAGTGTGAAATCTCTTCAATATGTATTCTTCTGGTTAAAAATATAGTATGTTCCCCTTTCCTGCTTCTCAGGTAGGAAATGCCTGTGCTTATAGCTCACAATGATCAGGTTGGACAACAAAGAAGGAAATGGATTTGCGTTGTAAAAAGTGAAATGTGAATATGTTAAACTAAGTCAGAAAACGTGAACTATAAAACATCTGTTTTCTATAAAGGTGCTTCTGTCCTCGTCCACAGAACTTTTATTATCAGAATGCTGGAGCAAAGTGTAAAAAATATTTATTGGGAAAAACCAAAATATATTCCTACTTTTTTGGGCTAAAGGAAGAAATACAGACATGTTGGATTAAACTACTGTTATTTCTCTTTCTTTTGATTTTTATAATAACTTCTTGTGGCTGGGGCTTTACCTGAATTGCTCATGGAGATGCAGAGTTAAAACCCAGATCAAGGTTTGTTTCTGTATTTTCTGATTGTGCTGTAAACAAACTCATTAAGCTATTTGATGTTAGGTTTTGCTGTTACTGATGAAATCAATAGCATGTTTAATTCTTAGTTTATTAACCTATTTCCTCCCTTAAAAACACTGTATAATCTGAAAATAAGTACCAGAGCAAACATGAAACAAATAGGTTTTACACTGCACCAAGGCAGTAGCAGTGAGGAGCAGCACCAGCACCTTACCATGGGTCAGGATAGTGAGAACACAGAACTCTGTGTGAAATTAATAATAAAGGTTAGCGTACAACATCCTGTGTCCAGCAATGCCCTTAAAAGATGCTTTGGGAAAACAGAGAACATGTATAATCCTTGTCTCTAGTCTGTCTTCAAATGCTCTTCCATTCTCCAGCCATTTTCAGCACTTTTGTACCTGCTGGGCTTCGTTCAGCAACCATTAATGGATCTCTTCCAAGGAACACAATTACTGTTCCAGTCTAAAAATGCTGCTGCATCCACTGTGTCCTCAGGTACATGGGACAAGTGGCTTCATTTGATGGCTCCTTCCCTTGTACTGGAGCAGTCAGTCCCTAGAGCCTTGCTGCCAATGCAACTCATCATTTTGTGGCTATCTTCTGTACCCCCCTCAGCCATTTCTTTGCTGAGCCCTGCTGCATTCCATGGTGTTGGTATGGAAGCCAATCCTTACCTTTGGTGACCTTTCTCTAATTCTTTTCCAGTCATGCCCTTTGTAATTACAGCAGCTACCTGAGGCTTTGGAAATCCATACTGCAGTTAATGTCTGGGTGAGCCATAGATTTATGGCAGTGCCTTGATGTCTCTTGTTTTGCATTTGTCTCTAGTTACTCTCTACATTGGAGTTTCCTTTTTATGACTCCTGGGCATTGAGCCAGTGTTTTCTCTGAACACCTATTGCTACTGAAGCACTCCTGAGTCTTGCCCTGAGTGATGCTGGTGAGGTCATCCTTGAGTTTTAATGTGGAACTAAGATCATTGTTTCCATGGACATCACTTCTCATTTAACTGTGATGAGCTCCACTGGCTGCTTGAGTGTCCTTGAGGACTTTTGCAGCCTTTAGTAACGCATTGTTGGCATCTCACTTCTCAGCTTGGTTTTTCTATCTCTTGCTAATATTTTAATGGAATAAATTCCAGCACAGACCCTTTGCAAAGTTCCCACCAGTGGGATCCTCTCCACAGTAAGAACTGACCATTTATTCTTAGTTTATTTCTCATATTTTATTTGATTTTTGTTTGTGCTGTTGCCCTTTAATGCGTGGCAATTTAATTTCCTTAAAAACATTAAAAAGGAGTTTTTGTAGGCTGTTTGGACCAGGATCTTCCTTTTCCACATCCTTCATGATTTCCTCAGAGAACTCCAACATATTCACAAGGCAAAAACATAATGACTTTTACTGAAGGCAATCCCCTATGTTACCAGAACAAATTACACTCAGCTAGATATCCATAAATCCAGAACTTTATTATAAATTCTCATTTCTTTAAGGCTACCAAGTCTTTACTTCCCTGTGCACTGTAAAAGCCTTTCTGGAATAAGTATCCTATGTGATAATATTAATTGGAAAAAAAAACAGTTATAATGGTACTGCATGCAATACAAATTTCATATTCCACCTGAATGAATCAAGTGTAATAAGACAGCTCTGATGTTTTCAAAAATTTCCAGTTTGACTTTGTGAAATGCACATAAAATCAATATTTTGACTTCTATTTTAAAACTAAAGCTAAGCTTTGTTTGATAAATGTCTTTAAAAAGCATAAAGCTTGTGATAAAAGATGCAATATTCATACTATGGCAGGATGGTGTTCTTTCATTTTTAAAGCCGAACAAGCCTTCTAAAAATGCCTCTTATTTTAGATTTGCATTTTGTGCACCAGTCATTTAAAAGCTGAAATAGCTGAAAGGTTCCTGAATGTTAATACACTACATGTATATGTTAATAAAGCAATGAAGTTATAGATATAGCTAAATTCCTATATATACTGTACATCAATGATATTGAGTATTTAAATGAAGGAATGAATACATGCATGTGTTCCTTATTCAGAAACCGAGAGGTGTTTGAGGGTGATAAATGTTAATAACTTTTTTTAAAAAGCAGAAAAATTCTGTAGCACTGTGGGGTGACCACAAAATAATTTGCTATGAATACTGGATCTGTTCAGAATGCAGATAAGAAAAAGGAGAAAGAGAAGCAGATTTCTTGAGTTAGCTGGCTGAAGATCCACAAATTATTAACAATATAATAAATTTTGTAGCCACAAATTCTTAAAACTAATTGTCCTTAAAGACTAAATATATTCTTAAAGTTTATATTCATAGCTTTACAATAAATCTTTCCCTTAAAAAGAAGTCATGAAGTATTTTCATTTCCTTAATATTTCAGTTGATACATCAGAAAACATAAATATGAAAATGGGCCTACAATTCTAATAGTAAAAATGAAACGTGCCTAACTTCTCAAGAAAATTTCTAACAGAAATCTGATTACACTGTACTTAAAGTGCAGAACAACTAAAAAGACTACATAAAATTATGCAAAGTTGGCAGTATGATTTATGGAGCTACCACTTGTAAATATTTCATTTTGCTATTGAAAACAGAGCTATTTGTTTTCCCCTCATAGCTAGTAAAGCTCTATCAGAGAAAAAGTGCTGAAAAATAAAGAAGTGATTTTTAAAAGACAATAAAGTGCTCTATAGTGTTGTCTTCCCCTGCAGTTATCTAGGTCTGTTTCTAGTATAAGATATAACAAAAATTGCATACCTCAAAGTTTTTTTCAGGTTACTTAAAGCAATGTTGATTCTACTTTGAAGCAGAATACAGCTAATTGGTACTAGCTGTGCAGAAGGATAGTCTAGATTAATAGTGCAATGCTATTCTTTGTTCCTGTTCTACTTGATGAATAATTCTAAATGCAAAGGTTACATTAAATTTCTCTGTGCCTTCTAAAATAACATGGGCTGAAGCATAGGGAAAATATAAATGCTAATGGTTTGGCTGTGTTAATGCTCATGCTTTTCCCTAGAGCCCAGCAGCTTGGTGAGAGATTGCTTATTGCCTGTGTTAGTAAATAATAAATAAGCTGAAATCTCCTTTGAAAGACTATGATAGTTAAAGCACATCCAAAGAAATGAATATTATAATACAACTTGTCAGGACACTTGAAACATAAAACAGGGAAGGTTTGAAGCTCCATATTCGTGATGTCCTCATCCAATTAGAAATTGGAAGAGCTGTATTTCTGGGAGATGTGGAGGAACCTTGTGGAAGTATTTTGTAATCTTAGTCTCTTGTCCTTTTCTCTAGTGTGTCTCTGTTGTCAGCAGTAGGGTGTAGAGCTGGGTGGGTTTTTTTTTTTTACTTAATGACTTGTTCCTATTGAATTATGACACTGATTTGTATTTTAGTAACTTTGCAGTTGGGTCACTTTAGAACAGAGAAGCTTTTCAGGTCAATTTTCTTTCACTTTGGCTGCTCAACCCGGGTTATGTGTCAGACCTTTATCTTTGTTTATCTTTCTTCCTCGTATTGTTTTTCACTACACCAATAATGGGACATTTACCTACTTTAAACTCCTATCTCCACTTTATAGATGCATCTTGAATATCCCAAACTGCCCAGTTGTGCCAGGATAGCTATGAATAACCCAGACTAATGAAAAGCTTCCATATATCCTTATTAACAGTGACTACTTCAGTGGTAGTAGGGATGAAAATAGCTGTCTTCTGCTTCATGATGTTCTTCAGTTTCTTGATTGAGCGTTTCTTGATTGTCTTCTGCCTCCTGGAATTCCTCTGGTGTTAGGAAGCGCCGGAACACTGGTGTTTTGAGTTCACTGGGCCTGCTGACTGTGACATTTTGCTCTCCATAATAAATGGTTCTGATGAGGGGGAAGCAGAAGAAGGCGTAGCTGCTGATGGGGCTCGTGAGCTTGTTCTGGTCCACCCGTATGTAGGTTAACTGCTTGATGTTCAGAGGGTCCAGACTTGGACACATCACAGTGACATTGATGTCTGGAAGAGAGGGAAAAGCATTCGTTCAAATGCAGAAAGTGCTTATGGTTTAGACTATAGCAAAAGTGAAACTTACGTTTTGAAATTTAAAATGGAAAATGTTTTTGTGGTGCACAGTAAAATAACCCTTCTCTATGCTTGAAATCAGTTGTGTAACTGACCAGTTTGGGGGTTTGCAAAATATAAGGTTGTGAGGTAAGGAATTTGTAATTACTGTTTTATGTAAATGAAATGTTTTCATAGTTCCTTTTCTCCATATGTTTTTATCAGTTGCCAAATCAGAAGCAATTTTCAAAAGGATTTTTAGCTGTTACATGAAAAACTCATATTAACTTTTATAAAGAAATGTGAATTAGAGGAAAGCTTCAAAAATTAAATCCTCTCTAATTTCAGATTGGTCTCAAATGACTGAGGACATTTTCTATCGCATCCCAAAGAATATAGGGTGATATTCTCCCCACACTCCTCCCACGACTAATGCCAAAATCCACTAAGTTTATTGCTTTTTATGAAGTTTAACCATCAACCTACTTTCAATTTCATTGTCTTCTATGTACAAATGCTGCAAACTACTTGGAATATAGAACACTTGCTTCAGCTTGTTATGTCCAAGATTAAGTTCTAGAAGGTTGGGTAGATTAAAGGTGTTGTGTGGAATGTTCTGCAGGTTATTGTGGGACATTCTCAGAGCAATGATGTGGGGAAGTCTGCTGAAGTAGTTTTCTGGAATATGAGAAATGGAGTTATTTTCAAGAGAAAGATGCCGAAGTGATGGTGGCAGGTCAGGAGGCATTGTCTGTAATTTGTTGTTGCATAAGTTGAGCTGCATTAAATTTTTCATGTTTGAGAAGGGTCTTTCTCTGAATACTGAGTCATCAAGTAAGTTATTGCACAGGTCAAGCATGGTCATGTTGGGCAATGCTTCCAACCCATTTCCAGGTAAGCGGGAAATCTTATTGAAACCAAGGAGGAGCCTCTCCAGAGAGCTGGGCAGAGGGAAGGGAAATTCTTCTAATTCATTATGTTGTAAATGAAGTTGCACTAAGTTTGAAAGTTTTGCAAAAACACTGTGGTCAATCATATGGAATTTAATATTGTTGTAGCTGAGGTTAATTTCCCTCACAAAGGTAACATTGGTGAATGGTCCTGCAGGCACAGCTTCAATGTTGTTGTTTTGCAGATAAAGTTGTTGGACGTGACTGGGGATGTTTGGTATTGTCTTGAGTTTCCGGTGATCACAGTACATGGATAAGGGAAAAGCTGGTGGACAAAAGCATTCTTTGGCACACTCAACTGGAAAAGGAAAAGGAGGAACTTCAGCTTGAGTGTTTGGGTTAAAATAATATGGAACTTGATGATCTGGCTCCCCACCATATTCATCCTCAAAATCATAGTCTTCATACTGACAAAAGACCAAAGCAGCCCAGAGGAGATGGAGGATTGATAGGTGGCTCAGAATCCCCATATTGAAATTTATATGTTGTGACCTGTTGAAGAGAAGAAACATTAAGTTTTAGATAGTTATAAAGTAAATAGCACAAAAGTTTTAAGAAGCAGCAGTATCTAATGAAGTAAGTAGAGCAATGCCTTTTTTTGGCAACACTGTCTGTGACATTACTAGGAAACCCAAGTTTTGATCTGTACCTTCCATGTAAAAAAACAAACAAATTTACTGTCCTTCAACTAAACAGAGGTTTTCTTGTTTGATTTCCAACAAGGAACATCTTTCCACCTCTGCTGTGCTTGGTACTGAAGGGTACATGAGTATTTCTATAAAGAGAACATTAAAATAGATTACTTGGAAATATTGTATATTATGTAAAATAGACATTTATGTGGCTTTGCAAATTGTATGTTCTGTGGCATTCTGTGTTGTTTTTCTATTTTCCATAAAACATAACCATCTTAGTACTGTGTTAATGATGATAATAATAATTATGTCATTTTTCTGTTCCCATCATTTATGTAAAGCCAGTCCAATTTAACCATCGTGCACTGTACATGGTATATAATATTTAGTAGTAAGTTTTCTTTGTAGTCTCTTCTGCTTCTGTAACCATATGTTCTTTATAAATGTGAACTAATTTATCTTCCATGTACCCTTCTGAGGTGAAATCCTGATGCTGTAAGGTCAAATTTCTGCAGGTCAATTTTGCAGGTCAAATTTCTCATGCTCAAAGCCATTTTTAACATTTTAGAGTACTTTATGCAGTCAAAGGAACCTTGTTATTTGTCAGAATGAGAGCTGTGAATCATGTCAAGTGAATCATGTTCAATTTAGGCAGCAATGAGTTGAAATTTTACATTGCAGGTCAAACCACAGAACTAATGGAAAAAATTAATAGACTTTGCTCAGTATAATACAAGAATCTTGAAGCAAAGAGAAAAGCGGTTATTCTCATTTTTTTCATATATATTTCATACCCACGGGACTCTTTGTGAATATTTGTTTACTGAACAGTATCTGTAACAAAGGAGATGAGACAAGTGGTCATTTCTGATGATTCCTAGTGGCAATTACCTAATGCATGATGTATTCTATCAATCTGAACAGGAAAGAGAATTCTAAGGAGAAAAGTAGTAACAAACGCTTGGAATTTGATGCATCCTTGCATTGGTGCAGTGTGGCACAGAGCTGTGTGTGCCAGGGGCTGGGTGTCACCATGTGCCATTGCCTACCTGCATATCTGACTTCACATTTGAATGCAGTCAGGTTTCGTAACTGATGAAAAGCTTAAAATCAGGTTTGACTGGAGTCAGGAACTCCACTCCAGGTAGGTCCTTAGCAAAGCCAATGACTCCATATCCCTGCAGCACTGTGGGATGTCTGGGCTAATTAATCAGTTAATTAGCAGAGCAGCTTTGCACTGCAGTGCTACATAAATGCACTGTGCTGGGTTGAGAAGCAATTCTGTGCTTCAGGAGGAATTCACTGGGTTTCACATTTCAGGCAGGGTATATCAGAATATCTTCTAATCAGTCCTGTTGGTGTCTATCTAAAATCTGCTTCTGACTCCCGTGACTGCCTTCTGGTTTTGTGCAACACATCCCATTCTGTCCGCCTTGCCTATTTTCATGCTCTTTGTTTCCTTTTGATTCCTCCCTCTTCACTTGCAGTCCAGAGCTTGAGCTTCACCTTCTGGTTCTATTCGCTCTGCACTTCTACTCCATGTCACAGAAGTTTCAATTGGTAATTTTTGTTCTCAGTGCCACAATTGTCTTTAGAAATCAGGAGGGACAAGGCAGGAAAGTCTTCTTGCTTTGGCTTAAAGCCTTTATGGGATCGATCTACTTGCCATGTGGACAATGTGAAGAGAATTGCCATCATGTCAGTTGAAACGTTAAATAAGAATTATTATTATATCAAAGTCTCCCACAGGTTTTATGAAGAGAGAGGAGCTGGTTTTGGCACGACATTTTGATACTTTGGCTGTAACTGAGTATCTTACTGGTACAATAGCAACTGTCCTGCCAGGCTTGCAGGTTGTGTCTCAAAGCAGACACCCTGACACCTCTTCATGAAGTATCTCTAAGAATTTAATTTTCAAACACCACTCATGTCAGGTGAAACTTGGTAACGGGAAATGCAGATCAGATTCACACAATATGATAAAACACATAAATACAAAGTTGAAAAACAAGAGAAAATCTTTAAAGCTCGATTTTCTACCATCTGTAATGAAGTCAGAGTGCAGTAACCGTATTTGTAAGCAGTTTATTTGCTGAAAACTATATATTATAGAACATGCATGAATCACTCTTCGCTGAAAAATAACACAATCAGTTCATTTTATTCCTGCTTACCAAGAAAACTTACTCTTTGGAAGTCTGAGAAGTTCAAGTTGTAGAGGGGGCAGCAAGTTCTTGTGCTGGTGAAATCATCTGAGACATAGCCTACCCCAGCTGGAGGAACAAAAGATCTGTCTAAGCCATATTTTGTGGTGAGGAGCCTTGTGGGAAGGCAACACAAAATAATAGCCTTGGCCCCTCTTCTGATTTGCCAGTGAAATTAAAAAAACTGCTTTGTGCCACATCATCACTTGCTGTAGATGCTGTGTCATAGGGCTGTGAAGCAATTTCTCTTTTTGTTCAAATCGCTGAAATGCAATTGGCAGGATTCTTTCCATCACCAACTCCCATTAAAAAAAAAAAAAAAAAAAGACTTCAGAAATGATTACAGAGGTTATTAGTTCATAATGTGGGTTCAGCTGCAGTGATTCAGTTCTGCAAAGGGTTTGTACTCTGAGGATGAAGTTAAGAAACAGTAAAAAAATTAATCTTACCAAAATCAAGGGGAAGCATGTGCTAAATAAGCTCTCATATACATCTTCCTTATTTTTCCCCCCACAATATCTATGTCCTGTCTTGTTCCTGGAAAGGATTTGTTCTGTACTGTGCTGTTGGTGTTAAAGTTCAGCATTCACAGTAACTTTCCAACCTCTTTTTGCTAAGTTGTACAGAAAGAACGTGAATCTGGTGAAAAGGGTAAGCATGACATGAGACATAAACCATTTTACTCAAGAAAAATATTTATCTTAGGTTTTAAGAGGTATTAAAGAAAGAAGGTACAGTTATCTGCCTTTGCTGCTATATGATACCTCTGATATATGCAAAAAATTGAGAAAATGGACAATTTTTTTTGGTGAAGTGAGTTAAGTGTATTATTTATCCAAAGCATTTAATTGTGCTTTTGGCTTGGTAAAAGAATTACTGTATTTCAAAATCTATTCACAAGGAAGAATCTGGATCTTAAAATTTTTTCTTTAAAAGTGCCTTAGAAGTATCATAATTTTTTAAAAAATGCAGTAATAAGTTTAGGTTTTTTTGTCTTTGAGTTCATGAAGCTAATGATTTGCTCAAGCTTTTCAAGTTTCTTCTCTAATATTGAGGACAAGACTATGTTTTAGAAGATAAATAATACATAATTCTAACATTCAGGATATGAAGAAAAGCACCAGAAGTCATGACCAAAGTGATATTATAGGAGTTGGCAATATTGGAAATGAATTCAAGCAGTCATGTATTTATGTAGGGAATGCAGAATACAAGGGAGAGGTTGCAAGAGAGAAATTTAAACTCCACAATCCTTGATTAATGGCACTACAAATAGTTGAACAACTACATTGTACCACTAAATCAAAACCAGTAATTTTTTTTTTTTCAATAATTAATAGAATACATACACAGTGAGAGATGCAAAAAGCCCCACCAAGTTTGTTATAACCAGCTAGCAAAATATTACTGGCTGCCAGAAAGTATGGTTATTTTTTAAGCACAAGACAAAGCATGGCATGTATTTTTGGAAGCTTTGTTCTAGTAACAGTTGTAAGTAAAACATGCATAAAACTGTTTTATCCAAAATAAAAATTAAAGTTCCAATTTCATACCTGATATTTTTCTATTGTTTTCTACTGATTTTGTCCCAAAGTTTCTTAAGCATTTAGGAAATGTAAAATCACATGGTGAATTTAAAAATCCATGGTGGCAGGACAGAAGAGTCTGTCCTTTGAAAAACTGTGGTAAAGCTCTTGATGTGAAGCATATTGAGCTGCAGAGGCTGATGCAGCTCTAACCATGGAATACATTAAGACAGTTCCTGTTTTATTGCTAGAGCTGTTTTGGAGACAAACAAGTCTATACTTTGTGATCTTGGTCAAATTGTGTGGTTTGATCTTCATTTTCATTTGTGGTGTGGCAGGAATTTCCTTACAAGGCAGATAATGAGGGGATTAAATTTAGCATCCTTCATGTAAGACTTCTTGTTTCAAAAGCTCTGTAAATTTATTGAATTTTCAGCATGTTTTGTTCAGTTTTAAGAATGCTTGGAAGGAATTAATTTTAATGTTGATTTGTGATTTTTTTTTTGGCATTTTATTTATGCAGTTGTGATACAAAGTGGGGGATATATGTCAAGCCAGAAGTCTGACTTGGCTTCAAGCTGATTTATTTTCTTTAGGTAAACTTGGATGGATCCCTTTCATCAATTAAAATCTTTGGAATTTCACCATCTCCATTAACTGCATTCAACTTATGAGACTTGTCAGCATTTTCAATTTTATTTCTGAGCTGAAGACAAAAGAAAGGCTGTTCTATTATTTTATGAATTTAGGATTTTTTTGCTGTTTGAGTATGGTCTACTAAACACATTTAAAAATTCCAAATTTTAATCAAAATATTCTTGGGATAAAGTAGAAAGTATCACCAGTGATCTTGAGGTGGTTGGGACTGGCCCTGATAATAAGAAGTATAAATTAAATTACTTGGCCTTTTCCTTATATTCACTGTCTTACTATAAAAGATTCTTGGGTTTCTTTGTGTTTGGTGGGTTTTTCTTGGTGAGTTCTTTTTTCTTTTTCCCTCCAAAATTTATAATGGTCCATATGAAGTATAAAGCTAAAAAAAGAAATGCATTTTGTTTATAGAAGGTTTAGGGAACTCAAATGAAGCCAAGCTAGGGAAGTTGGACCTGAGGATTGTGTTGGAAGTGTGACCTCAATAGAATTGCAGAGGTCTTGGGTAAAGATCTGCCCTGCTACCAGATGTCTGAAAAAAGACCTCAAGCTCAAGATCTAAAAATCCTCAGTTGTCAACTTTGAAGGAATTCTGTGTTTTAGATAAGAATTGATGTTGGTTCCTATGAATGAGAGCACAGTAAAAAAGGGAATGCATAGACAAATATAATAAAGATCTGAAGGTTGTAATTTGGTTCCTGCTAGAGCCTGTGTTTAGGAAACAGCTGTGAGCAATGTCATTGAGGCTGGGCTGCACTTCACAGTTCACTGTAGGCACAGAAGCTCTTGGCATCGCAATTTTCAGGTGTTAACTGGCAGCCCAGCACTGCTGGCACCTGTGAATTCCAGCTATGATCTCCTTACCTGTGCTTGCCATTGACAGAGCTGACTGAATACTGGGACTGTGCTGGCTGCTGGATTTATTTATCCTGTGCCAGAACTGCTCTGAAAATTCACTCACTGCAGTGTAGAGCTCAGCAAAGGGAGATGCTGAAGGCATGGAATGGACAATCATCCTGTGGGAATGTGTGTTTTTAAAGGTTATGGAAAAGGGGCCATCAAATCATATCAACAGGACAGAGCTGTGCCCTGTGTGGGGCTTTCTGTTGCCTCTGACCTGAATCTTGCTGTGTGGTCCCTATTTATTTCCCATTTAGTAGGTGGTATTACAAGATCAAAACTCTGGCAATCCACATCTTGTGCAGCCTGTTTTCAATGTTTTGCTTTGTTTTGCTAAGAGCTCCTGGGAAGGACATGTTGAGCAACTGAAAACAGTTGAGCTTATTGACCTTGTAGCATGGGAATTAATATAATCTCATAGGCAGTTACTGAGGAACTTCTACTAATGAGCAGTAATCCACTGATTTTTTAGGACTGAATTCACTAGAAGCATCTATGCATCTAGAAGCAATACATTAGGAATCTCTGATTTCAAAACATGATTGGTTACACTTGTGCATGAACATGTGCAAGGAACAATTGGTACTGCAACAGCAAAGTACCAAGTTTCCTGGCATTCAAATTTATAATACGTGAGGGTTTTTCTATGACAATATCAATTCAGGGTAGTGGATAATTGACTTTGAAGGACTGACAGAAGAGCAGGGATGTAACATTTTTCTGAATATATTGCTGTGTTAGAAATCTTAGAAGTATTTAATACTATATTGGAAAGGTTTGGTTTTTTAAGTAGATGGCTTTTACTTTCTACAGTAGAGGCATCTAAATAGTCCTCGTCATGTAGTGTTTCTGCTAACACAGTAATAAGTGGTCATAAACAATTTATACTGGAATAATGCAACAAGTTGACAATTGATGTAAGCAGTGTTATCTGTAACAGACAGTGTCTGGTTACTCTAAAATACCCTGAATTGCATGAAATTATAAATCTCTGCTGAGGAGAGTCACTGTTGGTCAGCTGACACTTGTGTTTTAGTAATTGAATAGCTTGTTTAATAAATATGCTTTGCATTATACTCTGAATTTTGATACAGCCTGCTTTGCTTGTTCCAAGATAGATGACTTTGGGCTGTGTTTTTTCCTCCCATGTGGAGTTCTGGGAATACTTGTCTGGTTTTGCAACCACTGTTTACTGGTGCAGGTATACTCATTTTCCTCAGGCATCATTAGCAGTTGGAGCTCAAACTTTAAGAGTCTTTTGTTTACCTGATTTGTGTCTTATATAAAATTATATAAATGATCACAGTAAATGACAGATGTCTTGCACTCTCTAATAAACATTGTAAATAAAAGAACACAGTATTTTGGAAGGGAGGAAAGTGAGGAAGGTAATTGAGCTGAGTATCTGTTCCAAAGCAAGCACTGCTTTTTTTTTTTTTTTTTTTTTTTTTTTTGAGCAGAACTGCTGACTTCAGTGCCCTAAACTGGTAGATGTCTAAAAGAGATTATGTAAATTCTACTATAATAATTTATATTAATACCTTATTCATCAGCTTATTGCATTCATTTATAGCTGAGAACTTCCTGTAATTTTGGTTAAAGAATTAGAAAATGTGCTTGCAACTTCAGATTGTTCTGAAAATCATATGTTTATAAGCTTTTTTAGGCACTTCCAGGCAAGGATAAAGTAGTTGTGTAAGTTATTTGCCAAAGCATTCCTGAATGATCATGAATAGGAAAGTGTTTTGCATTAGCAGAAATTTTCCTCTTATACATGATGGAAAGTGCTTCCTTATTTACTCTTCTAAGTGTATTTGAGTGATGGTCCGATTTTACAATGACTACAGAATGTGTTTTCCTAAAGACCTTCTTGCTCTAGAAATATTCAAACAAATACAGCTGTCTAGCCTGATGGTGCAGAGGATTTTGCCAGGTAGCCTCTCATCTCTCTCCTATAGTCTGGAAACTGAACATCAGCCTTAAAATGGTTCTGAATTTTTATTATCCCTTCTTTCTTAAAGAGAATAAATCCTGTCCTTTTAACACAAGCCTTGTAATGCTGGTACCACATTGCCTTTATGGCCTGCAGTGCAGTTCTTATGCAGCCAGAATCTGTGACTTGGAAGCTTTCACAGAAACACCAGGTGTTATTACACATCATTCTGTACCCTGGCATATTGTTTTATAAGGAAAGATATAATCACTCTGCCCTTTATTTCCTGTGGTTGCTCTCCATTTTTATCTCCATTTTATTAGGACTTTCTTTAATATTAATGCTCCTTTGGAAGCAGTGCTCAAGCCTGACATATAAAACAAATGTGTCTTTTGATTTATGGGACTTAATCAAATCAAAAAGGTTTCTCTGTGGTTTGAATAATTTGTGAGTCACAGCTCCTCCTTGGCAGAGCTCAGGGGGGTCTTACTGGGATCCAGTCACTCTGTCTGGATGTGATTTCCTCTATTACCTGTTCTGGGATCCTTAAAAGGCTTTGCTGTGAAGACTTGAGCAAGGCTCACCCTTAAACCAGCACTCAGAGAATCACAGAGTGGTAAAAGCTCATCAAGTTCCACATCCTACCATGGCAGGGACACCTTCCACTATCCCAGGTTCCTTCAAGCCTTGGACACTGCCAGGGATGGGGCAGCCACAGCTTCTCTTTCATTTCATTAAGAGGAAAAGTTCATCTGGGCATTACAGACCTCCCATGGTAATCTGGCAAGGGTGTCCCTGTTCTGTCTTGCTTCTGACCCCTTCTCTTGTCTTGTCCTGTTGCTTTCTGATGAGTGGAGTAAATGCCTCAAGCTATTGTTAGCCAAAATATAAACATTCATAGTTTTTTTCTTAAAAAACACAAATTGTTAAAAAAAATCAACTGGATCTTAGTAAGGGGATGGCATGAAATCAGTGCCTTGAGTGATTAAACTTTAATAGAACTGAGCTGATAGTAGTAGCTCCCTTTAAAAATGTCAGTTTTAATGCGAGACAGCTGTCCAGATCTCCCTCCACATCTTTGCCAAATACTTGGCTTAATGCTGAAACTTCCCAAAGAAGTCTGTGTGTTGTGAAAGCAGTCTCACAATGGGGACTGGGGTAGTTGTTTCAAAGTGCTAATGACTGAATTAGATACTGGGTTTAGCCATGGTGACATGTTTGTGTGGAACAGTACTTTTTAGAAAGAGAGAACAGTGACTTTGCAAAGCAGTTGCGCATCTGACAGATGTGTATTCCATGCTCACATTTTCTCCTCTTCTCAGGTTCCTGTGCATTCTGATTTTGGGAGGGAACTGTTCAAGTGGGAAGCATACATTATCCTTTCTGCCCTAAGCACAAGGCACTAGAAGCAGTATGAATCCATAAAACACAGTGTTGCTAAGGCAAAGCATTCCTGAAACAGGAGTAATGAAATATTGCCTTACACATGTGTGCTCCAATGGAACGCGCTCAAGGAAAACAGCACCAAGAATTGTAGTTAGTTTATGGTAAGAAACATTCTATATTTTTAAAATACTCACTTTGTGGCTTTATCATAAATAATGAGACAGGGCTTTTCTAAAGGGTAACTGCTTTTTTTGTTCCATCTATTAGAAAGAAGCATTGAGAAGGATATTGAAGACTGGGTTTAGATCAGACTTAGTTTCTACTTTTCTGAAATAAAAAATTGTGGGTTTGTAAATGCTAATTGCTAAGTGTGGTCCTGACAGGAAAAACAAGGGATCTCTTGTTATGTTGGTTAAGAAAAGTGCTTTTGGGGTCTGAGCATGATAATGGTGCTGTGAGGTTTGAAGTGTTTTCTTCCATATGGTATCATGACAGATTTTATCTTTATATCAAATATCTCACTGTACAGGAGCATAGTTTGTCAGATCAGTAACTGCTCAGGTTAGGTAGGTATTTGCATGGAAAATGGCTTCTAAAAGTACCCTGATTCTTTCATCTCAAAATTTATCCTATGACACGATGGTTCTGCTGGTTCCTATTAAAGGAAGACATTATGCAGTCAGGGAATATGGGAGTAAAATACTCTGCTTTTGTACTGACATTTAGTTTTGCTGTATTTCTGAAAGTCATCTGGCTTTTTCTATGTTAGTAATTTTTTTAATGGAGTTAAATCAAAAGTCTTTTTCCTTGTAAATCCAGTATCTGAGGAAATACAAGATACCAGTAATATTTTACTTACAAGAGAGTAGCGTCCAAATAGAAATTGAATGTATTAGCTGAAAAAGGAAATGAAAAATATGCATTCCAAGAAGCCAAGTAAGCTTTCCTGAAGTTATTAATGTTTAGGTATTAATCCCTAATTTTTTCTTAAGCAAGTAATAATTAAGCTGTATCACAGTATTGCTGCTGGAGAAATGAGTACAGGCAGTTGCTTTTATTGTTCTTACAGAATACTGGCTTAAATCTGTCACTTCCTGAATCTGAGCATCTTCTCATGAGGTTAATATAAAAATCATGCTAAAAATTAGGCCCTTTTTACTGACTTGTGACTCCCTCATTCAGTCTGTTCCTCGTTTCACCCTGGATAATAGAAAGAAGATGGAGCTCGACAGAAGGATAATAATGGTGACTGGATGTTCTTGGTAGCCTAAATAAGATAGAAATTTTGGTCAAATAATATCTTTCAGAATGGCAGGCCAGTTTTCTTTTCCACAAATGAGTTAAGGTGTTCTGTGAAGAGTGTTTCTGAAAGAAAAATATTTTCATTGGTCTTTATGTCTAAACAGCTTTTGGAAATAACACCGGCTGAAGAAACAAGAGGCAAGTCCATGCTTGTGTCTGTGACTTGCTCCCTCTCTGTCCCTCTGGAAATTTTCCATCCTCTGGCAGCCTGTCAGCTCAAGATTCTTTCCATTCTTAGCAGAGACTGTAACTCCCTAATAGTTCCTGCAAATGTAATTGTGAAGAGAAACTGTTAATTTCAGTGTTGCTGCCTGATTCTCATAGAAACCCTAGTGCAGGTGATGGGTAGCACACGTGGGATGAACCTGGTGTGTGAATCTCTTCTCAAGGGGCTCTCTGTGCATCCAGCCTTGTTAAATTCCTGCTGCTGCACAGGGAGTTTGGCTGCTTGCGGAGATGTGTGAGATTCTCATCAAAACTGACTCCTCGGTGCTGCTGTGCCAGAAATCTCATCGTGATCACATTTCCCCTGGACAGGATTTGATACAGGAAAGTGTTCATGCATAGGAAAAGATGGCTGTGTGGGGTTCCCACTGCAACCACAGCAGCACAGGGGTTAAATCCAGAGCCTGGCTGTTCACTTGGGTAGGAATGTTCATATTTTACATGAAAAACTGCAGCAAGGCTGTCTGTTGGCAGCATGTTCCATTGAGCCAATCTTTTACTGGCTCACATGGGCTTTGAAGAACAACCCATAATCAACAAAATATTGATTTGTTTTGGCAGTCTTTTAAATATCATGCAAGTTTTTGTTTTTGTTTGTTTCATACTTAACCTTGTCTTCCATCTCACGTGATCCATTAGTATAGAGGGTAAATCTTGCATTTATCTTAGCAGATAATTTAGACCATGGTAAGTGATACGTGGCATTTGGAATTCGAGTCAGATTTTCATTTACTCCAGAACTTTTCCATATGTTTCCTATTAGCAGCTTTGTTCTCAAATCTCTGGTCTCCCCAGAAAGCAGGGAAAAAGTTCCAACACAAGCCCAAGAAGCAATGTTAAATTCTAAGCGTGGAGAATGAGGAAAAAAAATAGCCTTCAGAACACAATTTCATTATTTTTAGTTTAGTACTGCTTTTATTATCATGCTGCTGTTAAATTCTCATCAAAATGAAATGAAAATATTACTGTTTATTTGGTCACTTGCAGTGTACCATAGTTTTTCTGCATAAATAGTGCAATATTTTAACTGGCAATTGAATGCATATGGAATGAGTATCTTCAAGAGATAACAGCAATTGCTTTTTAGGACATGGGTAAATGCTTTTTGAAATTACATTAAATTATTCTAAAATTGCTTAACAGTGAACTCGTATCAGATTTTCTATGCACAGCCTGGTTTAGTTAACTGAGTTATTTTGCTGCTTAGTAAACATATGAAGGGTTAAAAAATTGCACATCTTAGTTTATATTTTTCAGCTGCTCTGGTCTGATTCATTTCACTCACTTTTGGGAAATGCAGGTGCAGGAATTCCTACTGGGATTCTCATGAAGCATTTTGGAAATTTCCATTATGTTTAAAATGTTTAAAAACTTTCCCTTCTTGATGTTTATAAAGAAAAGAACCTTTTATCTTTGTCACTTATTTCACTCAGTATCTTTTAATCCTTATTATCAATTATAACCAATTTTGACACAGGATAGAGAGAAATATTGTGTGCTTGTTATTAACTTATGAAAAATAGCAGCTGGGCAGAGGAAAGTGCTGCAGAGAGATCCTTCAGCTGGGGAAGGGACAGTTCCAAATCCTGCTTAGGAGCAGCTGGAAGGCAGGAGAGGACAGAGCTGTGAGTGAGCCCCTGGCACGTGGCTGGCTCTGGCTTTGGCAGCACAGAGGTGCTGTGCTGTGAGGAAGAGAGCAGCTGGAAGGACCTGAGGCTTGCACAACTCAAATCCATAGGAATCCAGGCTTCTGGAGCTTCTTAGCTCTTGGAATAACTTTGTGACAACACAGGGAATGAAGAATTGTCCTTATTCCTTTAAAGCAGCCCAGGATGCTCTGAGCCATCCTTCTTTCCACAAGGACACATTGCTGGCTCATCTTCAGTTTGTGCACCAGGACCCACAGACCTTTCCTGCAAATCTGCTTTCCAGTCAGCCATCAGTCACCAGTGCATGGGGTTATCCCTCACTAGGTACAAGATTTTGGGCTTCCCTTGGCTGAACTGCACGAGCTCCTGTTGGCCATTTCCCCAGCAGCATTACCCCAGACAGCCACATGTCAGTCAGCAGTGAACTTGTGAGGGTGATCTGCCCTGCCATCCAGATCAGAAATGGAGATGGGAACAGAGCTGGAGCCAGCACTGATCCCTGGGTTCCTGACCTCCAGCTGGAGTTCACTACATGGCCGCGTTGTGCTTGCTGCCTTCCAGCCCATTTTCAGTCCACCTCACTGCTCATCCAGCCCAAACTTCATTGTGCTTTTAGGAATTTGCAATTCTTTGTTCTTAAGATCAGGCAGTGAGATCCAAATAGCTGTGCTCTTTCTCTGTCCATCTGTCCCCTTCTCCTTCCTGACACCTCTAGCCAGTTTGTCTGATACACTGAATTCCTGCAAGTTTCATCCTGGGCAGAGCAGGAAGACACTATTAATACTGGAAAAAGGAAATTAAATAAACACTTCTTCACCTTCTTTAACTCAGTCTAGCAGCAGGAGAAAGCACCTAGATCGTATGAAAGAAAATGTGGTTTTTTGAAGGTATGTTTTGTGTATGTTTGCCACAACTGATGGTGGAAGTTAAAATAATGATTTAATAGTATCTTATATTCTTTGAACTTCTTGTATCTCATTAAGTTTGCTGCTCTTTGTCTACTAATGCTGCAATATTCTTTTTGTTGATGTGTTTGAGGTACTGCATTAAGTAGGTTGATATTGGGAAAAGAGGAGGGGAGAAGACTTGGAAAAAATGAGACTATTCCATCCTTTGGTGATTTAATGGTGTAGAACAGGATATAGAACACAGGATTTAGCAGCACTCAGTACTTTAGTACTCAAACAGGCCTCTCTGCTAATCAGTGTTTGTGACTTTTACTGGGCTCTTCCTGTGCTCTAACAGTCCTTGTCATTTATTCTTTAGAATTGCTTTTCCCTCTATTTGTAGCAACAGGCTGCCACCCTCCGGTGCAATTTGTTAACTGTTGTGTAGGGACCTGGCAGATTTCAAAAGACAAAAAACCCTTTAAATTTTGAAAATCTTACATGGAATAAATATTATTTTTTTATTAGACAAATGCAGATACTTGTACAAGGAATAAGTAATGAGAAGACTCTTTGAAGGATTTATATAAAGTTTCTCTTTCTCCCTCTTTCCTTTTCTTGCAACATTTGTAGAGAATGTAAAGGTGGAGTTGATTTCTTGACAGATTTTCCTCCCATCTGCTGATACTGAAATGCCTTGTTCTGTGGGAAGATCATTGAACACCAGTGTGCTATCATCAGTTAATTATCATTCTGTTAATTGCATTACTGCCCATGTTCAGAAACTGCTGAAACTTGATGAAACTGCATAAGGTGCATTTTACATCATAATGTTTGTATGCCGCTGACACGTCCACCTGGGTCTGTGTGAAAGCATGCCAAAGATACAAGGTGTGGAAATGATTGATTATTATATTAATGCCAGCTGAGGAATGATGTCTGGAAACAGTGGAGGGTCACTGAGCATTGAGTTCTCGTTAGCCATGCAGGGCAGGGTGATTACCAGAGAGCTGCAGGGAGCGTGGTGAGCCCAGTGTGCAAACAGGGGCATGGCACAGCAATTCACACAGGCAGGCTGAGCAGGCAGGGCTGCAGCTTTCCTCCTGCTAGTACAGTTCCTTGTTGTCTCTGCTGATTTGTTGGTTTCTGTGTTTCTGTTAGTAATGTTTTTTTGCACAGTCAAAAACTGCAATTAGTAAAAGTAGCCAAGTAGAAGTGTCCAAAAAGATGTGTCTGCAGATGCATTCCTGTGCAGTGTTTGAGCTCAGCAGTGGCTCCAGGGGACATTGCAGAAACAGCCTGCCTGCAGGACCTGGGGACACTGGTCAATGGCCAGCTGGACATGAGCCAGCAGTGTGCCCTGGTGGCCAAGAAGGCCAGTGACATCCTGGCCTGGATCAGGAATGGTGTGGCCAGCAGGAGCAGGGAGGTCATTCTTGCCCTGGACTCAGCACAGGTGAGGCCACACCTCGAGTGCTGTGTCCAGTTCTGTCCCCTCAGTTCAGGGAGGACTCTTGGGACGCTTGAGTGTGTCCAGAGGAGGCAGCGAGGCTGGGGAGGGGCTTGGAACACAAATCCTGTCAGGATTTGGAACACAAACCCTGTGAGGAATGGCTGAGGGAGCTGGGGGTGCTCAGCCTGGAGAAAAGGAGACTCAGGGGTGACCTTATCACTCTCTACAGCTCCCTGAAGGGTGCTTGTGGTCATCTGGGGTTGGTTTCTTTCTCCAAGCAGCTCTGACAGAATGAGAGGACGCAGTTCTGATCTGCGAAATGTAGATGGGATGTTAGGAAACAGTCTTTTACAGAAAGGGTGATAAACTATTGGAATGGTCTGCCTGGGGAGGTGGGGGAGTCACCATCTCTGAATGAGTTTAAAAAGAGATTGGATGTGGCACTGGGTGCTGTGGTGACTAGTTCAGGTGTTGGGCCAGGTTGGACCTGATCTTGGAGGTCTCTTCCAACCTTGTGATTCTGTGTGTGTGATTTTTTTTTTCTTCTTAATTGACAGGCATCCTATCAGTTTGAGGTGATCTAGGAAATTACTGCTTTTCTCTAAAAGTAAAATCTATAGGAAGCAGTTGAAATAAACCATTTGATACTTCCCTGCTGTAATACAAAATTGTTGGTGTAGTTTAAGTCACAGATGAAGTTTTTTTCAAGTTCTAAGCTGGCTGAAATTGTCCTGAGGATAGTGCAAATCTAAGCAGTTGATAAAATCATTTGGAGATTATTTATTAAGAGTGAGGGTACAGGTAGTTTCCTTAAAAGCAATGCTGCAGTTTCTTCTGTGAATGTTCTGTGCATCCATGGGTGCTGACTGGAGAAAGTTTCTCAGTCTGGGTGCACGGCCAGAGGAGAGAGTGAGAAGGCAATAGAGTTTTTAAGGCTTTAGAAGAGTAAGATCAAGACTGTATGGTCTTCTACCTCTTAGGACTTGACTATAGTTTTACAAAGCTTTCCCATTGTAGTGGGGCTTCAATAGCAGACTTAAAATTTGGTGAAAGACAAGTACCTGTAAAGAATTCATAGGTTGAGAGAGCATGAGGATGCAGTTCATATTGTCTATTGCATTAACTCCAATTAGATTTTGTTTAAAATTACCCCAAGGAATTGTTTGCATTCGCTGTGTTTCCTTTCACACCTTACCAGTGAATTAGGGTAGAATAATGTACTATACAACATTGTGAGTTTGTTCTTTCAGTTAAGCTACAGAAATGGAATCAGCTTTTCTGCTGGTGTTGACATTTCTGAAATGATGTAACTAGTACAGCAGGAGTGCATGTAAACCAGTGATTCATAGAAATGTAATGATTTTTCTGCTATCTATTGTATTTACTAACATTGCATGGGGTAGGAGTTGTTTATGGTACTGTAAGGCAGAGGAGTCTGTCCTTAAGGGAGTGTTGGTGTTTGCTAGGAAATGCACTCCAGAAGCCAGGAATAGAAAGATGCTTGGTCATCAACAGATTTCAGGTTTTGTGCTCTGTTTAGTCTTTTGTTTTTATTCTGCTTTGAAGTGTGTTACAGAATTTCTATTTGCAAATATTGTTCTTCAGTAAAAGCCTCTCCTGGTCTGCTCTGCCTTCTCTCTTTGCATGCTTTTTTTTTTCCACAGCAGAATGGTACTAACAAAATAATAACTGCCAGGAGATCCAGCAGATGAAAAGAGCTCAGATATTAGACTTGGTGCTTACTGCAGTGTACTTAGGAAGGCTGAGAGACTGGGAATTGATTGAGTTCTGTGTAGTATTTTCTTCTATGAGTCTGTGCCATTTCCTAGTGTCTTGGATTTTTAACTTTGCAAACCAGCAGTGATAAATGACCTGTAAGCTCTGTGGATTTGGAAAAAAGAGCACTAGAGGAAGCATCACGAGAAGAATCACAAAGGTGCTTGGTTATAATCTTAGAACATTTTGACATGAGCTACCATATAATAAAGTATACACATGCAGGTATTCTGTAGGGTTATTTAATTTATTTTGAATCCAAATAGCAAATATACACTAAATAGATATCTAAAAATATCCATTTTATACAGTACTGTCAGTTTTGAGAGTTCTGTGTGCTGCCCTGCACAGGAGGGGCAGGGCAGGCGAGTTCCAGCTGCTTGGTTTTGGCAATTGTAATTTCATTAAGGAGGCATCCTTAACCCGTGTGATGTCAAAATATAGAGGAAAAGAATAAAGTGAAAAACACGATTACAGTTGTTATAGGTAAAAGAAAAATGTTTGTGCTGGCCTAAAGGGAGTTTAATAGTCATTCCTATTAAGCTTGAAGCATATGATAAATCTTGAATCCTACTTCTATTGTTCAGACTGCATCCAATTCTGTCAATAGCAAAACACTGAAGGACATTTTCCTCTTCAAGTGGCAAGGAAAAATTGCCAACAACTTTTAAAGACTTTTCATCTGGTCTTGATATGAAACTTGCCTTTATCTCACTTAAAAGATTGTAGGAATTCTAGCTTAGAGACAACTACCTGACAATATTGTAGCTTTTTATTCTGTCTTTGCTCATTATCAAAAATAGCACAAGAAATTGCCCTTGAAGTCTGGTAATTTTTAGTTTTGTAACTTTTCCTTCAATGTGTTCTGGGAAAGAATCTAGGTCATTCTTTCCTCACTGTGGATAAAGTCACTTCCACGTGATTTTTAGGATTTATTTGAATGAAAGAATATGTCCAAACTATGTGATTTAAGGAAGGCATTTAACATCTATAATAGGAAACATCAAATACAGTTTCCAGTTCCACTTCTAAGAGTCCTTCTGTAAGATATAAAGACTTTTGTTTAAGTTATTCAAATGTAGGTTGAACATTGTCAAATATTACAATGGATCCTACTTAACATATTGTTTCTAATTAATTACCTCTGAAATAGCAAATACTTTGTAAACGGTTAAATAGCATAAAATCAGCATTTTTCTGCAAATTTCAAGTATTGTAAAACTGATTTGGACAAGTTGCTTTTTGAAACAACCAGCTTGGGTCTCACTTGAGGAAATTCCCAAGCTGGACACTGTTCCTGGCTAAAATGCAGCGGAAAGTTGAGGGCTGCACCTCCCAGTACTTGACAGGGTTGTTGAAGAGGCTGATGCCGCTGTACAGAGCTTTCTTCTTCCTCCGTCCTGTCGGACAGAAATCGTTCACTCCCAGCTTGGCAATGTGGTTGGAATGAAGGAACACGACCTGCAGCAACAGCAACAGAAAATACAAGAGTTGGAATGAAAATGGGAAAAAATAGTCCTTAGCATGCAGGTTACCGAGGTTTGCTACAACACCAGTTCCATGCAGACCTTGAGAGTTTAAAATTTGTGTTAAATCTTTAAAAAGATGTTCTTCCTGCCCCAGTCTCTCCCACAAAGAAAAGTCAAATGGCATTTTGTCAGTGTGGTTTTAGAATAACTGGACTCTTTTCTTAGGGAACTTGATTCTAAAATGCAATTTTATATTCTCTTATAGTAAGAACTATAATGATGCAGTATTATATTCTCATTTTCTGGGTACATTTTTTGAGTGTAGCATTTTGTTGTCCTCCTTTTTCCTTTCCTAGCAAGTGATCCTGCAGTTTGATTTTGTTTATTTCTTTATTAAGCTTTTATGATTTCAGGCTCTCCTAGGAGGAGATTCATGGCAAAATACATGTGTCAGTTAATGATTCTTTTTGGTTGTGACCTAATCAGCGTGGCAGTGGGAAAGTCAAACCACTCAGAACTCCCAGAGCTGTCTGATAAGCTCAATGTATGACCTGCAGATATTTCAGCTCAGGTAATCCAGGAGGAACCTTCTTCAGCTTGTTCTTTTCCAGGTGAATTTCACGTATACTTGGGATGTTGGCGAAACTTCCATTTTCCACTTCTTTAATTTTATTGTTGCCGAGGCCTAGCCTAGAAATAATACAAGGAACATTTAATTAAAGACTAATTGAGATTCCAAAAAACAGCGTTGAAGAGCTGCTTTTTCTTTTTTCTTTTTTTTTTTCCTCTGAGATTGAAATTCTCAGGAGTAAACACAGGGAGAAAACTGGGAGATGTTGAAATTTTACCTTTGATAGGAAAAAAATCACCATTGACCTAATGTAGTTCAAACTCCACTTAAAGAGGATTGGCTCACAGCTTTTATCAGTTATCTGATGTAAGCAGTTTTTCAGTTTTGTGTGCATTTTTTGTAATTATAGTGGCAAGTGTGCAAGTTATAAACATCAAGCTGCTTGTGAAATAAATCATGTCATTTTGCCAAGCAGTACAGCTGCAAAGTGTAGTCATGGTAATAAGTTCTAGTAAATAGCCAAAGAGCAAGTCTTGTCTAGAAAGGTGTTTTTAATCTATAGCTTATTTCTAAAATAAAATAGAGGTTTTTTGCTAAGCAGGACTACTTTCCAGATTTTCCTTACATTTTTTCTGCAAGGCTTCAGCTTTGCTCAGAAGCTGGAGCCATGGGTCATTAAGAATTCCTCTTTCTGCCCATCCTGCCACCCCCTTTTTCTCCATTCTTTCCTGATTTCTTGGTACCTAAAGGCAGCTCAGCAATTTCTGTACCCAAATTCAGCGCTGCTCAGCTATTCAGAATTCGTAACTGAGCTTTACAGATGGAACTTCCTTCGCTCCTATTTCAGTGATACATTCCTCAGAAACACATTTTTTAAATATCATTGCATTTGAAAGCACTTACCAAGTTGTTTCCTTTACCAGCTGCTATGTTTATGAGAATATATTTATAACAATTAGAAGAACTTGGGTTGGTTCTTTTGTTTTTTTACTTTTCTGTTGCAGACTGTTGGCAAAACATGTAATAACAAGACTAATGTGGGGGTTTAGGGATATGTTTGGGATTTGAAGCTTGGTCTTATTAAGAGCAATTCTTACTAAAAGATCTATAATTTTAATTCTCTGTTCTCCCATTAAAAAGAGAAGTATCAAAGATCTTTCTGGGCATGACATTTTAACAAATAAAGGGATTCAGCCTGGGAATTTTACCTTTGAAGGTCTTTGTAACGATTAAAATCCTCAAGTTCGATTCCTGTGATCTTATTGTCATCTAAGTGGAGCTCCAGGAGACTGGAGGGCAAATCTGATGAAAAAAATGCACAGTGTGAAAAAAAACAAGTCAATTTTTTTTTCTTTTAATTATGATCCAAAAAAAGGTTCTTTTCTTTGTGCTTAGAATTGGGTGAAGAATCTTGTGGAGGTTGTCTGCATCAAAGAAATTGATATTACAAATAGTATGTTAATGAAGAAAATCACCAATATAATTTGGTTCAAAATAATAACTTTAAAAAAAACTTAAGCTGTGGAAGGACATCTACTAATTAAGAGATATAAGAGTTCCGAAATTTGGTAATTTTTCTGGCTTGCTTTATAACAACTCTCACAGTTACTTTGTCTTTTGTGCATTTATCTCAAAGCCTGTGGAACCAGGGACAGTTTTTTGAAGATCTGTAATTTTTTTCTACATGATGTAGCTATCAGGGAAGCTTTTGGAGTACTCTAAGCCAAACTGTGGTTTTCGATAGCTCCTTCCCATGCCAGAATTTTTCCAAAAATTTCAAATCCAGGCTGCTGGTGAATGGACCAGGAGGTGCCGAATCTTTGCACAGCATCCCCTTGGTGAGGGCAAGGAGAGCTCATCCCAGCCTGAATTTGTGTGCTGACGCTGGGCTCAGTTTTCCCAGCCTCTGTCTAGGTGGCACTCGAGACCGAGGGATTCCTGCTGCTCTCTGGGGCTGGGATGGAAGGGATGTGGCTGCTTCCCAGCCTGCCTTTATTCCACTTGGAATAAAGTTTGTTTCTTTGGGCTCTGTTCCAGTTTGCATTCCAGCTCTCAGTTCCGGGTGCCTGAGTGACAATAACCACAGGGAAGGCCACCCACCTGTCCACTGCACATTTTTAGTACCTTTTATAGACTACTCTTTTTAAACCTTTGTGCCATTGTAGCATTTGCAGAGAGAAGCATCTACAAACTCAATTTGTATTTGTGGTGAATGAGTTCACCATGAAATCCTGTTTGGTTTGGTTTGTTTATGTATCTGACACCACATTTTGGACCTCATGCTGTGTGTCTTTGTAGGAGATTTTTCTATAACAGAGACAAAATTGGAATCATTTTATATTGGGGTTTTTGTGTGCTAAGTGACAGGAGATGATAGTAGATTGTTTTGGTTTTTTGTTGGTTTTCTTTGTGTTAGGAAGTATTACCACAGGCAGACAGAGGCTTTCAGATCTTAAAGTTATCTGAACAATTGGGGTGAGTTGGTTTGGATTATTGTTGGGGTTTTTTTTTTTTGTGTTCTCTTCTACTGGGATCCTTCTGTATATCTGTATGTACACACACACACATATATATATATATGTATACAGGGAGGGATTAATAAGAAACAAGTTCTTTATCTGAATGATCACAAATAAATGCAGAGGCCAACATTCAGTTTCCCTGTGATTTAAAGCATAGAACGCAGTGTTTTGCTTTGTTTCCTTCCTTTTTCTCTTAGTTAGTAGTTTTGGGTGGTTGAAAATAATGAATTTGGTTTGATACCACACTGACCTGCAGAAAAAGCAGGTGGACTGGTGTACTGATTTCTTTTATTCTACATTTGTGTGTGTGGAGATGAGTGCTTTGTCAAATTAGTGTTTTAACTTTTTACCTCCAAATTACAAGGTTGGGGTTTTTTTAATATGAAAAAGTTATTTGATTTTGTGGTATATTATGGCTAATTTAGTTAAATATTAAAATTTTTACTTAGCAAAACTACACTGAACATCATATTTGAGGTGCAACATGACTTGAAATATTAAAAATTAAGTTCAGAAATTTTGGAGTTACATTTTAAATCCATAAAGGAAGTGGGAATTTCCCATCCCTTATGATGCTGATCAATTATTGGTGAGTTTATCCTATCTCCATGAGGATTTTTGAGAGGCTGACGTGTGAAAAGTGTGAAGTTTCTTTGTGTTGTTCCTCCTGAGCCAAGTGTCTGGATGTTCTGTGCTGGCAGGGAGAAGTTGGGAGAGGGAGCCTGGGTGCACTGTTTGTGCATGAACTCTTCTGGGAAGGGGAACTGGATACCAAGTTCAAAAAGAAAAGGTAGGAGGTAGCTTGATAGTAACGAGAATACAAAACCATTTATGGATTTAATAATCCTTCAGATGTTAAAGCGTTTTATTAAGGAGTATCCTGGAATAAGTAAATTAGAAAAAGCAAAGCATACCTACCTTTAGGAATTGAAGTTAACTTTGCCTCTGCAATTCGTATGTGGTAGATATTTACCCCTTCGAAAGCCCCTGGCTCTATTCCATCATTGTTAAGAGGATTTGCACTCATTTCTGCCCAAGAGGGAAAAAGAAAAGCATTTATGGCATAGCAATTTTGTGTAGGTTAGACTAAGTTATAAAGAGCTGATTTGAATTTCTTTATGACTTCTGATATTCCCAGCACCCATTAATGTTTAGCTCTGAGTGTTCTGAGGAATGTCACAGCTCTCAGTGAGTTAAGGCTGTGTTACTTGGCTTGCAGGATTACTCAAAACTTGACCTTTGTAGCAACTTCACATAGAAACTAAATTGTGGAGGGCATTCCCACAGCATGGATATTTCTTTGAGAGGAAATTGCACCTTGGGGAAATGTTTGAATGGAAATTATGTGTAATATGTTCTATTTTTGGTAAAGACAATTTCTGTTCTGTCCTTAACCAGACTTACCTAAAACGTGTAGAGATTTCATTCCTTTAAATACATCCTTGGGGATTTTCTTGACCTTATTAGCATGAATTCTGAGTTCTGCCAGAGTTCTGGGTAGATTTGTTGGAATCTCTGTCAGTTGGTTGTGGGACAAATAGAGTCGTCGTAGCCTCTTTGTTGGTTCAAAAGCTTTGGGATGGATCTTGTATATTTTATTGTTGTTCAAAGCCAATGCCTGTGAGAAAGAGCAATAGAGAGCTTTCTTTATCCAGGACTGTTATGACATGAATTTGAGGTCATGGATTTGATATGTAATTCTGTGATTCAGTATTTAAAATATTTTATATTTCCATCCTGCCAAACTTCAGCACTTTAGAGATGCTTTGGGCATTTCAGCTGATTTAAAAAACAGAGAACCTGAAAGCTGGAGCATTAACCAGAAGGTAGAGCTGACAAGGTGCCAATGGATCATGAGAACTGGCAAACAATATATTTGTATTCACATATTTTGTGGGATTTTATGGGGATTATATACTTCCTTGATATTGTTCCTTAATGCAGACAAGTTCTCAGAAGTCAGAATCTCAACTTTTATTTCAACATAATGCTGCAAAACACAAGTAAAGTTTTTAATCTTGAGTTTCTTAGCTGTCAGTATCTGTATATGACATGTGAATTTATGTTTTATTTGGCATTTCCAGCTCCTGTGAATTTCAGTCTCTCTCTTCTGCACAGTACGTGAGTCTTTTGGGCAGCTTTTTCCTTATTGCTATGTGTTATCAGAGACCTTGTAATGAGTTACTACAGACAACAAAATATACACTATCTGAAATGATTTTGCATGTCAAATCACATGTCTGCATTTCCATACTTTAAACTATTCATTACTGTTCCTTTTTTATTTCTTGGAGTCATCTTCTCCCAAGAATTGTGCAGGGAAAAAAAAGTAGAGCAAACAAGAATTATTTTTTTCCCTGAAAAAAAAGAGGTTAGCTCAAGGAAATAAACAGGAAATGCTCCTTCCTAATCCAAGTTGCCATCTGTGCCTTTGCTAAGCAAGACTCCAGGACTGAGCCAAGTTGTACAATATAAACTTTGCTCCCAGTGAAAATGTCGTTCAGCCTTGCCACAAAAAAACGAGGAGAAAAAGCAAAGCAGCTCAGTGTCTTCAGCTAACACATAATTAAGTGGTGACTCTGGTCTGTAATGTGGTGACTGTGATGGATTCCAGTGGCTTTCTCAGTCCTTGGAGATAAGAGACTCTTAGAACCACAGTTTGTGCATTTACCCTTTGCTTGCTGCTAAGGCCATTCTGCACCCAGACACGAGACAAGAGAATAGGAAATGCTTTGTTGCCAAATCTGAATTTATATAGTTCCTGTTTTATCTGCCCTTAGGCCACAATAATTAACAAGCTCATTGATAAACACTTAGATCTGGTAAATTTTCAGATCTTGCCCAGAAGCCAAATATGACTGAAAGGGGCTTGTTTTATAGAATTACAGAATGATTTTGGGTTGGCAGGCACCTTAAAGCCCATCCAGTGCCACCCCTGCCATGAGCAGGGACACCTTCCACTATCCCAGGGTGTTCCAAGCCCTGTCCAGCCTGGCCTTGGACACTTCCAGGAATCCAAGGGCAGCCAGAGCTTCATGCTCCCAGGGAAGAGTTTCTTCCTAATGTGTTAGGAATGGTCCTTCTGTTAGTTCATTGTGTGTCTCATGTCTTTCTGATGGAGAATAGAATGTAATTAATTTGCTGTAAGTTATGAAACAGATTTGGGTTTTAGAGAGACAATTTTAAAATGATCAGTATTTGTTAGTGGAACTAGATCTGGATACTGGATCTAGGGTGACATCCAATAGAAACAAATATTCTAAAGCAGATTTAATCTACTTCCCAGTCCTGTGAGACTCTCATTTCCTTTCATCATAAAAGGGGATTATTGTGTACTGTAAACATCTAGATTTATCAGTTGCCAGTGATATTTGTTTCAAAGCCTGTCTCTACATGCATAATTGAGCATGGTAACAAATTAGGAGTAAAGCCCCTGACTTTTCCAGTAATTCAGGGTTTCTCTGTTTTCTGTTCAGGTCAGTTGGATTTGTAGCACTGGTTTCAGTGCTGTTATGTGTTAGCTGTATGTTCTGTGCTTTTGAAAATGTTTTGTTCTTTTTACCTTCAGAAAATGTCATGGCAGTTCTCCTGTGAGATTAAATTCTTTCTGCTATTTTCCAGCTAAGCAGATAAAAAGAACCACTTGCCTTGCAGCCTTTAAAATGCAGGGAATGTTTCTGTGCATGGTGAGGACTGAAAAATCTTGAGAATCTTTTTGGTTAGAAGCATATGGTACATTTGCTGGATGTTGTAGAAAGTATTTCTACAACTCAAAGGTATTTGCTTCTTACTATGTGGGAGCAGCCAAATATGCAGCATTAGACTATTTTTATCCATATTACTGGAGAAGGAAATACCATTTGTATTTTTGAAGTATCTGAATATTTCAGATTGCTAGCTAAGATTTCAAACAGCTTACATAAAGTGATGTGAGTCCTCGGAGATCGTTTTCCTTGACCTCTTTGATTTTGTTGTTCTGAAGGTCAATCATGCGAGTGTCTGGCGGGATGTTGCGAGGAATTGATGTCAAACCTGTTTTGTGTGGCATAAACAAATGTTATGTGCTGTATAGAAGTCCAAAGAAATTAATTGCCAAACATCAAAACACAATTAAATTGTTGATGAATATAGTGGGGAAGAAAATATGAACAGCCATAAAGCAAATGGTAGAAGGGAATTTTTGATAGTGGGAAAAACTAATGATGTAAGAATGCACCACAAATGTGTGCGCAGTTTTGGGAGGATTTGCTTCTGCTTCTGACCATGAAAGATTAATGGGGACTGCTCATTGTGGACTCTTTGCATCTGTGAAATAATCCTCAGATCACAGGTTGTCCTACAGGACAACTGTTTAGTCCTGGAGAAAGGATCCCTCAGGAATCCAGGGTGGTGGTTCCCTGCTGAGGAGCAAGGCTGTGGATTCAGGGTCTCTGCTCAGTGCTCATTTCTGCCTCTGCTCTGCCCTGTCCATGGCACTGAGGCAGCTGCTGAGGCTTCATTCAAGTCATGGTGGGGCTGAGAAACCTTGGTGTGTGCAAAGGAGAGTCCCACTGCCAGCTCTTCAGTACCAGGAGTTATTAACAAAACTCAGTACCATAGATCATTAACAATAATCAGCACCAGTACCAGGAATCATTAACATGACTCAGTACCATAGATCATTAACAATAATCAGTACCAATAGCATTAATTCCCCAACCTAGTTTGCAGTTCAGTTTCAAACCCACTGCAGTTCAGGCCATCTGAGATCCTGAATCAGCATAAAAGACTCAACAGGGACAGTAACTTTCTTTTGAGTGGAAGTGCTGATACCTGAAATCCTAAATGCTGTCCAGTTTATTAACAATTGTTCTGTAATTAATAGACTGCAGGTCTCTAAAGATGAAGTCTGTTCATGTGGGATTTTTTATATGTGAGCTCATGTAAAGTGATTTGAAATCTGTAGACCAGATGCATTAACCACAGTTTGTTGCTGTCAGCAAAAATTTTTTGATTTCTTAATAATAACAACACATTTTAAAAACACCAGCAATTGATGTATGGACAATGTTTCTGAGACATGAGGAGTCCAGGATGTTTAGGAAGGTGGCAGGGCTGTGATGAGAACAAATGTCATTGTCACTGTGCTAGGGGTGGGAGCACAGTGCTTTGATTGCCTTGAATCATAGGAAAGCTTCAGTGAGCACTAATTCAAATTGGCACAATTAATAATGAATTCACTTCTAGGGACTGGGATGCACCGGCAGCACTGACAGGAGCACATTTGCCTTTGGCTAAACTGTTACCAGGGATGCTCACTTTGGTGGAAGTTAAGCTGAGGGAATACTTTGCATCCCATTTATGTGCCCCCATAATAATTCATCCTTTAAAAGACAGATTCTCCAAAGGAGAATCCAGTGGAGAACAGACACAGATTCATTCTTACCTAGGTCAGAGCAATGGACAACTCTCACATAGCACTGGCATCCAAAGGGACATGTTGGGAATAGATCAAAAGGAATTAGTGGCAGAATGGGTTCAGTGGTGGGAAATAGAGAATTGTCGTCATCGTCATCATCGTCGTCGTCTTCCATATCTTGGAGCATCATATTCTTTAGTGTAAAATATGAAGGACCAGTGAGAGATTTGGCAGAGCACAAAGCCAGGAAGAGAAGGAGTGTGTATGCTTTCATATCTTCTTAATCAGGACAACCAATCTTGGAAAGTGAACAAAAGAGCAAACACCAGAATCAGTGAATAGGGAACAGCAAATGAAGCTATTGAACTATTTACTTCACTCACTGCCACACCAGCTGGTCCTGAAAAATAGTCAGTTGTGAATATTGAGCTTTAAATAGTATATGAAGAATGAAGAATATAAAAATAATCTTTAAAATATAAATTAATACTATAAAATTACACATAATATTAACTTAAATTCATTAGGCATTACTGTGATATCAAAGTATTTTAGTTTAGTTTACAAATAATATCATCATTTGCTTCAAGTTTTGAAGAGGAATTTTTGTAGTGAACTTTACCAGAACTTGAAATATGATTTATTTGTTCTCAATGAAAAAAATATGTTTAGTAGGATACATTGGCCTATGTGAATTGCTTATAAAATTGGGAAGTACTTGATTAGCAGTCCATAAAATGCACTCAGCAGGATACTTCCTAAACACTTGGTATTCCACTCCCTAAACACTGTAATTAAACTCTTCCTAGTCTAATCTGGACTTTTCAGTCCTGACACAACTTTTCCCATGTTCCAGTCATTTGTTTATTATTACCATTTATAGAATTTCCCCTCTTCATGCAAACACATCTCACACAATTGTAGAATCACCGAACACTTTGGGTTGGAAGGGACCTTAAAGATCATCCCAGTCCACCCCTTGCCATGGGCAGGGGACAACTCCCACTGTCCAACTGTCCAGCCTGGCCTTGGGCACTGCCAGGGATCCAGGGGCAGCCACAGCTGCTCTGGGCACCCTGTGCCAGGACATCCCCACTCTCACAGGGAACAATTCCTTCCCAAATCCCATCTAAACCTATTTCCTGCCAGTGTGCAGCCATTCCCCCTTGCCCTGTCACTCCAGGCCTATGTAAAGGGTCCCTCTCTGTCTTTCTTGTTGGCTCCTTCAGGAACAGGAAGGGCACAATTTGGTCACTTTTTCCAGACAAACCCAATTCTCTCTTGACTTTTGTTTGAGAAGAGCTCTTTTCTCTAAGGACTTGCATGTTAGAAATCCATGTCAGTGGAAATCAGACTTAGATTACATCCAGAAGAAAAGCTGGAATCTGGTGTTTTTGTCTATGTATTTTTCAATAAACATAGGTTGGGGCTTTTCTGTTTGGTGGATTTTTTTTCCTTGCTCCTGCAAAACTAGGTGCAGAGGAGAATGAAGAATAATAAAAATTGCCACAGAATGCAACAAATTCGGAGAAAATGTTTTAGGTTCAGCCCTCAGCGTTGTTTCCCTCCAAAGCCCAATTCCAGAAGTCATTTGGAACAAAAAATGTGTTCTACAAACCAAGAAGAACTGCAGGAGTTTTATTGTGCATGTCCTGTTTATAAAAATGTTTCTATTCAGACTATCATAAGCTTCTTTGAGGAAACATTAAGTGGGTTTCAATTCTTGTTTGATCACCTAATTAAATGTTTGCTGATCTGTTTAGAGGCAAAAAAAATGCCTTTATGTAGGCATTTTGTTATTGGTCCTCCACTGCAGGAAAAGGAGTCCTCTGGTTTGTACTGGGGTTTGATTTGGCTTACTCAAAATAAGATTTTTGTTTGTACCACTTTTTTCTTGCAAAGTCATTTTGATGTTTATGGGAGGGGGTTCATAACAGCATTAAATGCCAATATCCTGCATACCTTGCTGTTCCTGTATCTGTGTGTGTTTCAGGGAGTTTAAAAAGAAGAAAGCTCAGTGTTCAGATAACATGAAAAGAATGCAGTGACTTCCTTCCCCCAAATATATGCCCGAAATCAGAATCACACAGTACTTCATATCTTGTAGATAAACAACATATAGCTAAATTTGTTATTTCCCATAATATTTCAGTTGCATGCCCATTTGGGTAGGGAATGTACTTTCACTGATGTAGCAATCTGCTGAGAAAATCTTCATATGTATTCTTCCCATATATTTTCCTTTATGTTCAAAATAATGTTCTCTTGCAGTACTCCTAGAAAGAATTTTGTGGTTGTTCTTGCAATCCCTTACAATGTCTGTCCTTGAAAGACTCTTTGAGTATAAACAGTGCTGGGAAGAAGGTTTGGAACCTTTGTTTTTTTGCAGAGAATTGTTGTCATGTCTGGCTGTGCACCTTTGGAATATTTGGCCTTTACAGTCTTCTATTTCAGCTTCAGAAAAAGGCCAAAATCTTCACTCCTTTAGTCATACCAGCAATTAGGAATGAGGATCGGAAGTCTTTCAGACTTCCAAGTTCTCCTTGTTCTTGGACAAGTGGTTCAATGGCTGGGCTGTCACACGTGGGCTCTCAGGCTCTCTGTTCTTCCCTGGCAGTTTAGGTCCTGAGTGACAAAATGCCCTGTTCTTTATCCAGTGATGAGACACCACTGCCATATGTAGGATATCAAGTGTGATTTTTGTCTTGGGACATGGACTTCACACGTCCCTGCTGACTTCAATTTGTGAGAGGCGCTGGCTGTGTAGTTTTACTGGATCTAAAAGTTGAACTTGCATGTATATTCTAAAATATTTTTTGGATCTGGTGCTCTTATGAAACAACTTAAAAATCTGTTCCCACACTTGCATCTGTAGCAAATGGATTGCATATTTCCTTTTACATAGCCAAAAATTAGGATTTCAAAGTATCAAAAGATGGAGGCTGTGATTGTAGTAGTGGCCAATTCGAACTCTTGAAAAACATGTGTTGCTCACAAAGTTCTAGAAAAGTAGTGTTGAAATGTGTCACTGGTGACATATACTGGTTCTGTGAGTTAAATCTCTTGAAAATAAGTCCCTTTATGTAAGGAAACCTGAGTTGTGATTTTTCTGTTTAAAAGGAAAAAGTCCTTGCTTCATCTTCTCATTTTGCCCATAGGAAGTTGTTATTGTCTTTATAGCTAGGAATGATCATCAAGCTTGACTCCAGGTTTGCATTGGCCAAAGAAATGCCAAAGAATGGATCCTAAAGATCTGAGTTTGATGAAGTTGTGGGCATGATTCTTTCCTACCTGAGGTTTTGAGTTTCACAGTAAATAGATTCTGATAGGACTCTGTAAAAATGCTCTGACTCTGCAGCTCTTCTCAGAGAACTTTCTGCATGCTTAAACTTCGAGAATAAGAGAACTAAAAGAAAGCCTAAAATCCAAGATCCTAGTGATCTTTCTGAAATTACTTTCATGAAGGTTTCATGAAATACTGCTTCAGAAGGTATAGGTACAGCTGTGCTAATGGTCCCCTGCTGCCACTTGAGCCTGACTGTGCTCCCTGCCAGCTTTCTGGGACCAGCTCTTCCTCTCAGGCTGTTTACTGAGCTGCTTGAACTCACTACACCAGCACAAAACTAATGTGAACAACAAAAATCCCCATCATACTCTCTACAAGTGAAGAAACTGAGTCAGTTTGCAGTACCAGAACCAGCACAAAAGAATGGATGGGATCAGCCTGGTTGGAACATTAAATGGAAAGAGAAGGAAGGAGGAGCAATGGGGGAGCCATTCCTGACATACTCAAGCTGTTAGGCAGGCTGAAGTGCTCTGTTAAATAATTCCCCTGAGCAGCTGGTTGTCACTTGGACAAAGCCTGGCTTTGTTCCTTCTTGTTTAACAGACCAGAACATTGAGAATGAGTTTGACAAAGAGTGTGGTGAATTCAAGCTCCATTGTACCTTCTTTGTGTCAGTCCTTCTTCTCCTGCAGCACAAAAAGCTTTTGAGTAGCACCTTCTCCCTGGAACATGAGAGGTGAGGTGACTGGATGTGGAGTGCACTTCACATGGAGAGATGTCTAAGGTGCTTTCCTGAGGTGTGTAACTGTCCAAAAATCACTGCACTGGCTGTTTGGGACACATCCTCACTAATGTGGGCATCTGTACCCAAACTTAAATTGCCATGGAACACAGGCACTTTTTATGCTATTAGTTATAAATCATTAAATACAGATGATGTCACAGTCTAATGTGATTAAAAACCTTAAGATTTTATATGGAAAATTCACGTATTTCTGTGATGTGCTAATTCTAAACATGAGTTATGGGAAGAAAACCCCTTTCACTGAGAACAAAATTGTGTTGTTACTGTGGGATGAGTGCATAAAGAGACCCAACAACAAATAACTCTGAATTGCTTGGCAGCTGCAAACCATAACAGCAATGTAGACTTTGTTATCTTATCAGTTATGATACTGAAGGAGTTAATACATAAAGTTTTTAAGGCTTAAAAATACTCTACATCATATTTAGAAATTGCTTCTGTTACCGCTGTACAAGGAGAAATTTCCCATGGCATTGTCTCTGATAAGGAAATGTTTAAATGACCCAGTGGTGGTCTTTGCAGAGGCAAAGAAAAGTCCCTGTATTCATTAATAACCCAAGTCATTGCTCTGTGCACAGATTTTATCCAAAGAAAGGCAAGACCTTAACTGTTTTGAAATCTATATTTAAAAATAGTTCTGGTTCTATTAGTCATTGTCCCATTCCAGAAGTAAAAGGAGTTTGTTTAACTCTTTATATGCTCCCTTGATTTACCTAAATTGCTGAAGCAAAACAGGAGGAAGGTTTCTTGTTAGTAAGATTACTGTAGAAATTTTTGTTGACAGAAATAGTCCAATATTGACGTTGAGCAGTAATAATTAGGAGGATGTTTACAAAATAAGTTGTGTTTACAGAGTATTTGCTTTTTATGTGGAGCTGCTTGGTTCTTGTTACTGAATGACCTATGAGCACTTTCAGTTTGTAGTTCATTTACATTTCATTCTTTCCTGGATTGTTTTTAATTACTTTGCTGATATGTACTTAAAGAATCTCCCAACTTGAATACCAAATTACAGAAAGTTAACACTGAGTTGTGACTGTAAGAGATGCTGTTACTATAGAGTAGGTTTTATTAAAAGGTTATAACTGAGAAAAAGTGTAATGGTCAATTATAACATTTTTCTGACAAGTCTTTCATAGTTAAAGAATTCATCATAGCTCTATTTGTTTTTCAGCTCACATGTAGTAAATACACAAGTATTTCAGCAGCAAGTAAAATTTCAAATGTTCCATTTAAAAATTCTAAATTATATGATATTATTAATCTGCACACAGTGACTGACAACCTCAACTCTTTACTGCTTATTTATATAGAATAGGTATTCAAACTGGACATACCTTGCAGGTTTGGAAGTTCTTCTGGAAGCACCGGGATAATCCACCTAAGGTCCTTATGTCCAGTTATTTCATATTACAAAAAAATAGGGAAAAAGGTTGTTAGAGTGAGTTCTATGAAATGAAAAGCATGTATAGAGAAAAAGTCCACTTCCAAGCTTCTTGATCCTTCTGGCACCGTGGGTGATACCAGAGTAAAGTGCTGCTTCAGATTAGCCCATCTTAGTACTGAAGAATGATATTAAGGCGACTTGTTACCACTCATATGTTTTTCATCACTGCCTGTATGAGAGCCAAAACTTCTGGCTTAACTCTAGACGTCTAGTGGAAGACTTTATAAAACCTGTAGTTCAATAATAGTTGACATCAGGCCATTGCAAGTACAGTCAGGTCCATTTCAGGTCATTCCTGCTGTGGAATCCCACTTATTTGTGATTTCACTAGCCATTCTTTTAAACGTGTGACTCAAATAAAACTCTAAAACTTCAGCCAGTGACAGACTAAACCAGTAGCCTGCAGTGACCTGCAGGCTGCCAAATCTTTCTAAAGTTGGAAAATTAGAACTTGATTGTGTAGCTGTGTATAAATTGTAGCTCTGCTTTCAGGAGGCAGCAGTCTGGCTGGGACAGTGGTTCAAGAATGTGAACTGTAGATCAGATTTTTAATCAATATAGCTAATTTCTGTCTCATGTGGGGGAAACAAAGCATATCTGTTAATTAAAACAGACAGTATTTGCAGTATTCTGTGATTGAAGTTGTGGGTTTAAAACCAAGTCTTTGAGAATGTGCCCTGTTACAAAGTTTGTACTGATGAGCACATCACAATATTTAGAAACTGGGTTATTCTTTGTTTACCTCTTGTAGGCCTCTGTTTATGTGGACTTCAAAAATGTTTAATTAATGGAGTTTACCTAAAGCAAGTTTCATAGTCAGGGAAGCACTTTGTGTCTTTAAATTTACAATACAGCTCCTTGCACATCTGACTTCATCTGTTTCTTTAATTAGCTCCTTTCTATGCTAAAAGTCTGGGCTTTGGGAAAAAAAAGCCTGGAAATATTACTTGGGAATTTATTTTTTTTTTATTATACATGTAGAGTGCTGTTTGCAAAATGCCTGTACAAGTTGCATAATAGTTATTTTGTCTAGTGTTACTTTCTTAAGGAAAAAAAGGATTCTATGCCAAAAATTAAAACTTTAGTGCTGTGATAGCAATCAAGACAAGACTTGTGTTACCTGCAGCATTGCTTTTGATGTGTTCCAGTTCCAGTAGCACAGATGGATGATGATAAAGAGTCTCCCTATCACTTTTCCCAAGGGATAAAATTACAGTTTCAAAAGCAATCGCATTCCCACAGAAAAATCTGAAGGATGATCTGAAGCTTTTTTGAAATCTCAAATTGCATATATATGCATTCTCCTGCCTGCTTGTAGAAACCAAAGCTTCCTAAGCAAACACTCCCCTGTGTTTTGAATAGCTTGGTTTGGATGGGTTTACTTTGAGGAAATTAGTATTAAATTGCTGTTTTAAAAAACCCTCCAACACTTTCTTGGCTGTGTAATAGAAGAGAGCAGGGCCTGAGGGTTGTGATATAAATGTGCTGGTTTCTTTTTTCACTTTGTTCAGTAGCAAAGTGTTGAATCAGCAGTTTCAGCTCACTCTGGTTTTGCAGCAAACTATTCTTGAGGTTTAGTGACATCTCAATTTTGGATGAATAGTCAAGGTTTTTGTTATTATTTTCTCTTTTTAGTTGATTCTGGTGGTAGGAGCACATTCCTATGTGTATAAAGTTTGTCATAGCCAATTACATAAGGGAGGTGACATGCAAAGTGGTAGTATCTGGAAAAAATGTAACAATCTTACCTTAAAGTGGATTATCCATCAATTTTGTCCATTATATAATATCAGTAGGGCAGAAATAAATATAGCTCACATGCTGTTCTTGTAATGCAACTGTTTAGTAGCTCAAGACTTGCAATCTAAGATAAAATGCCCAGAAATCACCTTCTCAGGTCTCTTGACTATTCAGTTCTGAACTTTAGATGTTACTCTTGTCAGCAGTACTTCAAACTTAACAAATGGTTCTCAGTCCACTTTATAAGCCTGTTCTTTTCAACATTTGCAGCATATTTTCAATGTCTCTGGTTTATAATGCATGATGTTGGCTTAATGAAGAGAGATCGTCTCAAATAGTAGTCTGAGTGTATTTTCTTTGCAAGCAAATGTTGGTTTATTTTCCTAAGAAAGATTATGTGTTTAAATAACTAATAGATTATATAAGGTCAGACTGTTTGCTCAGAACTTTTCAGTGATCTGTTTCCACCATGAGACAATTAGTTGAAAATTAGAATTCTGTCTTGCCTTAAAATATTTATGTAATATTTATGAGTAATGGCAATTGATTTTTGAGCAAAGAATTAAAGTATATCCAACACATACGTGGTTCAGAATACTGTCTCACGATGGTGAAATATGCAGATGAAAAAGAATTTGGATGGTGTTTTATATTTGAAATTATCTCATCACTGCTACCTTTGATTTCTTTCTTGAAAATTACTGTATTTTGTATTACTTGATCTGTCTGAGAGAGCAAACTTATGCTGCCACATGTGGCTAACGCTTCCACTGCCATCTCTGTTTTAAGCCAGTCTTGTATACATTTGTTATTCTAAAACAAACTAAGTGCTTTTTCATTTTCTTGCACTGTTTAGAAATGTGGTTTACATAATGTGATGAATCTAACATCAACTGCACAAAGCTGCCTTGGAGCCTGCCCATCACATTTTAATAACATGACATATTCCTTTTGTGCTCACAACCCGTCCATGTGTGGTGTGGTCACATATTTTGGTTTTAGCTAAATTTTGGCTCCTCTCAGGCTGGACTACACCATTTAACCAGCTGAGTATACAAAATATGCCCTTCAGCTCCTGGTAGTTCAGTTTGATTCTTCAGTATCTATATATAAATATAAATATAAAATATAAATATATAAATCTTTTTTTATCATCATGCATGAATCATTTTCAGCTTGTTAATAGTTTTTGGCGTGTTTTTGGCAGCTGACTTAAAAATAGCATCAAAATAGAGTTTCCTTTGCAGTCAAAGTCCTCAGTCCCTGATGTTTGTTAGCAACACAGCAATATTGCAGGGCGGGTCATAACTTGCAATATTGAGAACTGTGTACAAATAAAGTCAAGTGTACGTGTTCCAAACATCCATGGGATTGTCAGGCTCCTCATGGCTATTGTGGATGCAGGGATGTGGTGACCTGGAATGACTGGAGAGGCAAAACATCACCTGAAGTGCTTCTTAACCTTGCAGACAGTTTGTTGCTCCTGGAGCATCTCTTAACTTTATTCTGTCTCAGACTACAGATTAATACAAATTCAGATTAATACAAATTCCTCAGTATCGGAATGCCAATTTCACAAGCTCCCACCTGGCTTATTCCCACTTTGATGCTCTTCTCCTTGGTCCAGTGGAAAAGTTTGTGCACCAAACTGGATCAGGAGTCTGCTTTTCCTGATCATTGAAGGTCTTGAAATCATTTCTGGTGTCTGTACATGTCAGTTGTCAGTCGTGCTTGGGATGCTGCTAACAGGTTGGGATAATGTGACACGGCATTTTTATGGAATATGGGTATTTATCTGCCTTAGAGACATTGGAAACACCAGACATTCTTTCATGGAAAATCAAACAGTAGTTAAAATCAAAAACTCTGCAACCACTGCCAAACTACTGAATCACTCCAACAATAAGTTCTAAAGGAAAATTTTCTGTTCTGGAATACAAACTGACCTGAGAACAACATTTCCTCAGAGTATCAAGCATTTTCTCTGCCAAAGTTCAACAATGCCCTAAAAATACCCCAAATCTTGATCACCTGCAAATGCTGAATTTCCCTCATTTTCCCTTTTGTTTTACCAAAGAGGAGGAATAATATGGAATGTAAATGCCTGCATTTATGGAATGTAAATGAGTGCATGTTCTTAGATAGCCTTTGGGTAGATTCCTGTTGTTCAGAAGATAAAGGCAATGCTTAAACTGGTGACTGTCATCAAGTTTGTGAGTTGTTAGTTTTAAGAAAAAAGAAATGTGGCCATCTAGTCCAGAAAAAAAAAATAAAGTATGTTAGAGTAAAAAGATAGTATCATTTAATTGGAATTCTTTTTTTCTAACTTTACTTGTCAACAAAAGTAACTTCTATTAATTAAAAATCCAAAGGCCCAAAAGAAGATGACTTTGAGTCAGTTTGTGATTGGCTGTTAGAAGTGGAAGCAGTGAATATCACATTCCTGAGATAGTAATTAACTGCAATTTGCACTTCTTTGCCTAATGAAGAACCTGAGTCTGTAAATGTTTGCATGTACTTTGAGCACATCTGTTTTGTAGATGGAAAAAGTAACAAAGTCTCTAGGAAGATCTCCAAACTCAATTTGTTTACAAGTTTTGAAACACACAATTTTTTACTTTGGAATAGCAGAAGTGAAAGCATTTCTCTCACTACTAATCATTAGTATCATTACTAATAATAAGGAGGGTATACTCTGTTTCAAGAAGTTATTTCCCTGTCATATTAATTAACTCAGCCTGTGTTCAGACGTGTGTTTTTATCTGTGGGAATTTTCTGGGAGGGCTTCATTTGTTTCTCATCAACACAAAAGCAATAAATCTGTCATGCAGGGCTGAGTCTAGTTCTAAATACTCCCAAGAAATTGGGAGCCTTCTGAAAAAGCCTGATTTACTTTTAGCTAATGACAGCTGCTGCACTTTTAGTATTACTTTCTCATAATCATGCTACTTTTAAATTGTAGGTACTATGTAATCTATATTATGTTCAAGTGGCGTAATTTTTTATAAGGCAATTAAATTTGCTTTAATGACTTCTATACCACAAAGTATTTTGTTGATTTTTAGCATTCTTTTTTTCCCCCTTTCAGCTATAGGGACAAATAAGTCCTAGCACTATCTTTTTAATGAAGAATGAAAAAAGTAGGAAGATAAAGACTCCTAAATTAAGCCAAAAGACCACACAGAAACCATCAGAGAAGGGTTGTCAGACAGATGTCCTGATACACTATTCCCAAAGGTATTTGTTTGCAAATACAGGAGAATATTAGTTAAGAAGCTTGGTTCCACAGATGGGTTTGCACTGCTTTTTGTCAGAGACAGAAATCCACTGGATGACAGAAGCTCCTTTTACCACTCAGTGGAAATATTTATGTAAATTGAAAGAAAACATATGTCATAATTGCATATTAACTTGTGGTATGGAAAAGGAGATGGTTTTTGTAGAGCAATTTGTGAAGTAGAGGGTACTATTTTCTTCTTGAACACTTATATTCTACAAAGGATGATTTCCAATTGGTTTTACCACAGCGGAACAAAGGAGCCTTGACTTTAGAAAGTAACTTACTAATGAATAACTTTTATTTTGTTTAACAAGCAAATTATATCTTAATTTCATAGGATCACAGAATGGTTTGGGCTTCAAAGGATCTGCCCTGCCATGGGCATTTCTCAGCATTTAATTCATACTGTGACTATACTTCTGCTTCATTGTTATTAGAATTTCTAGTTTTTTTCCAATGAATGAATAAGATGTACATCTCACATGAAACCAGAAGATCTTTGCTCAAGTTGGAAAGGAGTTAAATTTGGCTAAAATGGGAATTAATCACTGTTTCTGTCATTTAAGGTTTTATCAGAGGCTCTCAAAATAGCCTGCAAAATAAACACAGAATGCAGGCAATGCAGATAAATTTGAACCCATATGTTGTCAAGAAAGAGAATAATTATTTTGATGTTTCCAGCTAGACCAACACCTAAGAAATCAGTGGGTGGCAGGTTCAAAACAGAAGGAAATACTTCATGAAACATTTATAGTTCAGCTGTGGAAATGTGCAAGAAAGTGAAGTGGATTTTAATGTTCCATATAGATCCAAGAAGTAATTGGTCTAATTGAAAGAGGAAAAAGTCTTGCTTCCTGAGCTCTTTGTAATGAGAGCCAAAATGAGCTGGAAAAAATGGGAGAAAGAGTTTTCCCTGGAAGACTTGCAGTGAATAACCTGAGCAAGTCCAGAACCATCCTGCATTAGAGGAAAGCCATAGAAGTTTACATAGAACTGTCAGTGAAAAGGGGCTGGGAACCACAACATGTTCCCAAGGGCTCTCATTCCCTGTCAGTTTTTAAGGAACAGAATTTGTGAGGATGAAACGTAGCAGCATAGCCAACTTGGAGGGGCTTGGAGAAATTGCTGTGAAAAAAAAAAGTACATTTTAATCCTTTTTCCTAATTTTAATCCTTTAAAAATACCATTACATAACTCGCTTAGAAGATTCTTGTCTTTGTTGATAGTGTTGTTGAAGATCTAATATTTCCACAGCTGTGTTCAGTATTACTCCTTTGAGAAAAATATCTGTCTTGTGGAAAAAGTAAGTCAGCTTTTATGCATTACTATCATATGAAAAATTCTCACAGAAAAACATAGATTTGTTTCGGTAATATTGCATGGAAACCTACAGATTTCTGTGTATATATTCATAATACTGCACACTTGGAATGAAAGTTCTTTTCACTGAATTAACAGAACTGCTTCAAAGTACTCTGTAGGAAACAGTGTGTTATGAGCTGGCCTGAATAGCTCACTTTATCAAAGATAAATTAATATAAATAACAGCCTAAAACAGAAGTAATGAATCAGAAGTTTGCATTCAATAACTATGTGGAAATCCACATCCCATACAAAGATTTATACACCAAACAAATGGAAATTCTAGCAAACGACTGTAATTGTTTACTCAGTGGCTGTAGGAAGTTCCTTACATAACAGACTATTAGAGAAGAAATTACAAGGTAAATGGTTTTTAAGATTAACCTTTTAAATAATCCAACCCTGAATGCTTTAATTAACTTTAATCCTTAAATCCTTGGGGAAAAATGGCTATTTGTTGAATGGAGCCAGGATGGCTCAAGCAGCCTGGAAGAATATAGTCTGGGGGGATTCTCCCAGCTCTTGAGTATTTGTTCACTTGCAGAGACTGCAGAGAATGTTTGTGTCCTCTGTGGCTGGCAAAGCCAGAGGAAGGACATGGAGCCCTGGACAGGAGCATTGCCTGTATGTGAATAGCACAGCCTCTGTACCTCCCAAACACCAAGTGACTTTTTTGAGTCCAGCCTAACAGTTGTTGGACCTTATCATAAATAATCAGGCATTTCTCCCAGCTGCCTTGCTCCTAATAGCCAGAATAGTTTTGCATAATTTATGCTCTTGTAGAAAAGAAAGAAATGTTTATGAAGGAAGCTGCAGTCTGGGGAAGAGACTTTGTTCCTTTTTCTTGACATTAATACGGTCTTCAAGTTAATTGCAAAGCACAGCATTTCCCAAGCTGAAAAAAAATTGCAGTTCCTGAATACAGAGCTTTGAATGCTCCAGATAAACCTTATTACCCATAGAACTCCCAAGTAAAAATAAGTAAATATTGCTGACTTTAGTCACCTGGACAGTTGATTTTGGGGATAGCCTTCTGGATTCCCAGAGAGGCATCAATGAAGGACAGACTTGCAGGAAATACAGATCAAACTGTGCTGGTTTTTAGTGAGGGACTGAAATGGGATGGTTTGAATGAGCTGCATGGGGTCATACAACAATGTTCAGCTACTGGGCCATGGCAAGAGAAGTTGCCCTCAGCCCATTTATCTCTCTGTTCACATGAGATTTCCTTTTGTATCCTTTATTAATTATTGTTATTGTTGTTGTTATTCCCCCTTATTATCCTGTATTACCCTTCCTCAGTGTGGGAATTTTTACCAGACCTTACTGCATAGCTTAGGCAGTCGTGTGCTGCTCCAAGGAACTCCAGAGCAATGACCAGATTGTGTGTTGGGAAACTTTATGAGCTGTTCACAGGCTGATAAAGTCAGTGAATTCTTAAGGAAACGTGGAGAATTGTGTCCAGCAGCAGTTAGGCAGGATGAGGAAGGATGAGGCCAGGCTCTATGGGAAATGCACAAGCAGAACTGTCCTGGACCAGGTCAGAGGCCAGCTAGCAATCCCCCAGCTTGGACAGGGACATTTCTACAGAGAAAGGACATTGCTGTTTGTGGGCTTCCTTTGTTTCCACTTTACTTGAAGCAAAGTAAAGCTGTGGTTTTGGGCCAGGTGTTTCATTTAGTTTTGAGATTCGCCCTGAGGTAGTTTGGCTTTTTTTCTGCCATTCCCAAGGGAATGGCTGGAGCTGTGTCAGGGGAGGTTTAGGTTGGATATCAGGAAGGTGGGTGCTGGGCACTGCCCAGGCTCCCCAGGGAATGGTCACAGCCCCAAGGCTCCAGAACTCCAGGAATGTGTTTGGAGAACACTCCCAGGGATGCACAGGGTGAGATTGTTGGGGTGTCTGTGATCAATGATCCCCATGGATCCCTTCCAACTCAAAATGTTCTGTGATCTTTTTAAGACTGATCAAACATTATCTAGTTGAGAGAAGCACATTTACTGTGTGAAGAAGTAGACACCACAGAGGTGATGAATCTGTTGGTTTACTTTTGCTTTCCTAACTGGAGTATTTCAGTATAATAAAAGGGATGCTAATTTGTCATTAATTGGTTTCTGGTGTGGTCAACATGTTCTATGCAGTCCTCAACTCTGTAAGTTCTGTCAGAGATGCACAATGTGCAGAATGTGTTCTTGAAGGTAATTTAGTGACCCAGTAACTCTTGCATCATGTAGAATGGAAGATTTTTTATGAAGAGTTCTGCTTGATATTCTCTCTTCACTTCTTAAACTGAAAAGGAAAGAACAGTGCGGTGTCTTTATGGCTCTCTCCTGATGGAATTTTAATGTAGAACAGGGTGTCTTTGAGCAAGGAACATTGCATCTGTAATGAGACTTCATAACCTGGTTATTGGGAACATTAAACACTCTATTTCCATTGAATTTTATTATAGCAGTTGTAACACAAGTGTTCAAATTATGCTTGTAGGCATTTGAGTATAGCTTCTTGGTACCTGAATTGGTATAAAACTTAAGTTAATTTATTGGGAAAATAAAAAGCTAGATTCATTTTGATCATATGATTGTTTCTTAATGTGGAAAAGGAGATCTGTTTAATACATTTTAGAGGTTTTTAAGTGACGTCTTCGCTACTTTTAGATGGAAAAAGTGTTCCAACATTTTTCCACAATACTTTGGGGCCTTGAGACTGAACAGAAGTTGTTGACATCTTTAAATCAGAGCTCTTATTTCACATGTCTGCTGTTTTTTCCCCGTTTTAAATGGTCTTCAGTGTGCCAAGAGAGTAAAATTAAAGCCTTGAAATAGAGTTTGGGATTCAGTAGTAACTAACTATAAGAGAGGGGTCATGTTACTAAAGATGCAATAAAAGCAGGGATCTCTTTTGTTCATTAGGAAACAGAAATGCGTCTGCTGAGCAAATCCAACATATTGTTATAAATCCTTTTGCATGGATGTTTGTACCTTCTTCATTTTACAAGAAGACAGTGAGACTGTTAGGCAGGACTTCTTCCAAATGAGGGTTGCTTACATGGTTCACTAAACCTTTAAATGCTTCCTGGAGCCAAAACCAGCTTTAAAGGAAATCTCTTTAAAAACATTCACAATTTCCAAAGGGTTGGCTTCACCTCTGTGGTTGGGATGTTCTCTTAGGTGGTCATGGTGTGGTTCTGACCCCTTAGAGCACTGATTTTATCTGGTTTGGTCTTCCAAAACCTGGTCTGTGACTTCAGTGAGCAGAGGTGGTGTAGAAGTTGTAACAGATGTTGGTACCTCAAGTTCTTTGTTGTTTTGGCACTGGTTGGTTGAGGCTGTAAACCCAAAGCAGGTCCCTGGGGTTACACTTCCAACTGAGGAGAGATTTTGGAGCTTCCTGAGGAACCTTGCAGAGCACCAGAAATTGTATTGATCTGCAAACCCACAGTCAGCAGACTTGTCTGCTTCATGCAGAAAGTTATCAGGGTTATTGTGTAAAATCGTTTTGGTAATATTTACTCGTAATTTTACTATTTTTCTGTCTGTAGACTTGCCTGAAAGTTGTATACATTGGAATATAAACATAGTACTTAAATTAGAAAATGTTTTCTCAGGAGAGTTTCCACCAGTTAACTCTGGTATTACCATATAACACAAATCATAAACTGTTTATTTTCTTGCTGTGATGTAACTGTTTATAAAGCTGTGACTTGAGAGATCTTAAAAGTTCATTGATTTCTTTCAGTAAAAGCACAGATTTTTGGTAGAGAAATGTTAACATTCTGTTTCCTAGTTCTGATAGTTATTTTCTTTTAGCATGCTGAAGGGTTTTTGCAGTAAGTGCAAATTGATGGATATCGAATCAAAATTCAGAAACTACATCAATCACTCTCTGCAGTTTTACTGTAATAGTGAATTAACTGAGTGAAATTCACTTTGTCATGGACAAATAGAAAGCAAGTGCTCACACAGCAGCTCATTTTTGGGGCAAAGTTGAGTGATTTGTAGCTTTGTTGTGGAGGAATCTCTGTTTACTAAACTGAAATGGAAAATGGAGAAGGGTAGATAGCATGAACTCAACATTTTTGGAGTCTCAAAGATTCTAATAGCCTCAAGAGCATTAATAATGCAAATCTTATTTTGGGAGGTATTTGATGTCTTTACTTTTCTGACTTTTTGTGTGGTTTTTTGTGTTTTTTTCCTAAGAATGCTCTTTTACCTTGCTTAGAGAAAACATTGCTTCTAATTGTTCCTTCAAATTCAGAAAGCCGCCCAAGCTTCCATTGAAACAACATTATTTTGTTGGAGACCTTTGCAGTTTTTATCATATCATGCCCTGGCTCAGGCAGATCCTCAAAGTCATTTACTCAGTAAAAACAATGATGTCTTTTATACTTTTTGTATTAATTTGGTGATAACCACAGGATGCCTTCTGCTACATCTCAACTTATAATGAGACTTAGCAAATCTTGTCAAAATTCTGAGCCAACAACACGAGTCAGAACTTAGAAATCCAACAGAGATTCTAAACCCCCAAAATCCTCTTACACCACAGAGCATTGTGGTTCTGGAATTGCTATGCCTGTTGCATCCTAACCTCTCCTATTCTGCTCTTACTGACTGTAAAATATAAATATAAAATATCTTTCCCTCTTATAGTTTCAACATTCACACCTTGTATTCAGATCTTTTACGTTGCATTTGTCTCTGGCTGGGTTACTGAAAACATCAAATTCAGGGTTTTGCTGTACTATAAGTAGTTTCCTCTCTGAAATTATTTTAAAAAATCTGATGGGACATCTCTGCAGTCTTAGAAACTGGCAGCTGGTTCACTCTTGAATTTTTCTGTGAATAGAAGTCAGCTGCATCTGTGTGTGAAGAAAAGGAGAAATGAGAATGCTGCTGTGCATCTCCCAGATCCCATTGCCTGGCAGAATTGTACTGGGTTGGCTTAGCAGGATCTCCCTCAAAGCAATTCTCACCAGGGACTTACCATGAGGGTTCTTTCAGTATTTTCATATATATATATACACACTATTTCATAAGACTTCTAACGCTTAGCAGAACTCTTATTCCATTCTCAAACCAATTGCCTTCTCAAAGTATATTCATTTCCAATGTAAGTATGCAAAAATTAATTATTTGCTCAAATATATTTTAGAGAATTAACTAACTATAGTGATTTTGTGTTGAGTTTTATAATAAAGCTCGTTCCAGTGTTATTGGTTATTTTGAAGAGTGGATTTGAGCTGCTCCCATCTGGCATAGGGAAATGTTGTGCAAGTTTAATTGCCCGTGGATTTCTGAAGTGAGCGAGCACTCATTTGTTGCACACAGCAACAAACACATTCCCTTGGCTTCTTTCTCGTGCTTGGTTTTTTGCCTCTGCTACTGTTGTGTTCCATTTCAAAAACATTTTCCCTTCACTCTGTCTCACTACTGGGGCATTTCACTGGTGGTGTGGCTACTTTAGGCCACCTTCCATTGCTGAGGGCTTTTAGTAGAAACAACTTCCACAGCCTAATGCCAGGTAAGCTGGATACTCATTGTATTAAACCCCCAAAGGAATCATCTCAGTCAAATTACTTGCATAAAATTCACTTTTATGGTATCTTAATAGTGAAAAAGCATGTCTTGGAAAAAAAAAATATGTTAATGGTCGCAATAAATCTTGGTTCATCTGTACTTTAATGGTGTTATCCCCTGCAAATCCAGTGGAGAATTTCTTGTGGGTCTTATGAGTCTGAATGTTTGAGAAGAGAAGAATTCTACTTGAATGAAAATACTTGCAGCAATATGTGGTGGTGTGCTTAAATTTATTATAAGACTACACATCCTGTACAATATAAAAATCTAACAAACCAACTATGGTACAAATGAATGGAACCTATTGCTGTGACTTTTTAAAAATAATTTTTAAATATTAAAATAGGTTTTGGGTTGTATTTTTTTAAAAACCATCCAGATACAAAATAATTGCTCCTTCCTCTAGGTTATCAGAATGTGTGTTTGAATACAGGAGGTTTTCAGGGTCATCTACAACAAACAAGCAATTTAACTTTTTTCTTAAAATTTCACTTGAAAGAGAGCTTCACACTACAAAATGTTTGGTAGAAAATCCAGTCCTGTGTGTATTTTAAGTAATTTGATTCCTGCATTGCTAGAATGTTCATAGCTCAAGGACTTTCATCTTTTAAGTACAATTTTCACAGTTTAACTGTTTTACGTTCGGGTAATCAAATAAGACAGGACCAAGCTGAGGGTTTCGTTATATTCTTAAACCCTAAAATCGGAACTTAGAAAGGGTGTGCCTGGGGGCACAGTTTGACCTGTTGTGTTTAAGTAGAATAATAATAATAGAAATAAAAATAGATGTCATGATCTTAAGCTTCAATTTAATGGTTTATAATGAAACACTATGAAGAAACACACCGGTTCCTTACTTCAATATATAACATACAGTATCATGGTTATGATAGTAGGAAAGGTTTAAATCCGAAATAAGCAGAGCAGTGAGTAGAGAGAATAAATAAAGATGGGGGCTGCAATGCAGAACTGGGGGGTTTATTTGGTCTTCTGTGGTTTAAGAACAACACTGCAGTAGGATCTGATGCATGGAAATGAATGTGGGGAGAGCTGCCTGGTGTTGATGTAGTTGTTCTCAAGGTGAACGTGTTCCAAGTGGGAATCTTCGTTCTCCTCCTCACTGTGCTCCTGCTCGTCCTCCTGGTTGCTGTGAGTCCTGCAGATGCGTTCTGGGGGCACCGCCCTGGCACACGGGGAGGAACCAGGTCATAATTATTATAAATCAACTCGTCATTTAGTTTAGACTTGCTGTCTGTTTAGATACTTGAAATTGTTAACTTGATCAGTACATTTAATGCTCTCAATCATATATTTGCTGAGGACTTTCAAAAGCCATTCTTTTAAACATTCTCTCCCTACATTGTTTCCTCATTTATATCATATACTGAGTTTTCTTAAGGAAAGTATTGCCACATGTGGCTGAATGAAAACTTTGTCTGACACATGGGAATTCTCTCTTGGTCATTCCTCTGCCTTACAAAACAGCACAGAGAGCCTGGATCACACACATGGCTCCACAGCTGCACCAGGTGACTCCAGCTGCTGACTCCTCCCATTATTTTGTTTTCACTTTGGGCTCTGCTCCAGGAGCAGAAAGGTTGGTGATGAGCATTTTCAGTAACTGTGAGGAAGGGTGGAATCTCACTTGTATCGTATTAAGAAATACTGCAGAAGAAAACTCAGGATTCAGCTCTTCCTTCAGATATTTTTAAACAAATATTTACTTTAAAAGAACAAATTCTTAATGCAAAGCATGTCTTATTTATTTTAATGTCATTAATGTAACAAAGAGCTTGGAAATTACCTTATTTTATTATTGTTCAGTCTTAGAAAACGTAGTTTTCTCATTTCATCAATCCCAAAGGGTACAGCCCTCAATTCATTGTGATCCAAAAACAGCTCCCTCAGGGAGTGGAAAGCTCCAAAAAACGACACAGAGTCGACGCCATCGTCAGTGAGTTTGTTAAAGGACAGGTAGAGATACTCCAGCCCCGGCCTCATGTGGCCAAACACATAGCCTGGAATTCTTTCAATCTGATTTCCTATAAGCACCAGATGGAGTAAAGATTTTGGCAGGTAGGAGGGGACATGGTATAACTTATTATAAGAGAGATCGATTGACTCCAAGTTCCTGCATTAAAGGAGAAAAGAAAAAAAGGCTGAAACCCCTCTGAGCTGCTGTGCTCTGTACAAGGCTCTGCTGCATGGCATTACCAGGCAATGAAATTTCCAAGGGAAATTTGTTTCTGTTAATGGAGCAGAATGCGTTTTATGGAACATGGTCATGCATAATTACTCTGGGAATAGAAAGAATTAAGTCGTGAATTACCAATCGAGCACAATGATTTTGTTGATGGGAAGAGTAATGAGGAGGGGGGTTGGGGCTGAACAGGGGAATCCCAAGGGACTAATTTGGGATTGCTGCAATAATGAGTTCCACTGAAGAACTGGAGCAACTTTGGGATTTCAGTCATTATCCCATTACCAGGGAGTTTTAGCCTTTGTTCTGAAGCACATTTCAAATGGAATTGTGTGAATGGATCAGTTCCACGTGTTTCCAGGGATGAGAGATACTGTCAGTAGTAACAGCCTGGTGGTTTTCAGCTTGAGGAATTGATAAATTCAGGATTCAAGGGGTAGGGCTGCAGCTGCCAATAATGCTCAGGTACCCTGCTCAGCAAATTATTTAGCAGGAACATAAAAGCGCTCTCATCTTATACTGCTTCCATTCTCATTGCTCACTCTCCTTATATTCTACTCTTAGTGCAGCTGCACAGCCTTTCCTTCATCTCATTTGCTTTTATAATTTTTAATCCAATGGGAAATAAGACTAGGAGAGTATTAAATTATTTTAAAATTACCTGTGAAATAATTATGTATCAATTCTAAATTACCATTTAATTGTATACAGTGCTATTTATAATTAATGTTCATTTTTGAATGGGTGGTCAGAAAAAATATTGACTTTTATGTTAATATGGTACAGATTTGAGGTAAAATATCTTTCTATTTGACAGCTGACTATCTTCTAGATTATACGATTAGGCAAAGGAAATTTAGAAAAATTAGTGAAGGAAAGCAAATCAAAGCATAATTACAACTCTAAGTTAAAAGCAATGAAGTGCAAATATTTATTTGATTATCTGACTCACTAAAAACAGAGGAAAATAAAATAAATGTATTTTAAATGTCTGGTACTTACTCTTGGTTTATCCAAGCCAAAGGTGCTATCCTGTGCTCTTCTAATTTGTTGTGCTTTAGCCCAATGATGTTGATGTTTCTGGTGTGGTTAAAGCAAATTTCTGACACTTCTTCAATTTGATTATGTTCAAGATATAACTCCTGTAAGTGCATTTGGGAAGAAAATTTGTGAGATCCAATTAGGCTGGGTTTTCCCATTGTAAATTCCAAATGGAGCAATTACCTGTCCCCAGTATTACATGGTCTATCTGTTAATTCTGAATCTGAACCAGGGTCAGTTTGTAGCTGCAGTGGGACCTTCAGAAACACAATTTTTCAAAGCAATTGTTTTGTTTTCTCATTTGTGAGAATACAGATTGCTTTGAAAGGGCAAACAGAAGGAATTACATCTTTTTGAGTGTTTGTTGGGGGTTGTTATTGTTGTTAGTATTTATTTCGGTTGTTTTGTTTTGTTTTTACCTCAAGAGTGGCAGGAAGACCTTGTGGGATAATTCTAAATTTATTTCTTCCCAGTCGCAAATAAGAAAGACTTTTCAAAGGATAAAAGGCCAAAGGACTGACATTTGCTTCACTAAGTTTATTTCCTTCTAATTCCAGAGTGACCAAGTTCTTTAAACCTAAGGAGAAAAAATGTAATTGCAGTTAATTAATGCCATCTTATATCTTGTTGAAATACATGTTCATAATTTAACAGAAATGTTACCCAGATCAGTTTGCAGCAATGAAAAATAAAATGAACTGGTTTTATTATCTCATAATCATGGAATTATATTGTTTATAAATTTGTGGAGCTTTAGAGATGGACCACAGCTTTATTTACATTTTCCTCTCCCAGTCCAAATGGAAAGGGCAGCAGCTGATCCAGTTTAGATGGGACCCTTTTGGCAGGAGAGGAAAGGAGGAAAAAAGTCCATCAAATTCTGACATGGATGGTACCCTCTCTTTTTCCTTTCTCTTTTTTCTATTAGCCTGTGTTTAAACTGGCTTAAAATGATCATGGTTGACTCTAGTTATAATCTCCCTTATTTTTCATGGACATCAAATTCTATTCACTTCCATGCAATTAAAAAAAAAAACTGAAATGGTTTCAGCACACATAAAGCCATGAGGTTAAAGGTGGGGATGGGAGGTGTCTTCAACATGCTTCAAATTCACCTCACTTTGTGACCTGAAATATGAACTGCTTTGGGAGAGGAGCAGTTGAATATGGGAAAATATAACTTTAAAATACTTTCAGCTTTTTTTGCCTTTTGAAAACATGGCACTTTAAAGCTAGTAATTATTTTGCAATGTCAAACCATGTGCATTTGGTTCACCATTCAGCTTTTCAAACTTATTTTTAGCTTTTCATATGATTAATATTAGTTTCTTAAATACCTTTTAAGCCATCTTCATCAATGGCATTAAGTTGGTTGTCATTTATTTTTATTTCTTCCAACGTTGGTGGCAGTTCAAAGGGAATAAGTACCAGCATATTTCCATCCAAATATAAACGTTTCAGCTTTTTCAGGATCTTATCACAGGGATGAAGAAGAGCACTTAGATTATCAAGGTGCAAAATATGCAGTTAAATATACAGTTAAGATTTTCTTGAACACACACTTTGTAAGGTTTTTTAGCAGCAGTGCAGTAGGATCCCGTGTTTTGAATTAAAAAGTATTGTTTAGTGCTGTCAGTTTAATTAATAGGTTACTTTCTGCTAAATATTGACAGAAGTGCCAGTTAATGTCATGTGTAACTGGAAGAGCTTCCCCACAACCCTGCTGCAGGTCCCCAGGAACATTGCTTGCATTCCTGCTGCTCTCTGTGAATCATGAAGTATTGCCTCACTACACTGGGCACTATTTAGGGCTTCAAAGTATGTGCATTTAGAAATGATGTGCTTATCTCTTCATTTATGAGCAAACTGGTGATTTTCTGTAGGTCAGCAAATTTACTCAGGCAGAAGGACAGCAGCTTTCAGTAACTGAGGCTTTTTGTGCTTAAGCCAGGTTAAAAAATTGGTACAAAAAATTATCATATCTTAATTTTAATTATTGATTATGGTGAGAGATATCTCAACTTAGCTTTTGAATTTATACAGTGCTTACTTACACAGGATGCAAAGTGGTTTAGATCTATAAACTGAAAAGCAAAAAACATTCTTAAGCAATAATTATTTAGAGGGTAGCAAAAGAGTTAGGCTTTCTTACTTTGAATGCTTTGGGACCTATGCCAGCAGAGGTAATGTTATTTTTACTCAGATCAATCCATTCCAAATTAGGTATCCCATTGAATGCTTCATCTGAGATAGTAGTGATGCTGTTTCCTGGGACAGAAGGTAAGAAAAAAGTTTGAGTTGTGAAATACAGTTTGCACCTGAGGTGTGTAATATTGCACCTAGAAAATATATCACAAAAATAGCATTATGGACAGTAATTCTGTGTAGATATCTTCATCTTAGTATTTAAACCCTGGCATGCAAATCTAATTTTTTTCATTTCTTGTTTTAAAGCCTTAGCTGTAAAATGAGTTCTAAAACTTTTCTATGTTAAGGAATGACAAAGCATTATTAACAGTGCTGTTGACCGCATGTGAGGGTGGATGTTGTTACAAAAGTCATCAAAGTAGAGTCATGAATTACCTGTAAGGTCTAGACTTGTTAGGTCTGGATCTGAGATGGGAGGTATTTGGGTAAGTTTGGCATTAATGCAGCTTACTGTGGTGTCTGAGGTGGAACATCCAGAGGGCAAAGGAGGAGCTTCTATGGGTGGAACAGGAATTGGGAAATGAGATGGAATTCTGAAAGCACCATCATCTTCATCACTTTCATACTGCACATCTCCTGCAGCTCGTGTTCTGGGGACAGGCAGCTTCTCTCTGCGACGCCCTTTGTGCCTCCGGCGATTCTTTTTGCCTTTCCTTTTTCTTTTCTTCTCCCCTCTTTTGTGACCCTCCTTGTCTCTAATCTCTGTCACTTCTGTTGGAAGAAGCTCATCCTTTTCCTGAGTTGGTGCTGACAGCAGAACATTGGTGGTGTCAAGGTCCTTGGGGTCTGGGGAGTCACCAGAAAATTCACTGATGTCCTCCAGTGAAGTTATATTGGAGTCCATCGAGGAGGCTAATGAGGGAAAAAAAACCAAACCACACAGAAGAGTCTGATGAAACTAAAATATTAATAAGCACTGTTTCCCACATACAGTAAAAAATTATGAATATAGAATATTATTCCTCTTAGAATACAATTCAAAGCATAAAAATGTGGTCTAAAATTGCTACTTGAGAAAAGAGACACTTGATGAGAAATGACTGAGGCAGCCATATGGAACAGTTTGGATACAGCTATGATTCCTGACAACTCCAGACAAAAAGGTGGAAAAGTTAATACAGCCTTCATTATCCTCCTTTTAGACTTACTATTAATTATATTTTTTGTGTTGATGGAGGTGTCTAAAGAGGAAAAATAATGTGTCTGGGAGTGGGAGGTAATTTGGAAAAAATTTACAAAGGTCAAGACTTGTTCTCCAGAAGGGATTGTCAGGGGAGGAGTTGGCTGCAGGTGGGGATGTCACCAGGGAAATGCATTAACTCCATTACCAAAATGCAGTTTTTACTTCCATAATAGGACAATTCTAATAAAAGGAGTTTAAATGTCTCAGTCAACATGACTTTTACAGTTCTGCAGTGAATTCCTGTGATGTCTCATCTCAGAGTGTCACATACACGAGGACAGATATTTCTTACAGCAGGAGGAGATTGAGTTCAGTACTTTGCACATATAAAATATTGAGAGGGTGGGAAGGGAAGGAAGGAAATGACATCTCATATTTATCTCCTCCATTCCTTTTCAAGGGTGCCGATTTTATTTAAATTATTGTGAAAAACCAAGATTGTAGTTCTGCGGTTTCTCTTGTGAATTGACTTTCTCCTCTTGACTTAGACCAAACTGCTGCATGTTTTTGCACTCCTAACAAATATTTACCACTCTGTACAGCCAGCAGTTATTGACTGATCCTTTGTAAATGGAAGTGTGATAGAAAATACAATGTGTTATTTCTTCATTTATTTCCAGAGTTCATTACAAAGTGTAAAGGCAGGGGGGGAATAAAAAAAGGAATACAATTATCTTTACTATTGCAGTACTTAGCATCATCTTTTCTTTAAATGTATCAAACTCATCTGTCAGTACTTGGAGAAACTGAGGTCAACTTGAGTAGAAACTCTGAAGAGGTGTTTAATCGTGGAATTCAGGATAATGTGTACCCTGTAACTCTTGGGATCAGGAAATGCAGTGTTCATGTAAGGTTTAAACGAGGCAGTTTGAAAACAGTAAATCTGTGGTGTCCCATACCAGTCTCAGAACACACTGGGCAGCATTCTCCTGCAGGAATGATGGTCTGGGGACATTTCAGAGGGTGACACATGGCTGTGTCACAGATCACCTCTCCCTTGGAGCACAGGCAGGTGACACAGGGCTTGGGAGACCACACAGCTTTGTCAAACATGATCATCCCGTTAGCTGTGCACTGCCCCTTCTTCCCTAGGAACAGAAAATGGGAAATTGCAGTTAAACAGCTTCAACTAAACCAACCAGTGTTCATTTCCAACTTTGGAAAGAAACACTGCTATTTTGTTCTTATTTGAAAATATGTAAAATACACCCTATTCAAAGGATCTTGTCGTTATTCCTTACTTTTCATAGCTATATTTTCTTCAGCTTATTAGTAATATCCAGTTACTCAAAACTTGAATCTTTTTTCCAGACCTTCTATTCCTCTCTTGTGCACTAGACATCTTTTCTAATATCTTGCACATTAAATGATAAAGTTTCATTAAGGCCCTGCAGAACTGGGAGGGTAACAATATTTAGTTTATAGTGACAGTTCTTAGGCTTGGTGGAAGTAAAGTCCATTCTGGGATGACTGATGAGATGGCAAAAATCTCCACTTCCCTGTAACTTGCTTTATCTGAATAAAAAAGCAACCAAAAAACCCAAACACCTCTTTGCTAGAAAAGCAGCAATCTAGAAAACCTTGTGCTATGAAATACTCTGTCTCTCAAATTTCTGAACATGTATCCACAAAAGATTGAGATGTCCCCAGGGTACCTGTTGAAATTTTCAGAAAGAAATGTAATTTTGTCAGCTCCAGTTAGATATTCAGTGGTCAAGTGATTTGCAGAGCACAGAGACTTGGGAAAGAAACTAATCCCAGTCTCCCTTTGCTTCCAGTGGTGGAGTTTACTTCAGCAGAATCTTCCCTGGGCAGTTTTCACCCAGGCTCCAAGATAAACATTACACTTTCGCGTGATGGGTTTTTTTATTATTTTTGATCTTTTGAGAGAAGGAAAACCAAGGTTGAGATTTCTTCATCCTTTGCAAATACTCCTATTTTTGGATGTACCTCTAAATCTTGTGGAGAAGCTGAACTCCCTCACACCTCTCTTTTCCTCTTTGTAATCAACCTAAGAATGCATTGCTGAAGTGTTGTTTCGAAATGAAATCCCAGTTAACTTTGTACTTCCCTTCATATAAAGAAAAAGAAATTTCTTCTTATCCTATTCAGTTTGACTTCTTCCTTTAGATGAAAATTAATATGGTGGGAAAATCTTATCTCACCTGAATCTGCATGCCAAGAGACTTTCACTTGTGGTGCACAAATTGTCCTTCGTGGGATTCTTTGCAGGTTTGTTTTCCCACACTCAGCCCTGCTCTGTGCCTGGGTGTTTAGTTTTAATAAGAGTATTCAGGATAGCCTGTAAATAACCTTGTTAAGACTATGGCAAATATTTGTTTTGAAATGTCTCTGGGATTAATATTTCTCTCAAGATGAGGCATTTTGCAAAGCCTTTCGAGGCAGTCCTATTCAATAAGAAAGGTTCTTCCTTTGTCCTTCTACTTAAAGATCATTGGATATCCATCTTTTCTACAATAAAACTTATTTATCAGAATAATCCAGTTTTATGACGCTCTATATTCCACATATTTTTAAAAGTGTTTTGATTTAAATTGCTCACAGGACGGAAAAGGGAAGAAATTAAAGTTTTGAGTAGCTGCATCTTGTTTTTTCTAAGGTCTGGGACATCTCAGCATCATTTCTGCTGCATAAAGTTGTGCTCTAAGCAGCTCCAACCATGTCAACTGGAGGAGGAGAGGAATTGGCCAGGCCAAGTGTTAGTTGGCTTTAAGTCCCTTGTCATTCCACCCAGGTATCTGCAGTCCAGCTGTTTGCTGGATCCTGACTTTGGGGTTTATGTGCTTGCCAGTACACTACAATATTTCTTTTAAATAATCTCCAAAAGAAACACAAAAAGAATCTTCCACTTTCTCATGTTAAACAATAAAACATCAGCTGTTCCAGAGGAGCATAATCTGGCCTGAGAAGGAAATTCTTGTGTGCTTCCTAAAATTCTTTCTTTTGTTTTAGCTACTAGGGTGTATCAGAAGTGGGTGCAAATCTTGTCTGAATAAGCATAAGGATATGAGTTATCAGGCTTGGCCTCTGCAGGCTTCTTTAACAAATGGTTCTTTTTTTTTTCTGTGTACATGCTAGATGCATAAAAAGCAGGAGCAGTGTGTGCTCAAAGACAAAGGTTTTACCCTTTTGGTCCATTGCAGAACTGCTGTCTGGCATTGCTGGGATTCCCAGAACCCCTGGGAGACACAAAAAGGATGTGCTCCTCAAATTTCCTGATCACTGAGTCATTTCAGCTTGGTGGTGTGAGCAGGGAGTGGGGGGTGAGAGAGATCAGGAACAGTGCAGCAGTAACATCTTGCTCTGCTACACATAACAGACTACTGTAAATCATCTCATCTTGTGGCCAACTGTTTGATTTAATTTAATGTTCATATTATTCTAATCTGGGGGAATTAGATATGTCTGGTTACTGTTAAACCTCCATTTAGCTGTTAATTTTCATCCTGTATATAGCTGTAAATTCGGGTGGGTTTGTTTTTTTTTTTTAGTTTACTAAGAGCAAAACAAGTAGCTAAGAGAATGGAAATTAATGGTTGGATTGCATTTTCTTCTATTCTGAAGCATGATTAATAATAGTGTTCTATTATTTAATAGGCTATGTTTTTTCCAAATCTGACATTAACTTGAAAAAATTTTGAACTTTAAAAGCTAGACTAAAAAATACCTTGTGGTTCCAGTCTTTGGCAGATGAGCAGAGGACTTTTAACCTTTGGAAATATGGTGTAAATTCAGCATGGAGTTCCAAATAAAATGAGTTCAGTGGTTTTAGCTCAGCTTTTGGATGCAAGTCCAGATAGAAAGAAACAAGCGGGGCGGGGAGGGGGCAGAGCTGTGCATTATTTCAGCATGACTGATGGTCCTGACAGAAACTCTGGAATATCTGACATGAAGTGTATGATGCTTACATGCTATTTTCCTCTGTTCAATTTTAAAAATATTTTTAAATTAAAGGTTTGACATTAGTAATATGTATAATACTGTAATACACACTGGAAATGCCATAATCCGGAGTTTTGCTAATTTTCCTATTCAAACCCCTTAGTTTAAAATATTTGATTTGAAATGGTTCAGCCTTTCTGAAGTAAGGACTCACAACAAACAGTAATTGTGGAGAAAATGTGGCTGATTTGTGTTTGGCCATTTGAGGTCTCTTAACCCAGTGGTCACATCTGTTGTGTGACACACTGAAAGGCTCAAATTCTTGCTTTTAAAAATAGATTATTATCATTTTATATAGAATATATAATCAGGGCATTCTCCTTTTTTCCATAAAACTAATAGGCTGTGTATGAAGTTTTTACTTACTGTGTGACCTCTCAGTGGAGGAATGGAAATATCTGTATCCATAAAATACCTTAGTACAGTAATGTGAAAACCTCTGGATAACCAAAAAGGCAAGTTTTATATAAATCATACTATTGAACTTCTATTAAATAAATCTGGGTTCTCAATAGAGATGCAGTATGAGTGGTCTTGTGTTGAATGAATAGGACTTTTTTTCTCTTTTAACTCAGTTTTCCAACCTAAGGGTCTTGTTTATAGTGTAACTTCCATATTGCAGCTACAACCAAGTGCTACTAAGTTATTTACAAAATCAAGAATTATTCCTGAAAGTTTGCATGTACAGTTTGCTTTTCAAAAATGCAACCCACAAAGTAAAAATAAAAACTTGAATCTATTTTAATTAACACTGCTGTTACTTCTGTTGAAACCTCAGTGATATGTTAATTGGCTTAGGAGATATATTGAGCCATAAATTTCTCAAACTTGCTGCGCATTGGAAGTTATGAAAATAAGTTATGAAAATACCCCAGTAATGCAGGAAATGTTGCAGGAAATGCAGGTTTCAATCAAAAGCCTCATAATGCCAGCCACAGAATGCTGCAGGTACGTGTGGAAGTGGAGCTAAAATAAAGCTTTAATGAGTTTCTCTTCTGAAATGAGAAGTCAGCCCCCCCAAGGAGCAGCTCTGTTCTCACCTGGTAAGACACTGTAGGTGCTCTCGTGTTCCCCCAGCCCCACCAGGGAGTCAAACACGCCCATGACACTGTCATCGATGTTAATGAGGGGGATGTTAATGAGGGGCTGCATCCCGGCTGCCCTGGGGCTCTTGTGCTGCATCCTCCTCCTCCTGTGCCTGCTGCCAGCACCAAACTCAGTGCCCAGAGACACCAGCAGGAAATACCACACCAAGGATGGTGCCTGCATGGTCTGTGGGTCCCACCGAGTGTCCTGGAAGGGAAAAGAGAGGGAAATCAGGTGCCTGCAGAGCTTTAGGAGCATGTCACTCACACAGGCAGGTGAACCAATACATGGGAGACCAGTATAACCAAACTTCCCCTTGGAAAGAAATTGCCCTCTGAGAGCTACAGTGACCAATTGGATTTTAGTGACTTTCAGCAGTCAGACAGGTGCTGCTTTGTGTTTGGGGTTGCATTTGAAGAGGTGGTATAGATTTGCCGTGGCAGCTCAGGAATTGTTGGTGCTTCCAGCAAGGGACTGTTCTGTAAAGTATCTTTCTTTCTTTTTCTTTTTCTTACTGAGTGTTGTAACTTCTGAGTGTGGGAATCAAAAAGTAATAAAAAAATGCCCAATTCATTTGTGATGTGTTGCACTAAATGCTTTTAGGTTGGCATTTCTGTGCAAGGTGTTTTTTCACTGCAAATGAAGAGATGTTGCTTTTCCATCCATCTCTGGCCATCCTCTTCTCTAGCAGGATCTGCTTGGTTCTGCAGAGGGAAGTTTGTGCTATTTGTGAAATCCCACAACTGCTTTCCAGTGGAAGTTTTTATTAAGTATTGGGTCTAGTAAAGTCAATATAGAATGAGTTATGTTCTGCATTTCTCTTATTAAAAACATTCAAAATAATTGAGCCTTCTTATGCTTGTAACAGAAAAATTACATTGAATATCACCAATAGGTGGCATTCCAAAACAGAGCAGTCAGGATTCACAGGAGCATGCACAGGAAGGTTATCCAGCAGTGGATTGCTGTACCAGTGTGCAAATAAGATCCTGCATGTCCAGGGTCAGCAATGATTTGTCAGAGCACTGTTGCATAATTCAAAAAGAAAATGCTGCTGTCCTGTGGCCTATTTTAACTGAGCCAGCAGAGACGGGACACATTTGTGTTCTTGGGAGAGGAGAATTAGTGAAGGACTTGGAGCTCTTGAGCTTTGTGGCCACAACAAAGCTTAGAGCATGGCCCTGGTTTTTCTCTGAGGAAGTTCTGAGGGGATTAAAAAATGCTTTTTCTTAATGTTCATCAGTCTGGCTTTACATGTCATCTTTCACTTGGGAGTTAATCTTATTATGATTATATTGTGTAAATATTGGACAGTATTATTTCAGGAACTTGAACTGTGGTTTTGCTGAATTAGATTTTGTTAATAAGCTTGTTCATCTTGGTATTTTCTGATTTATAGAACAGGTCAAGTTTTTGGTACAAGTTGCCTAACTGTTCTTTAACATAAGGCATGTGATTAACTGCATGTTTTTCATGCTTTCCACATCATAATTCTCATGTATTTTTTTATTCTCATGTTTTAAAATGGGAGTAAATAAGCTTAAGAGTATGCATTTTACTTCTTTTTAATATTGTTGTTTTTGTGTTCAACTATTTTAAATGTTATTTCAAATTTAGACATTAATTTGCATGATTTGAAATTAATGTTTTTATTTCTGTAAGAAGGGAATTTGAGGTGTGTCTCACACAAATCCTCACAGTATCTCCTGGAATGGCAGGTTTTTAAATGAATCCAAACTTTAGTTTGCTGCTTTCTGCTCCTCAGAAATCACTTATTCCAAAATGCTGTATGGACTCCATAGGTTTTTATTTACAGCAGTTACAGCTAGTTAACATCTCAGATAGATGCAGAAGTTGTCCTGTGCACTGAAAATTCCTGTTCTTGTTGAGAAGGTGCTCATTTTGAGTGCCTTGGGACAAATGAGCCAAAGGCTTTGGTGTCTGACTTGTGTGGTAATGAGTGGCTGTAAAATTACACAGGAAACTTCTGTTCCACAAGCTGGACTGAAACACACCGAGAGCCCCAGGGAAAACTGTACAAAGGAAAGGCTTGGCCATGTGTGTTTGTTCTGTCAGCTTTCTGACATCTTAATTATGGGATACTCTAGAATAACACCCGAGCTGTGCAGTTACAATGCTGCTGCATTACACTTGGGCTTTTTCAACTTTTAGCCATTTCTTCCTGTCAGCAGAGGCACATAATGGCATGACTGAAATACTTTCCCATTCTCCATCTGTTTTTAAAGTCAGGAATAATATAGGGTGAATCAAATTACATTAACTGTACAAAAGATGTTTTGCTAGGAACTTAGAGTAAAACTCAGTAGTAAATCAAATAATTTTAAAGAGTGAGAATTGGTTTCATAAAATAATTTACAAATACAAATTTTTAAAAATCAGAAACAAAACAACAGAAAACACCCCACAGCCCCAAAAAATGTCTTTATAAACTAATCCTGTTCATATATGTGAGTTTATATGCTATTTTTTTACACCAATTTAACTCTTCAGCACTGAAAGCTAAATATTGCTACTTTCATCCAAATGGTTTTCTTTGCATGCAAAACACTGAGCTCCTTTTCTTGCCTTAGTTAGCAAGGGCTGCCTCCCATTTTAAGGGCCAGATTGGAAGGCCTTGGGTGCTTTGGGCCTTTCCTGCCCATGTCTGGGATTCTCACATTATCTCTCACGAGGTTCTGTTTTGTACAGGGCCAGCCAACTCTGAATTTGGGGAAAATTCAGCCTGTTCAAGTTATTACTTTTATAATAAATCATTGCATAGTCAAATAAAACTATAGATAGCCAGTGTAATGAAAATATTAACCATTTGTGATGCTAGATAGTCTCAATATGGCTGCATTGCTTTTTTCATTTTACCCATAAATATTCAGATCAGGCACAAGTAAAAGCATCTTTATAACCTTTACTTCTACTTTGTAATGTGTTCAGTAATTTATCTTCAGTACCAGTCAGTTTGCTATTATGTTAATGGAAATAGTTAATTTTTAAAGGAGAGACCCTTTAGAAATACCAGAGTATCCGAATTTATTAAATAATCAATCTTTTTCAATTCAGTCAAAATTCAAACACATTTCTAAGATGTCTGTGTCATTTCTCATGACACACAGGGGTTAAAGTGCTTTACCAAGACTTTTCACTTGCTCTTTTTTAAATGCATAGCACAGAAATGAGTTACATTTATCCACAGCAGCCAGAGCAGTTGCACTTTGCAATAGTTTAAGTTGGATGTGCGTGGCAAACATTCAGACAGAACAAAAAGCAGCTCAGTAAAAGCATTTCTGTTCAGTATTGCTAAATATAGCCCACATTATTTCATTTCAAATATTACATATTTGCAAAGTTAACATGAAGTTTAAGCCATTCAACACCATGCTTTAAGCAGTAATTTAAAATGTAAAACATTTTACCTTGTAATCTAACCTAACAGCAGATTCTGCTTGCTGTCATTTAGTCTCCCGTTGCAATTGAAACAAAATCTCAGGGATATCTTTAAAACAAACAGAGAAACTGTAGGGATTGTTGAAACATGTGAGATGATTCCTTAGTTAAGTCTGAAATCGCTTCTTCCCCTGGGGAGCCAGGGCTGAGTTCTGTGAGCTCCGCTCGGGCAAATGAGGAGCAGCACAATGCCTTGGTCCCCAGGCTGACAAGGCACAGCTGGAAATCCTTTTCCAGTGCTCACAGTCACATAAGGAGCAGGGAAATGGAGTGTTTTCAAAAGAAACAAAAAAATGTGTGTTTTATACGGTGCTGGTTTATGTATTTAGACGTTTAGTTTCCAAGACTTTAATGTCAATTTATTTAAAATAATAAGATCTAATATACTTTGGCAGACATAGCCTTAACATAAAAACATGTATTAAAATTAGAACTTTTTTTTTTTTAATTCATGTTTTCCTAATCCCCTCCTGCATTTAAAGCCTGTCATCTATAAGCAGCAAACCTTTTTGTTAAAGTTTTAGCATGGAAAGTTTTTCTTTTGTCCATTTGCAGCGATGATTTCACTGCAAGTTGCATCTTATGCATGGAAAATAAAACGAGCTAAGCACTTTCCCTTCATTTTTTCTCTTTGTAAGGCTAATTACATCCTGAAACATGATCCTGGAGCTCAGCTCTGCAGAAGCTGCAGGGAAGCTGGTGATCCAGAGAGGAGAAGGGAGGGAATTGAGGGTACATTACCCAAGTCCTGTGTGTGCCAGCAGAGCCTTTTCCTGCATCCCCAGATGGCTGCTGAGGGTCCAGCTGGGAGATAGGATGGGTCTGCTGAGCCTCAGAATGGCAAATTCACCTGGGCTGTCTGAGTTCTGCTGACATTAAAAATCTGTCGTTTGCTTGAACTCACCCTGAGGAATATTTAGACAGATAGTCATGGAATGGTGTAACCATTGAGTTAACCATAATTGTTAACTGGTGTGTGGTGCACAGATACATTGTCCCTTAAAATAGGCATTCAGTTCCTACTGTGCTCTGCTTTGCGAAGGCAAAAGAAGAAATATTAAACTTTGGTAATTTACCTGGAGCTTTTGGAAAGGAATGGAGAATGTCACCTAACAAATGGAGTGAAAATCCAGATGGTAGCACTTGGAAATTGTAGGAGCTGTTAAAGAGTGACCCATGGTTGCCTGGTATCGAGAAGGTTTAGGATTTTTAATTAGAAAAAACTGTGTCTGAGAATGGACATGAACTTCTGCCTTTCAGTAAGATTTAAATCTGTGTAAGATTAATAATTAAATTTCCTTAATATTGTTATTTACATTAAAATTTTCCATATAAACTTGCCTGACACAATAGCTAAAGAAAATATGCTGTATATTCAGACTAGGATGACAAATAATTTCAGACATACACAGTTCAGGTAGTTTGTGTGAGTGCAAACTGCTGTGTCCTCAGGAATCTAATATTGACTGTTTTTATGGGAATAGTTCATCCAAGAGCACAGAGCAAGCTGCCAATCTCTGCTTCATCTGCAAGTCGTGTTCTGCCTGTCCTGGGATGAGTTGTGCAATGGGAATGTTTTGGTCTGTTAAGATGCCTCAATGTGGAATTATGTCCTTTGAGAAGAGAAGAGGCAGACTAAACAGCAGTGACTAATAATTATAATAACTTTTTATTCTTTTTTATGTTATTATTTTATATCTGCCACAGTTGGTTTGTGTCTTGTGCAACAGCCATAGGAGGTGAGAAATGGCTGTGGAAGGCTGGAGCCTCCAGCATGGATTCTTCTCTTTTCCTCTCACAACAAGAACTGTTAGTCAGCATACAATAATGCTGTTGTTTTCCTTTTTATTAATTTTGCTTCTTTCTGTAGGAGGTAATGGTGGGAGGAAAAACATTCACTACTGTGCCCCTGTTCTAAACCTCAGAGGAGGTTAAATTAATGTGCAAGTTAACAAAAAAGGATGTGATGCTGAGAAGAGCTTATGGGTTTTCATCTTCAGTCTGAAGGGCCACTTAAATACAGGGAGGATGGTGAAGCAGGAGGAATAACTTGTGCTTCTCAAAAGCCTTCAAGGTGTGCTTGTAGTGTAATATCTTTGGCATCAAAGAAAGCCAGCAGGCTCAAGGAATGGAAGGAGGATAGCTTGAAAATAAAAATCATTAAGGCAACTGAACAAGTGTAGAAAGTATAGAGAGTACAGAAAGTATAGAGAGTATATAGAAAGTATAGAGAGAAAGAAGAGTTGAAATAACTGTTGATGGTCCCAGCATACAGAGACCATGAAACTCAGTTCTGTATCATACCTTTTAGAAATGGATCTTTTATCTGCATAATGGGCAGGCCAAGCAGGGCAGGGGCAGGAGCAGCTTCTCTGAGCCAGTGCATGGCAGGTGTAGCCTGGCTGAGCAGAGCAGATCCCAGGGAGCCCTGAAGTGTTCACTTCAGGCAGGCACTGAACATTTCCTGCATTGCTGGAATTGCCTCCTGACCTCTGGTGTGGCTGAGCTCGGGCAGCTCAGCGAGTCCAAGCTGCTGCTGGGAGCAGGGCAAGGCTGAGGCCACAGCAGGGCTTGTTCTGCTGGTTTTGAAAGGCAGCAAGGACAGGGCCAGCTCCTCTTGGCTCCTAGATCTCATCATTTGCTTTACCTTCTGTTCATTTATTCCCTTTCCTCCTCTTTCACCCTCAGAAGTTCTTTTTTCAGCCATTTCAAAATATGCAGCCTGCCAAAGGTTACAGCTTCCATAATGACTCTGTTTTGCACACTTTATACCTTTATTTAATAATTACAATCTGGTGGTCCTATCATTTTTTCCTTGAGCATCAAAGGAAAACTGATACTCCCCATCCTCCCTTTTTAACTCTGCAATATTCTGCCTTTGCATGTTACAGCCTGGTTAGGGGCAGCACAAGCATATCCAGGATTTTCCTTTTCCTGTCTCTGTCCTGAAACTCTGTGGTATCTCCCTCATGGTGCCACAGGTGAGCAGTAGCCACATGCAGACCTGTGATAGTTTTATATGCTTGCAAAATATCCATTTCCTTGTGGGTGATGGGGGAAATCACAAACCTCTGTACCTGTTGCCAGGTCTCACCTAGCAGCAAGAGTGCATTCTATAGCTTTAAATGTTCCACACTCATCCTTATTTTCAATAGCCTTCTCTCACATCATATCATCACTATATCATTAAGAGATATTTTATTTATTCCCCCTGACTTGCTGTGTAATTTGCAGAAGGGCTGTGTTGAAGTTGGATCAGCTATTTAATTAAAACACTGATCAAAATATTATTTCCGTGAGTCAAAAAAACCCATCCACATTCAGGAATGTGAGGTTATTTCTGCTTTCTTCAAGAATTGGAATGAAAAGAGACAATACTGAAAATTACAGCAGTGGTTTTTTAACCTGCCAGTGAAATACAGGAACAGAATAACTATTTCATATTGCTTTACTCTTAGTTGTTATGATGAATCCATGCAATTGCTGCCTGGTTTTGATCAGAGACAAAGATGGAATCTTAAACTTTGCAGTTACTCATGTGGTTTGCTTTTTTTAAAATCAAACACACAAGTTTATAGTTGGAAAAAGGTAGCAATGGGGAAAAAATTTATAACTGTGAAAGTCAGCACAAAACACAAGATGGGGAATTTGGGATTGGCAGTACATTGCATTTCTGAAACCTGTACCAGTTCCTGCATTCCCTCTGTAATCAGTGGCCACAGATATGCTTATGGAAAAAAAATACAGGAAAAGACAAAATACTGCTGGTAAACCTTGAGACATTAAACACAGATTTTCCTCCCATATTAAAAAATATTAACAATACATTGCAAAAAGCATGGGGTATCTTGTTATGTGGGAACAAACCTAAAATTGCAATATGAGATGTGTGTGGCTGGGATGTTACATTTTAAAACGCTTCATTTTCAATTGTATTTGCATCCCAGGTCCAGTTCTTTACTGCAGTGAATAGAATGTTAATATTGATTAGTATCACTTTCTGAGGACACTAATTACTGCCACAACTTGTTGCCTCTTGGTTAGGTTTCTGTTTGATCCCACAACATCAGTTTTAATTTGTGGAATGTTTTTCTCACATTATATCTAAAATGGCAGCGACCATTTTAGACTGAGTAATTTGTAAAGCCTTTCTTCAGAGCTACCTGAAATGTAAGCTTTCACATATTGCCTCTGTATTCACCAGTGAAGAAATTTAGTGGAATCTTTATTATATCATTACCTAGAGCTGTTCCCTGTGGTGGTCCAAAGCAAGGTGCCCACCTACCTTGAATAAATAAATACAGCTTTAAACCCCTGGCCATTGTAAGGAAACGTGGATGATTTCCCTTGTTCTCCTGCCTTTCTGTCAAATAATAACACTTCTTTTTTGGGGTTAAATGGTGACACTTCCCTGGGTATTGGGCAGTGCTGCTTCAGCTATTTGCTGAGTCATGTTTTTCCAAAATATTTAACTCAGCCCATCTTCTGTGTGTCTGAAACAGCTCAAAGAGCTCAACTTGGGGCTTGGTTTCTCTCTGTGCCAGTATGGAGCCTTGTTACTCATCAATAGAACTTAGTGGTTTCCAAATTATTTTTTTCAATAACTGTATTTTGCAGCAGTTGTTCAAGTTCTAGCATGAGCCACGAGCTACCTGTAGGTTTTCATTGATGACATTGCTTCTCATACCCAGTTCCATTTCTTCAAAAGGCAGCTACATCCCACCAGAGCAAAGGGACAGCATTTCTCATAAATAAAGCTTGGGCTTTAATGAACAGATAGAAAATTCCGTGTTTTAAATAACTATATCTAGAAATATATAATTTACATATAGGAAATACTGAAAAAAATATAGAAAAGTCTGCATTTTTAATACCTTAATTATAGAAAATAAGAGTATGTAATTATTCTAATGGTCTTTATCTATTTGTTCACCCTTTTCATCTGGTTTCCATTTTCTTGGTCGTGCTTGGTTGCACTTTCCATTTCCATATAAAACACCAAGTACTGCTCTAAAAAGTGAAGGCATCTTTTATTAAGCTTCTCTTGTGCACTGTTGCCATCTCAGACTTTATCAGAACTGACATATGAAAATTCGGCTTGATCTTACAGATAAAACTGGTGGTTTGAGATGTCAGCAGGGAGATGGGTTTGGGTTCCGGTGACTTGCTGCTGATATCCCTGTTGTTTGGGTCCTCACATGTTTCCCCTTGGTTTTAAATTTAAGCAGGAATTAGTAACAGGATGCCTCTCCACTGAGAGACTGTCTCAGGAAGGAGATGTAAACTGAGGACACAAATATTTTGAAGCATTTTAGTCAAAACGAAGGATTTTTTGGAAACTGGGACAAGAAGACACTTTGAGGACAATAACAAAGTTGGCTTGTGGTTTCCTTTTAGATTTAAAATTAGTTGTCTTTGCCTGTTGATTCATGTTTTTCCCATTACAAATAGTAGCATCAAATGGTTTCTTTGGGTGAATTAGTGGACAATGGCAAAGATTATTTGTACAGCTACCAGTGAGAGTGAGAGTGGGCAAAATGGCAGGACAGATGTGTGTATGTACAGATATCTGATTTCTAAATATAACTGTTAACACCATATTGGTATTTTCGATTATCACCTTTCTAGAGATTTATAACTCAGCAGTACACAGAATTCAGAATGGACTACAAGTTGAAAACACCCATTAAGTGATAAATTACATTGGCTTTATGATCTGACTGGCATTTGTGGCCAAACTTTGGCAGCTCCAAAAAAACAGGACAGTTCCCCCTGTGTCATCTTCCAGGAGGGAAATGTTAGAAACAAAACCAAGAAAAAAGTCTCTGGATAGGTTATGTTTCTGTGGATGGTTTATAAACATGTCTTGTTGAAGGAGAACACTGGTGTGGTTTGGGTTTTTCCCAGGATCACACAGACTTCGCCAATTTACATTTTTATGATGATTTCTCTCTGTTCTTCACATTAAGTGCTGTGTGTTCCCTTTCCTTTGGGAACTGGAGAGATCATCAAATGACTGGAGAACAAGAAGAGTTATTTCTGAAACACTGAGTTTTGTTTTCATGATACAAGATGAGAAGTTTGGGGCTGGGGACAGTTCCCTTGTAATTCCTGTTGTGTCAACACATCCCACGTGCTCAACAATCCCAGCTTCCCTCTTGGACTGTCCCTGTGGAAATGCTTGCACAGGCTTTGATATCAATGATCCCTGTGGGTCCTTTCCAACTCTGGATATTCTATTTTTCTGTGATTTATTTGCTACTTTTTCTGTATTTCATGGCCTTTACTTCTATTACACAATGTGACTTGTCCAAGGTGGAATAAACTGATTTTGTTTCAGCAAGTTGGGATATTTTATAAGGTCCATTCACAGCGAGAACTTTGGTAACTGAGTGTTATGGTATTTTTGTCTCTGTGAGTTAATAAGGATTGAACTGTTAGATAATAATTCTGAATTCATAGGGACAGCTAGAGATCAGAAATGTGATTTTGGAGGCCTAGGAGCTCTGCAGCTACAACTGGAATTCTTTTCAGAGGTTTTAGGAGGCACAAATATGTGCATAGTCTAGACAGTGCTACTTCTGCACTGGCAGGGGCAGCTGCAAGAAATGCTAATGCAGGAGCTGAGTCCAAAACAGGGAAGGGGGAAAATAGGAAAAGCCAAAGGTGGAGAATATGCTGGAGCCTCAGATGTTAGAGCTCTGTGTGTTTGGGAAGAGTCATCCAGAGGTCTTTCTACAGTGGAAAAATGAATATTGAAGTAATGCAGAACTCCATTTTAAATAACACTATGGTGCTTGCCTTTCTTCTTGAGTTTTTCCATGGGATTGTCTGTATATCCCTCATAGTTCCTGCCGTGGGACTCAGCCTGGGTTTGGGAATGGAGCCTGAGTGTTACAGCCTCATTTTTTTATATGAGCTGGGTATAACTCCATGTTTAAATTCTGGGAATGGAAATCTTCCTTTTGTCTGTCGCTTAAATTTCCTTTTTCTGGAATTATTTTTACTCGAGAGGATTGAGGGCTCCTTCCTCAGATCCATCTGTGTGAAAGGCTGGGAGAGGTTGGTGCTCCAGGATCCAGGCTGCAGTGGGCATTATTCCACAGCTTTTAGGACAAATCTCCTGTTCAGTACACAAGGAAAACTTTAAACATTCACCACATTTGCACACAGGAATGTTTGGGTCACTTTCCTTCCTTCGAGCTCTAAAAACACAAGAGATCTAAAGCATTGCTTGGGAATCTGATGAAGGAAAAAGATAAAGTTTTAGCATTAACTGCTTTCCTTTCAGCCAGGCTTCTACCAGAACAAAACATATTGTTACCAACAGTTTTGAAATGTTTCTGCAAGGCCAGCAATTGAAATTCAAATTATGAAATGCATCAATTTTGCATTGAAACTGAATGAAATGCTCTGGCAGCTGCTGTTGGTATTATCAGTGCTCTTTGTGTTGTTGCAGTACCTAAGCAATGAAATAAATATTTATCCACACACATCACACAACATTCCTGGGCAGTGCAACTTTGGCCTTTATAAACCAAATAAAGTGGAGCATAAGGAGATGTTTTTGCCTGGCAGCTGCCTTGATTTCTCCTCCTGGATACACTAAAGAATTCTCCTTGCTGCCCAAAATTCTTTTCTACTCACCAGTACACAGATATTTGAGTCAAAATCCAATTTGTTGTGAGAGGTTTGGTCAAAAGTATAGCACAGTTCGTACACATACAGTGCTACAGGTTTTCAGTTCGCTTATTTTTGCTTCTGTTTTGGTTTTTTGGGGAGGTTTTGCAGCTTTTTGTAGAAGATCAAAGTAGATCCAAGTTTGAGGATAGCTGACCAATTTTGCAAGCCTGTTATTTACCAGTGGATTGCCAATGTTACACTCTCACATGTACAGTAATTATAAATTGGTGAATCTCTCCTTGCAGATGTTTGTGTCTTCTCAAGAATATTTCCTGAGTCCCTCTTGTTTGTGCTCAGGATGTGTTTGGAAATCTGAAATGTCGTGTTGTTGACAGCCAGATTTAAAGGGCTGTATTTGGGTATGACATGAAAAGAATTCATTGGCTTTAAAGCTTCCAAGGGCTTTTCAGCTGGACCTGTTCCTGCTCTTGTTGATAGCAACAGGCACTTCAGCACTGCATGTTAATATTTATTTTCACATAAGCAGCTGCTAATTGTAAATAACCAGACAAATGAAAGCTACTGGGTGGGAGATTTCTGTGGAGTCTGTCCAAATTGTGGTGCTTTGTAGGACAATTAAAAGAGAATGGATGCCTTGTGGGAAAGGTTTCAGTGTATGGTTTATAGAAAATACAGATCTGTAGGTAAAGCTTCACTTTTTACCCAATGCAGGTGTTAAACCTTTTTGTAAAGTTCAGGAAGAATAACAGAAATCCTGCAGAGCTGTTTGTGAAAGGAGGATGCACATGGACATAGCTGTGCACCTTAAAAGAAAAATCTGATGCCTCTGAGGCTGGGTGAGTGATTGTTGTACAGTTCAGAAGCTGTGCTGTGGACACTGCTATTCATCACTGATAGCAAATCTGGCTGGAGCTAGAACTGGAGCCCAGCTTTACTCAAGTGCAAGTGCCACTGGAGGTTTTTGGGGCTTTTTGGGGTTCTTTGTGCCAGCCCAGGTTGCTCCTTTGTGTCTGGTGTGCAGGGAAGGGCAGGCACAGCTGCTCCTTTGGGCACCAGTGGGACAGATTTTGGCCAAGCCCCCTCACCTGTGGGGCAGTCTGCTCTAAGTGATAGATTGACCTCTCCATCAGTTTAGATCTCATGGTGAGAAATGAAAATGGTATTTTGGGTGTCCCAGGTGGGTCTATGGACACATCTGCCTTTACCAGGTAAGACACATTTGCCCACATGGAAGCAAGTAACTCTTCAGACCCTCAAGAGAGATTAAAAAACCACAGAAGTAAATGATGAGCATGAGCTGAGTACCTTATCTTAAAAACTTTTCAATCACACTTTTTAAAAAGTAAATATCTAACCTTGAGCTAATTTAGATGAACTAGATGTTCTTCAATTTGTCCTATAGTTTATTTTTTAAATTAATCTGCCTACTTGGGAAAAAACTAACACAGCACTAGAGCCAAGTCATTAACTAAATTCAGATGCTTTTATTTAGATGATGTTTAAATTGTGCTGTCTGGATGAGCTTGATAATGTAAACTGTACAAAAGCAAGTTGGGCCACATTTGATAATCAACTTCTCTGCGGTATTTCAAATCCAAGTTGCTTTCTGCAATTCTGGATCCTTTTATTAAGACATCAAAAAGGCTTAGAGAGAATCTTGCAGCAACTTTTATACAGAAAAAAGAATACAGATCTGTGAGGTATCTTGCTTCTGTTGTAATGGAAGAAAACACAAACTTGGCTTAATTCCTCTCCTAAAAATGCCTTTCCTGCAGTCTGCTTCCTTCAGATCATTGAAAATTTGGCTCCCAATTCTTTCTTCCCAAGTTGTTGATATTTCATGCTGCTCTGCAATATGACATCTCTTTTCCTTCCATAATTTTTCATCTCTGTATTGTCCTTGGCTGCTCATTATCTCTTGCTAAATTAGACATCTCTGCTGACTTCCACATGATGCCATATGTGAAGTTTATCATCAAGAAATATTTAATTATACCTTGCTGCAGAGGGAGGGCAGGAGACTGAAAATACAACAGAATGAAAACTGATACGTCAGTAAAGTTGTGGAGAAAGAAAAGAACTGCTGAGCTCTGCTGGTTTTCTGGGTATTTCCACCAAAATAAATGTCTTGGGGCAATGTCAGAGCTCTCCTCAACATCCCAGTGAGTTCCTGTGCCCTGCTCTTGGAGCTGGGCCCATCCCTGTGCCAGGGGGTGGCTCCACAGCCAGCTCACCGTTAAAACACTATTTTAAAAGTTGAATAAAATGCCAAAAAGAATTTTAAACTAGATACATGTGGGGCTTGAAACGTTCATAAACTAGTGGAGATCTTTTACCTTGACAATTTTAAAGAGAGATGCTGGAGAGAAGATTTGTCTCTTGCCCAGCAAGTAAGAAATGAAGAAAAGTCATCTGCAGCCTCTGTGTTCCCCATTTATGATCTACTCCTTCCTGTTCCTCCTGAGGTTTCATGTTCATTTAATTCTGTTTTTCCTCACAAAAATAAACCTCCAGTATGTATTTTTCCTTTATTCCTAGTCTGCTGTAATTAAGTTGCAGATAAACACATGGTTGCCATATGACAAAGTGATATTGAAGGGAAATGAGACAGAATTTTGTGTACTCGGGCCTTGGTTGTGCTGGGTTGGCTCTTCTGAAGACCTACAGCCTAGATCCAATTAGGAAAATTCAAAAATTATGGAAAATTATTGTTCACATTGTGAGCATCGTGACACACTGAATCATGTAGGCTCATGGTTGAGTCAAGCACGAAAAATAATAATATTATGGAAATATGGAAAGAGGAAAATATGTGGCAATGGAAATAGAGCAGGGGCCAAAAAAGAGAAGCTGTAATCAAGGGAGGAGAAAAGGAAGGAACAAAGCAGAGAGATTTCTCTGGCAGTGAGCAAAGGCCACTGGATTTGGGGCTGTGGTCAGTGGTTTCAGGTACTTGTGCAGAGCAGTGACTGATCTCCAAGAGCTGCAAGATTGAATCTTAGCAAAGGGATCAATGACTCGAGTGGCAGATCTGGGCTGCTAAAAAGGGCAGGTCTGACACCAGAGGGGTACAGAGCATTTTTTGTCCAAGTACCCAACCAGCCGTGCTGCTGGAGGGCACCAGCTGTGTCCTGAGCTGGGAGACAGTCTGGGAAATGTTTCCAAAGATTTGCCCTGTCCAGGGTGACATTCAAACTGTTATTTCTAGAATCCCAGGATGGCTGGAGTTGGAAGAGATCTTTAAAGATCATCCAAGCTGCTCCAAGCCCCATCCAGCCTGGCCTTGGACATTTCCAGGGATCCAGGAGCGGCCACAGCTGCTCTGGGCACCCTGTGCCAGGGCTGCCCACCCTCTCAGGGAGCAATTCCTGCCCAAAATCCCATCTATCCCTGGTGGGATATTCCCTGTCAGTAGGAAAGCTGTTCCCTGTTCTCCTCTCACTACTTGCCATTGTCAGACTTTCTTATAGGCCCTCAAATCTGCTCCCAAAATTCTCCTTTCCTCTTCTAAAAAGCAAGACTTGAGTCCTGGTTGTGTCACTTGTGATTTTAATTTTAAAAGCAGAGGACTGACCCTGGCTGAGCATGGGGAGGTGGGCTGAGACTGCCACGGGGACAAAACCACTTTATCATTTTAGACAAAACCACTTTATCATTTTAGACAAAACCACTTTGTCCTTGAGCTCGTGTCGTCCTTGGTTCTACTGGCGCCAGAGGTTTGGGTGATTGCAGTCAGGGATCACCAGCAGCACTGGTTTGCTTGAGGAACTTTCCCTCAAGATGGAAAGATGGGAGCTGTATTTATTCTGAGACTTAATTACGAGTGGTGAAGCTTCAGAAATCCATTCTGAAAATACAGTGTTTCTATGGGGTGTAATTTAGGTGAAGGGTGAAAGTGCATTATTATCTGTTCTTGCTGACAATTCCTTTAGTTGCACAAAATGAGAAACTTCCACTTTCTAAATGTGCCTTTATTGCTTTAGTGAAATTCATTTTAAAAACTACTGGTGTTATGTCAGTGCTGGGATTTAAAGTGTTGGTGCTCCGTGTGTGATTTCAGTGGGTGATAACGTGGCCTTAGCTGAGCAAACCAGAGAAATCCCCCAAATCAGAGCCCAAATGGAGCCTCTTGGGCACATTCAGAAATTGCTTCTCCCTACAGAGGAGCTCATGGTACCATAACTCTTTATTTATGTCCTTCTTCCAGAGCAGCAAGTTCAGCATTAGCAGCAAAAAGGGAGATGTGGTTCCAGCTGGGAGCAGTCGTGTGTTTTCTTGCTAAGTGGGACAGAAGCAAATTTACCTGTACCTACCTTGCCAATTTTGCTTTGCATTTGTAGCTACAGCTCTTAAGCTGAACACATTTATAATATTTTCCTTAGCAGAGATTTTGTGTGCAGAAAATTGCAGTGCAGCTTTGAACAGCTGCAGAATAATACATTTTGTTGAGAAATAGCTGCTACAAGTCTGTTCCCTGGGATGGCTCTGTGTGTGTGTGTGTAAAATCTGTCATGGGAGCAGGGGAAAGCTGTGCACTCCATCACCACTGTTCCTTTGTGGTTTGAGACTATTCCTGTTTGAGACACAAGTTCCCATAAGATTCCCTGCTTGGACTCCTGAAGGAGCTGGAAAAACCATTTCCATCTAGGAGTAATAATAGCTTGGACTTTTGGTTTTGATCAAAAGCTGACATTTAAAAGTCATCTGAGGAAAGAGATTTCTTGATTAAAGTCAGGTTTTGCTTAATGCAGCTGTAGCTGATCCTTCCCATCTGCCATCAGGATCTCTTTCCCTTGCCTTGGGTCTGGAGTTCCTGACTTTCCCAAGAGACCTTTCAGTGGCTCAGCTCATTCTGTTGCTCCAGTTTTATTGCTCAGCTTTTCTCTTCCTCAAGAAAAACCTGGGAAGTTGCTCAGCAGGGAAGATGAGGTGGTAATGTGGTACCCACAGAGTGTTTGGAATTGGAATTTGGAATTTGGATTTGGGATTGGATTTGGAATTGGATAGCCATGCTCACCCTGTGCCTGGTTATTCAATCACCTGCCAGATCCGCACATTTACCTGGGATTCAGAACCTGTGTTTTCTGTGTGGAGTGGAAGAGAAGGATTGTGTGACTGCATTTCCCAGAGTTCGTTCCTGGGTCTGTCAGTGTTTAGGGTTCTGTTTGATGCTGGATGTGGCAGCTTTGCTTGCTGCTCCCGCTGGCTGTTGGTGGAAGGTGGGACTGGCGGCCGGGATCCTCACACGGATCTGGGCTGGGGCTGCCTCGGGCCACTGCCAGGGCTTGGCTCATATCGCAGATGGAGGTATTTGTGGTTTGGCTTTTTGTGTGTTTTGTGGATAGCTAAAATACAACCTTTCCCGCTGAAAAGCTGGATTTTATCCCAAATCCTGTGAATTTCACACAGCATTGGCTTCTCACAGCATCAGATTGGTTGCCAGAGCCCCGGCACTGAGGGAAGGCACAGAACTCGCTGTGTGCAGAGCTCACCTGGCTCCCTCTCCCAGGTACAGGGAAGGTTTCGCACACAAAATCATCCACTGGGATCTCCTTGAGTTGCCTCTGGCTTCCATAAAACATAAATATCCCCCCAGCTTGGAGGTAACATGTCACAGGAACTCCCGAGACAGGCCTGGGAGCATTTCAGTGCTTTGGCAATTGTAACTCTTATCTGCTTCCTCTGATCTGTTTTCTCTGGTGATTCCCAAGTGTCTGGATAGTGGTGGATGAAGTGTGACTCCGTATTTAGCTATGGGATCCCTTGGAAATGAGGAATGCACGAGCTGACTTCCTGGCAGAAGCCAATCCTGCATTTCCAGTTCCTACAGCCTGGAGCTAAAGGATCACTCGATCCTCCCAGGGATCTGCACCAGCAAGGAGAGGCTCACAGTGGAAATCAGGCATGGAAAACTTGTTTTGTTATCAGAAGGGCATAATTGCACAGGGAGTAAAGCTGGAAGAGGATCCCTCCTCTGCTGGATGAGTGACCTTTGATCAGCCACACTTCCAGCGCTGCAACTGCCCTGCTCAGTGTCCTCCCCTCTGTGTCTGTGCTCCCAGGATAGAACACGGTTGTTATCCTCAGTAAATACAGTACTGGATACTGGGTAGAAATTGAAATGAGCAAATTCCATGTGTTTTATATCATTTGGCATCCTGCACAGCCCCCCTTCAGTTTGTCAGAAATTCCTAAACCAGAGCAAGGTCACATCTGGTAGCAATTTTGCTCTGCCAGATGAGGCGTAATCCCATAAAACCAAACTCATTTTCTCCATGCTGCTCGAAGCTGAGCTCTCCTGCTCCTTTTCCATAAAACCTGCTGCTTGTACTGGGAGCCCTGTGGAATGATCCAGGCTGGGACACTTTTCACACTTTATAAACTGCAAGGTTTGGAACACAGCTTTGTGTCCAGCATACAAGGCAGGACAAGCAGGCACAGCCCTGGAGTCTGTAGCTCCCTCCTGTTTCCTTTTCCAGCAGCACATCCCTGCAGGATGCTATTCCTTGGTGCTGGGTGTCTGTGCAGCCCTTATTCTCTGCGTGGGTAACCTGGCACCTGCAGGATCCATACAGAGCTAAGAGTTCTTTAACTGCTTTTAAAATAGCTCTAAAGTTCTGAGGTTTTCAGGACACACATCAGACGGACTCACAAAGTAGTGGAGCAACCATCAACCTTTGCACAGTGTAGTAACTGAAAATAATTCCCAGAAACATGGAATTTCAATAGGAGCCAGTACTTTTATGTTTGATCATGTTGCTGTTGTCCCATATTTTGCTAACATTGGTTATTTTTGGTATCTCATTGCTTTAATTACTCTTTCAAAGCTTTGTGTGGGGCTTGGTGTCCATCTCAAAGCAGAGTGTACCAGTGACATGTCACTGTCACAGAGGCGGGGGGGGGTCACATGGTGATGTATTGTAAGGTGTTATTAAATCCAATTACCAAACTTAGTTAAAATAAAAATGTTCTTTCAAGGTTTCCTGGGTTTTATGTCAGGATCTTTAAAAAAAAGAAACCAACAGGTCAGAATTTCAGAGTGAGTATTGTTACTCTTAACTTAGTGCAATCCACTGTGACTGGGGAGCACTGGGTAGGAACCACCCTCTCTGCTGTGATTTCTGTGACCCAGTTGAACCTTTCTGTTCACAGGCCAAGTATCCTGACATTGTGACCCTTCCAGAAGGACTTGGGGGAGATTTTATCATTCTGAGGAGCCCCAAAGTTTCTGGGTAAGCCAATAAATGCATTTCTGTATTTACACAGGTGGGGGATTGCACAGGGGATTGCATTGCTGTGTGCTGCAGCTCTGCTTCCTTATGTGGCAGGAGGTGCAAGGATCCCAGTCCCATCCCAGCAAAGCCCAGTTCCTTGGTGTCTTGCCATTAAAGAACAGAAAGAGCAGAGCATTTACTGAGCACTGGAAGCAAAGCAACTGTGGCTATACTTTACATTGTTTTAGATGGAAATCAGATTACCTATTACCTACCAGGCACTTAGAATTTGTTTGGTCTACCCATGAGAGATGTTTTGGATTTTCATTTCATTCAGGAAAAAAAATCCTTACAGTTCAATATAAGATGGTGTAACTATCACTGTCAGGAATTCTGTGAGGGCAATGAAAAGTAACTGATCCACTCTGGATCAGTCATATGTGACAGTTCCCTTCTGTTACACCTTGCTTTAACATGCTTTAATTTACATGGAAATAAGGCACAACTCCCTTCATTATGTTTGTGTGTAGAACTAGCAAACAAACCCTAAGAGATGATGCTGCTTCATTCAGCCAAACTTGCCCTTTAAAACTCAGTGCTTTAACTCAGGGCTGCAGGAATGAATTGTTCTGATCCCAGATAGGGAAGAAATGGCTTTATTTTACAGTTTCTCCTCTAGTGCCAGGTGCCAATTCCATTACCCTCATTCCCTCTCACCCACATGAAACACAGGACTATGAAAGTCATTTCACTGGCTTGGTAGAAAATAGACTGGCATAGAAATTGGTTTGCAAAATCCCAGAACAAGCTGTGCACAAATTCCCAAAGGCTTTGTAAAAATGAAGTGGCAAAAGGCTGACAAATCACATTGGAAGGAAACCTAAGAGTCATGAACACCACTGAGAAGAGGATCTCAGACCAGGTTTGGATTAGGAAAGCCTTAGCTCCAGTAAGGGATTTGAGGGGTGGAGGGAACAAAGGGAGCTGTAAAGCAGCAGCTCTGCTGTGGATGTTCTGGACTCAGCTCCTGCCTCACTGTTCCTGGGGATGGTGCAGTGATCTTGTGCCGCGGTGAAAGGTGGGAATCATGACTGGCCTTGCACAACCCACCACCACCATTCCTGAAGATGTTGTTAAGCCTTTTTTTTTCTTTTTTTTTTCTTTTTTTTTTTTTAATGTAAAGAAAGAACTGCAGGAATGTCGGCCTTGGACAGATGTCTACCTGCCAATAGTCAAAAAAAGCCATGAATAGGAGAGTAGCCCTTACTCCAAACCCAGCACATCACCATTTATGCAAACACTTCTGAAAGAAGTTTCCTGTTCTCAGCACCTGATCCTGAATAGATTTTACATGAAGGGTGGAGCCAGGGGACACTCAGTCCTCATTTTTGCTTTCCACTCCCTTTGCACTGTGCAAATCTGGATGTAGCCAGAACCTTTCTTTGGCTTTGGATTGATGTGTTCCTGGTTCCTGAATCCAGAGATGATTCATTGCATTATGTGAGGTGAATTCTGTTGCAGAGCATGAGGTTGAACTGCCTTTGCTGTGCACCTGCTACAGGTTTGAATTGATGATTGTCTGGAAGATCCATCTTGATGAAGAGGGGATCACCATGCCTGTGCTGGACCTGCTGCCCAAAGTCCCAGAGCAAGGTAAGCTCAGTCACTTCAGGGACTGTGCCTGAGCTGCCAGACTCTGGCTTTGGCCATGGGACTGCAGCTCTCAGAGCCCAACCAGACACACACACCCCAAGTCAGCAGCAGCTGCACTTCACCTCCTGTGTCATCTCCCAGGGCTCCCAAACCCTGTCTGCCTGCAGGCATGCTGCTGTCAGCACTGCTGCAGCTCTTGGGAAATAACCTGCACTGCTCTGTTTGTCCTGCAGTCCTGGAGACGAGCACGAGCAGTGTGGAGAGCATCCCTGGCCGCTTCCGGAGCGCGCTCCGGCTCTTCGGGATCGAGGCATCCATCGAGAACCTGATCAGAGTGCTGGGCTCAGAGAAATGAATTCCTTACACCAGGTAGCAATTACTTACACCAGGTAGCAATTTCAAAAGTAGTTTTAATTAAGATATTGTGTTACACAGTCTGTAATTTTATTGAATATAAACATTAAGTTATTTTCCATTTAGAAACCATACTCATAAAACATGCTATCTGTACAATTATGGCACGTTATATATAAATTATCATGACATGAAAATAAATACAGCCATTTAAATACAAAAATGCCAAATAAAATAGTTACATGTACAGAGTGATTTCATTATAAATTTATCTTTCTGAATCATCAATGTACCAGAGTGGTTTATCTTCTTAACATTTCTAGATACCTGGAAATTGTTAAAAGATCATGCACTGTCAAAATCAAGTCCATAAAAATCCAATTCATTTCACAGCTCTGTAAAAGTACAGTGATTTTAAAATGACAAGAGAACAGTAAGAGACTCCTAGAACAAAGAGTTAAACAGCTTTCTCATTAAATTAGGGTGGAAGAAGATTGAAAGACATACAATGCTAAAAAACCCAAAGGTAACTGTAAGAAGGAACTTTGTTCCCCAATGTGAGTGTTGAGACAGCGTTAACCTAACCCAGAGAGGCCCGTGACACCCCTGGGAACAGGTGAGCAAGTCACCCCTGCCCCCTGCAGCACTTTGCAGTTCTGACTTCCAGGAGGAAATTCTGGTGCATGTTACCAAAGCATCACCTTTTACACATTCATCCCTGAAGAAACAAAACAGATCAGACCAATGGCTTGCCTCTCCCTTCACTTCCATCTGATGTGCCATGAGCCCATCTGGGAACTCTCAGTGGTTCCAGGAGTTCCTGCTCTGCACTAGCACTGCACCCCAACCAAACTGATGTGACTGGAGTCAGGTACTTCTCAGCTGGGGAGTAACAGTTTCTGGAACCAGAGCCCAAACCCAGCAGCTCTGGACTCTCCTGTGAGAGGAAGAGCCCTCCTTTCCAAGGGCAGAGTTGCTGGAGCCCCCAACAGCACAACCCCCCACTCCACAGAGCAGCAGGGAAAGAGGTGGAGAAATCTGAACTAAAGCAACCATATGTTTCTAATTCCATAAATGTAATAATCCACTCTTTGATCACTGAAATGGTCTCCCACTGTTCTGGTTGATTGGGAAAACCCAACAGCCCAGAGCCTGGTTTCTGTCAGACTGGACAGCTGAGCACCACCAGAGATTGGGTTTTGATGAATGGCAACTCTATCTTGTTAGATAAGGCAGGCTCATTTCAGCTTTGGAATCCAGTACACAGGCAAAATTCATTCCTACTTCTCCACTGACATGGAGCTGGTTGAGCTGGTTTTGTGTAACCTTTAGTTCATCTTTAGCTCCCTCCTCCTTGCCTGTTTGCTCAGCACAGACACTGCTGCTTGCATATGAAATGTGTGTGAAATTACAGCATAAAAACCTGGAATCCAGCTGTGCAGGGTCCTTCCTTCCTCCTCCTTCTAATGCCTAGAGGGTTCCTGGATTTATAAGTAGCTCTCTCTCTCTCTCCAGGTTTTCTTTGGGAAGAAGGGGTTACTCCTGTTGTCAGCTGTCAGCTCTGCACTGTTGCAGTCTCACATCCCAGGCCCTCCCCCAGAAGGGCTCCTGGCACTGGATGCCAGCACTGCCAGCCAGCTCAGGTCTCTGGCACAGGGGCAGTCATGGCTCTGTGTTTCATATTTCTTCCTTGAGTTGTGCCAAGTACAGAGAATTTCGGGTAAAGTGGAACAATGCAAAGGTTACACTGAGGTCCCAATATAAATCTGGTTTTAGGAGTTAAGCTCCATGACCCTGAACACCGTTACTGATTTGCACAGGTAAGAGCTGTTCACTGGGGCTGGAGCAGCATCTCTGCACCATTCAGGGGTGTAATCCTTGAGGGGAAGGAGCTGCAGCTTTTACCATCGTACCCTTGGGTTTGGACATTGCCTTCAGTTCCAGCTCAGCATCTTCCCCCAGGATGCCTTAACTGCAGCAGCTCCCCAGCCTTCAGCTGCACACAGCACTGACACAAGCTCACCCTGGCATGAGACTGACCCACTGCAGCTGCAGGGAAGAAAATGGGATTCTGTCACCTTCTTCCTGTGTCATTTAAAGCAAAAGAGTCTGAAAGTGGCTGCTCACACTACACAGTGTGTGGGGCATCAGTGTAATAGTGCCAATGTTTGACCCTATCTGAAAGACCTGAAATGATCTCTAAAACTCAGAACACGTTCTTCTTATAGCTCAATTTAAATTAGACAAGAGCAAGCTGTGGTTTCATCTCCAATAGCAGCATATAAGGTACAGAGACAATAAAAACCAGCATGGCAGGTGAGTTAAGTAAGCCAAACTATCATGTAAAATTCCAGTTGCTTACCTTAACCCTTTGCACTTTGTTTCAGAAGCTTTAGGTAGATACAAGGTGATCATACAACTTCTGGAGGCAGCCTGGTGTTCCTAGTCCATGCATTAGTACTTAGATGTTCTGCAGTGCCAGGGCAGTTGCACAGATCAGCCACTGCATGGTTGTATTTTCAGTGGATTAATGCTAAAGTGTTGTATAGGTTTTGCCAGAGCATTCCCTCCTTTAGTAGGGATGAGGGAGACTAGCACAGGCTCCAAGGCAATTCTCTTGTTAGTAGTTAGGCTTTCTATGTTAGTGCAATACATCAGGAAATCTTTAATTCTGTGCTCTTTCAATTCTAAGGAAGTAGACTTTTCTTATTAATTTGATCTGTCCTCTAGTTCCAAGGTATGGCACATTACCTGTTCTGTCACATTAAATACATTCATTAAGGTTATCTAGCAAACATGTGGCTTAGTGCTATCCCAGGTTTCTGAGAAGGCATTACCCATTAGAAATCATTTCATAAAGCAAAAACATTCACAGCTGAAAAATGCACTGAACACAATAGAAAAGGGGGAAAAAAAAAATCACCATAACTGTATTCCAATAATCTTTCACTTTCTCATGTGTTTGGATAAAAATAACCTTAAGGGAATGGTTACACTTTATGGAGAACTAATGTGCAGTCTTCATTCTCCTTGAAGAGGTTGGACATAACTGGGTCCTCTTTGGCCTGTACATTCTTCAGGTAATAGTTGACTATTTCACCATCGAGTTTATACTGGTGGGGGATGCTTTCATAGGGCTTCAGGTCCAGGTCCAGCACAGAAACAGAGAAGGTGAATCTGGATTTGGATGTCAGTACCACAGGTCTTTGCTCAGAGCTGGAAAATAAAACCACATTGCACATATGAGTCACTGAAACCAGTATTTTTAATTTATGTGTCCCTTTACAGAAGTGACTCTAATGTTTATCTTAGAACTTCTGTGGGAGCCCAAGAAAATAAACTTCAGCTAATGTAGCACTTAGGAAACTATAGCTCCAGCTTTACCAGTCCTGATGGGACCTTGCTGGCACCTCTTCCAGTCATTTTCCTTTCAGCTTCCACACAGCTGAAGTCAAACATTACTCTCACTTACTGGATTTTGTAAATCTAAGCTGTTTCTAGGTGGTGCATGCAAAGCAACAGCCTTATTAACCAGCAAAAGCAGAAAAGGGACTGCAACTCCTACTTAGGTTCAAGGTAATAAAACAATGAGTATGCTGTCCAAGCATGCTGAGGGATGGAGGAGTTCTGAAGTCAGCCATTGCACAAGTCATGTCCATCACTAACACTTCACTGGAGGACTGCAGGCCAAATGCAGAAAAAAGCATTCTCTAAAAATAAAAGGGCTCTGGTGAAGCAAAGCCCCCTGCAGAAGAAGAGATTAGCACTGCTGGCACAAGCCAAAAGGGATAATATTGTGGCACAGCCTCCTGCCTGAGAGCCAAAGCTGTCACCTCTTGATTACTGCCTTGGATTTATTCTAACTAGGCCATTAAAGGCAACTCAGTTTGAAAAATCTCTCCTATGAGAACACCAAGGCAGAAAAATTGTACCTAGTGAAAACCATCCAGAGCTACTATGAACAGTCAGATCAAAGTTTAAAAAGGGAATAAATATAAAACTTTTAACCTTTTGGACAACTTAAAACTCTTCAGGAAGAGACATTGGTCATAAATGACTTAGAACTTTACCAAAATGTTCACATCCAAATATTTGGACACACCACCCCCCACACATCCCACACTTTTTAAAAGTGATTGAACTGCCTGAACAGTACAAACATCCAAATTCCCAAACAGCTGGAGCCATTCCAAAGCAGGTACAGGCAGCTCTTACCATTCATCTTGCAGGCAGGGGGAAAGGGCAATCATGATGGAGCAGTCTTTAGCAGTCATTGCTATTCTGTACTGCTGCACCTATACAACAGAAAGCAACACACATTTTGTCTTTGATTGGTGTTTGCCTGAGTAAAACATCCTGCTCCTTACAAAAAGCTGCACTGCTCTCCCTGTATTGGTATGTTGGCACTTTAAGAGCTGGAAATTCTCTCTGTAACAGAAGGTTGGCAGGAGCAGGTGCTTTTGCAGCATCCTGTATAAGAATTGTGTTTATTTCCTACAGATCACATTTCTAAAGGCCAAACAAGACCAGTTCCTGCAAATGCTTCCTCAGTCCAGAAAGCAAATAAACAGTTTTATTTCTCTCAGGAACTGGTGCTACAAGCTTGTTTTTAACTGCTTCTGCTATAAAGGTGCACCCTGACACAATGAAGAACTTTAACAAGCCAGCAGTGCTGCCTGCATCCATTTTCCAGCCCTTTCAGTGAGACAGGTTCATTAACTCTGGCAGACCAAACAATCTCCAGAGGTTGAGCAGTACCTTTGTTAATGCAAATGCCACCGTCCCATCATCTTCCAGGGAAAGGTCCAGCAGCTTCTCATAAAATGCTTCATTATAAGGTCCATCTATCTGTAATGTACTTCTAAATAAATGCAAAAAGAAGATTTACCAACAGCCAAAATGATGTGCTGGTTCTCAGTGTGATCTTTCCTCAGCAGCCAAGACACTCAGATGAGAACAACCCAACAGTAACACTGATAAACATGTCCAGATATGAACCCACTGCCAACCAACATCCCAACAGTCCTGGTTATTCTAGATCACTCAAGATTGCTGCTTCTTAGGATCTGAGTTGTGTGGGGTTTTATAAACATGCATCATTCTTAATGCACTGCTATCTCTGTGTCACTGCAAAATCAAGTTTCAAAATCTGTAGCAGTGTGCAGGAGAGCCAGAAGCCTTCCTGAAAATACATCTTTAAGAAATATATAATAATATATAGATATCTATTTTTATAGGTATATTATTTTGTACATTAAAAGTACAAACTGGGGGGCAAAGGCATATCTGACAGGGCCCTGCCCCAATGCCATGGGCTAATGGGGGGTGTCCTGGGCTCCTTCCTTCCCCCTCTGAACAGCTGAGCCCCTGCTGAGAAGCTGAATCCTTCCAGCAGGGTTTGTCCCACAGAACCCCCTCAGATGAAAGAACACATTTTCCAGTGCTCTGTTTCCTGTGTAGCTGCACAAGCAGCAGCAGCTCCTGAGTGAAGCCAGAGTGCCCTCGTGTGAGCACAGGAGAGGAACAGCACCCCAGTGGAGGCTGCTTGGAGCAATTACTGGAGCAATTATTATTACACTAATAAGCCTTATTTGAGGAAAAAAACCACAGCAGCTTGCATTCATCATTGCAGAACATGATTATCCCTGCAGACATTCCCAGCTCTTCACGTACTGGGGACAGGAGAAACCACCCATTTCACTGTGCCTTTCTGCAAATACATCAGTACTAAGAGTGTGTTTTCCTCTCTTAGCCTGTTGTGAATTTCCATCATCATTACTTAAAAATTCAGGCCAAAGTGACCAACATCAGCTGGAAGTTGGGTTAGAAATTCAGAATATGCAGTGCCATGAAGGAAGGTTGTACAACATAACAGAGTGTGTGCACAGAGCCAATCCTGCCTGCAGTCCTGCTTACTCAGGACTGGAAAGAAAAGCCACCAAGTCTTACCTCTCTTCAGGAAATTCCTCCAAGTACTGTTCAACTCTACTGTACAAAGGATAGAGTCCTTCAATATCCAGCATGTCAAGCATCTGAGCCTGAAGGGTTTTGTAAAGGACACAACCCCTCGGTAAACCAGAGCTTTCCAATTTATGTTTACCTAGAAGAAAATGCATTTTAAAATAAGACAGATACAAGTCTTAGCTTCAATTTGCATTACATGTGCTTGTTTAAAAGTCCAAATGCTTTTAGTCCAGTCACAGGTAGGGCGAAACCTCAAAGCATTTCAGTTTCCAAACAGAAGTGGAAGATGCAGGTACTGACCTGCAAACTTAAACAACTCATCTTGGACTGCAGAATAACACACCTAGGATTCAACTCTACAAACCACCTGAAAAAACAAACACCAAAACACACCCACATCCACTGCAATCTACTCATTTTGAGTCCGCAAGAGATACTTCTTATCTGAGTTTGAAGCCACCAAAAATCCACTTTGAACAGTATCCACTGCTGACAGAAAGTACTTTAGCATTTCAGCTCTGGGATCTTTTTTATACAGTATCAAGAACTGTATTTGCTATAGTTTCTCTAAGACAGCTCTTTCTCCACCACTAAACAAACCATGGGCAGTGAAAAGGGTCTTCCTCAAAAGCAGAGAAAGAAATGTGCTGTTTGTGTAATTAAGATAACTGGTAGCATCTTAAATAATTAGAGCTTTAAAGAATTTATGCACTGAGAACTAACATCGTTTAGTTTTCTATCTCTCACTTCCCATTCCTTTTCCCTGTGGTATTCAGACCTCTCTTTACCAGAAGAGCAGCTGAAGAAAGAATGAGCCATGCCCTGGTGAGGGTTGACAGGAGGAACAGGGAAAGGCTAAGTACAGATATTGTGCTAAACCAACCAAAACAGGTCAGGTTCATCATATACAACATAAAAATTCCCCACTCATTTGGAATACCTATGATTGTTATCAGCTCAAACTGCTATTTTCTTCCATTTTTCCTCTAGGACCTCTTGAAATTATTTTTACCCCTGTCATTAGATACAGTGCTGTAAGTGCTCACTACAATGTCACATTATATTAACAACTATTATCTGGCAGCACAGTGCAGGACTCTCTTTTTAAATGCCACCAGAATTCCCATTTCCATTCTCATATCAGTATTTAGAACCAAGAGACAAAGATCTGAATTGTTACACCAGACAAGGCTCTGAGAAACCTGCTCTGGTGGAAGGTGTTCCTGCCCATGGCAGGGGGCTGGCCTAGGTGGGCTCTAGGGATCCCTTCCAACCCACACCATTCTGGGATTCGTGAACAGTAAATGATGGACAGTTTTTATAATATTACCCCTTACCATTCCTTACTAGCTCCTTATTAAAAGCACTTGCTTCACAGTAGCTTCTCCCTTGTGAAAGGGGAACTGTCTTCATGTGGCCTGCCCTGCAGGTGTCGGTGCTACTCAGTAGCGCCATGGTTATCACATGGATTAATTCCTTCACAATTGTCCTTGTGCAGTGGGGGCCACTGACCAGCCCGTTGGAAGGGAAAAAGAAAGGTTTTAAGTGACGAGCAAGTTCGTTCCAGTCACAGACACAGTCCTGGTCATCCTTACAGCCATAAATTAGTTCCCCATTCTGCAACAAGGAGAAAAAGAAGTCTTTAGGCACACCAGGAAGTCAAGTTATTCATACTGAGCTACTCAGAGCATCAGGTTTCATATTTTAAGCATAGAAAAGTGTTATTATCTTAACAATCTGATACAGACACACAACATTCCCAATCTCTTAAAGATTTGTCCTCTTAAGTCTAATCAGAACCTGCAGGTAACAACCTCTGAATGAAAACCAAAACCACTGTTTAAATCAAGTGCTAATTTCCCTTTTAATGACCTGTAAGGAACCAGAACAATACAGATGAATGATACTTGGCACATTTTCCTATCACTTCTTTCTGAATAATGTCAGCAGTGAAAAAGCGCAGTGTGAAACACCCTTCTTTTACCAGCCCAGACTGGCAAAGGGAAGGCTGTGAAAGGGAACAGAAAAGGTGTGCTAACTACCTGTACTAGTACCAAAAAAGGGCAGCTCATAGAAGTTTAAGTTGATCTAATATTGGAAATAAATTGAAAGAATCTTGTTTCCTAGAATTAATCTGAAATTCTCCACAAATCATCAGTTACTGCTTCATATTTTTTCTACTTGAGTGTCATGGAATTCCACTTTTCCTTCCTCAGTGAGGCCTGCTGTGCCTTGGGCCTGTGTCAGTGCTCTAACAAGAGTCTAAAACAAAGTATTTGCAGCAACATGCCAAGTTCTCCACTTTCTTCTTTCTGAAGCAGCATATAAAGTTTTAAAACTTTGGTCACCTTATGAGTCCTTTTCTATTAGTTGTTCCTCAGAGATTCTCTCCCACCCACTAATTCATTCCCCAGGGAATGGTCAGGCCCCAAGGCTGCCAGAGCTTCAGGAGCATTTGGAAAATGCTCTCAGCCACAGGGTGGGATTGTTGGGGTGCCTGTGCAGGGCCAGGACTTTGATGATCCCCATAGGTCCTCCTAACTCAGGATATTGAGTCTGTGAATTCTGGGAAATTATTATTTCTCTGTCCTCACCTAAGAAATCTAACTAAGAGCTCTCTCATTTCCTTCTCTTGATGGGGTTCAATAGTGATGATCTGATTAGGTAAGTTTGAAGGAAGATTGTGACTGTTTAGATGCTCAAGTCAAATTGTTTAAAATCCAAGGCAAAAAAAGCAAGCAGATATTTAACTGTTTACCTTAAATATTTTCAAGTTGTTCTGTGCCTCCTGTAATAAGCTCTTCAAAGCAAAGTGCATTCTTTGTTTATTTCTAGGGAAAACAAAATAAAGCCAAGAATGTTTCATCAAAGCCTTTGGAAGTTCACACCTGGTGTGAGCACATGCACTGAGCACATTACTCACACTGAGGTCATTGCAAAGGCAAAGTGAACTTCAGATCTGAGTACACTAAATAACTCTTGCATGCAATGTTAGGTGTGAAGGGGGAGATAGCACCACACATAGTCACTATAAAGGTCCAGACAAGCCAGCATTGCTCATCCATAATACCTCAGTGAAAGGCAAAGCAATCTAAGCAAGAAATCTGTAATGCAGGTGGCTTTTTTGGGAGAGGGCTGGGCACAACTACAGAATCCTTACCCTGAGAAGAGATCCAATGGGCAATATTTACTTGGTCGCTTCCATTTTCCATTGGCTACCTGTGGAAAACCCAAAGCACTGCTGTTACCCACTCCACCTGCAGCAGCTGCTGTCCCCTTTTAGCAGCCAGGTCTGTGGCTCTGACACCCTGCCCAGTTTGAACACAAAATTCATGACCACCATAGGTGTTTGTTCCCAGTCACTTTTAACTCAAATCACTCGAACTGCATTCACAAGGGAGAAAGGTCACATTTAGTCCCAGGGAGTCACAGTCACACGAGGCCATGAACTCCGTGCCTGTTACGTGCTGTTTGTTGTAAGTTACACACTGCACTCAGTGAGCTGATCTGGGAAGGAAGTTCCACATCAGAGCTGACCCTATCACAACATTCATAGTTCCCAAAGGCTGATATTGTATTTGTTTGCTTCCAGCTTCCCACAGAACTTGTTCCATCTCTCGCTAAACAAATTCACACACAGCGACTCAGCTGTGTACCCTCCTACCAGCTTTAGTCATATCAGAGATTTGAGCAAGTTTCAACAGGAAAGCAAGCCTGGAACAGCAAATAAAGCACAGTACAGCCAAAGGAAAGCAGGGTGATTTAATAATTACCTTTAGATGCTGATGCATACAGTAACGACACACCTTGTGCTTTATCTCCTGTGAAACATGGCTGGAAAAGGGAATGAAGCCACACTTTGGCTAAAACAAACAAACAAAGAAGATCATAAATACAAATGACTCTCTCTGTAGAGATATAAATGCACACAATATGCAAATCTTTCAGTTAAAGGAAAGTTTTTCAAGATTATTTTTTAAAATTGCAGCACTTAAAAGCTGAATTACTCTCAATTATTTTAAAAGATACAGACACATGTGGACTACAGAAAAGCATAGCAACACCTGGGAGTTTCCCAAGTTTCAAAAGATTGGGAATTGGAAGAGGGAGGGGTTTCCTCCTATGAGTCACAGTGAAAGCAGCGAGCTCTGCCTTCCCCCACTGCTGCATCCCTTGCAAACTGCGGGGCAGTGTGCAGCTAAAGAATGCAAACAAGCCCCTTTCCCCAGGCCCTGCACACCTTGATCTCGATGCAGAGGATGGGCCGGTGCTCAGCGAAGCGGAAGCTCTGCAGCCGCGTCAGGTTGGGAAGGCACATCGCGTAACCACTCAGCGTGTCCATGTCCTTGTCACAGCGACACTCTGCCACGGCAGGGGACAAACAGCACCAACAGGGACATTAGCTCTGGGGTGTTTGTGCACTCTGGAGCCTCATTCACCAGGTGGGGCGTGGGAACAAGCGTGGAAGCACAGGACACGCGCTTTATCAGCTTTAGCCAATTATGCACTTGCCCAAAGCTGCCCTCCCCATTATTAACGCCTGGTTTCAGTTTCCTCAGAACTGTCCCAGGCACAGGAGTATCCCAAGAGCTGCTGTTAATGGCCAGCTCCCAGCTCATCCCAAGAAAGGTGAGGCCTGAAACAGCAAGGAAATGGATTGGCCAACAACAGGTGAAGTGACTCAATGTGTTTATTCAAAGATGGGATCTCCCCGATGCTTACTATGCATGACCTGCCATCCCTCGGATGAGTCAAAAGGATTTGAAAACTGGCAGGAATATCATAACTTAAGAGGCACTCTGCATAAAAATCCCTTGAATAACCTCTCTCCACGTGCATCCTTTGGGTCACAGGTCTGTGAGATTGTAGTTCAAAGCTAACAAGAGCACGCACCCCCAGATTTTCAAGTACCTGTTATTAAACAGACACAGAGGACACATGTTTCTGTTACAGTTTCCACTGCTGATAAAAATGCCCACTCTGAAAAATACATTGCAATAGAAAAAATAAACCTGAGAAGCCAAAGCCTCAGGCACCAGCCTGTCATGCCATACTGCTTCACCAGGATGAGCAAGAAGCCTTCTGTCTTCAACAAAATGTTGAGGTTTGTTTTCTTTTTCTAAATTTAAGCAAAAGTACATTCTTCACACCTTCACAGCTGAAAGCCACTTGCCAAATCACAAAGGCACAGAAATCTGAAGTATTAGAGAAGCTCCTTTGCATGAAACACAGGCTTATGTGAAGAGTAACGTTGAAAAAATAATCCTTGTGGCTTAAAAAAATTCCTGTTAAAATGGACAGTGAGATTTACTGCTGTGAAGTACCTGGACACTTCCCCCCACAACCATTTTTTAATCTCCAGCAGCTGTGGACACACAAAGTTTAACTTTGAGAAATGAAACTAAATTCTATCCATTCACTTCCACCAGAGTATCACTGATTTTCTAACTTTTATTAGATACTATTAACTTTCCTATTAAGTCAGTCTTGGCACTGTGGAACTGCTTCTCAAACAGGTGAGGAGAAATCAACAACAGAGTGTCTTGTGCTCACTATATGTAAATTAATTTCTTTTTTTGCCTGGATCAAAAGCATCAAAGCACTTGATTGCAGTGCATTGATTTGACACTGCATTTATCTTCATGGAGTTTTGCTAAAGCAGGAGTTTCTGGCCATTCTCAGGAACATTTGGGAACATAAGACACCATGAGGGCCAATCTCTCTGCCTTTTTTAGCACTATGACATACTATTTTTAATTCCAGAACACTATTCTTTTTTTCCACAACAAATTTTCAACTTATCATTGTATAAATATTTTTAAAGTTTCCTTATATTCTGTAGTATGATGCTTTTTTTTAACTTTAGAACAAAGGAAAATGCTTTAAAGCTTGAGGAAGCCCTTTCTAATCCCATCCCATCTCTCATCACTTACCTGGCCTCTCTGGCTGGATTTTCAAACAGAGCTGTCTTACGAAGTCTAAAGGCAGTTGAATAATTTCCTATTGGGGGAAAAATAAAGAAAACATTTTAATGCAAGAATTAATACCCAGTTTGGGAATCTTGAAATGGAACAGCAAAGTTCAGTGGGTTACACAAAGTGCACTGAAGTATGCAGCCAGCAGCTTCTCCCTCTGATTCACTGTCTGAACACCTGTACCTGCAATCACAGGCAGCACCTGTTCCTCTATAAATAACAAGGACTAGTTTAAGTAAATGCACCACAAAGAACATTTCCAGTGCAAGTTTAATGTGTGTGAAGGAACCTGCATCATTTTGTTCTCTCCACAGATGAAAAAGTTCCACGCTTCACATCCCACCCTTCCAAGGCAGAGCTGTATAACTCAAGGTGAAGCTGTAACTTTTTCACTTATCACATCAGATAAGTCAACAAGATCTGGCTGCCCTGAAGTACAGAGCAAGGGAAAAGGTGACTTCTGCCTGCACAGAAAATTCAACAATTTATATGAACCAGGTTTCTCTCCTTGTTTGGCAGTTAAGTCTAAAAATCTCTGACACCCCCCTCTTGCCTTAGGCAGAGCAAAGAAATGACCACACTTCTCATCAGTACTTGAAACAGCCAAACCACTGGGTGTAATCCAATCACCTCATCAGCACAGAGCAGCATCCCTGTTTGCATCCAAATGCTTCTTGTGTGTGCATCTTGCAAACCCTGTTAGTTCCTTCCACTGGTGCTCAGTGTTTACAACGCCTAATGAGTACAATTTATTTTAAAAACAAATCATTTACCCCATGGTGAACATAGTTCTCCCCAAAGAACTGCTTCATCACATGTTTTCCAAAGTCTACGATGTTTTGCAGATGGTGTAGGATTTCCTCTGGAGTCTGGAAGACAGAAATGTAGTAATTAAACTCAGAAATAATAAGACTCCAGAACACACACATATCCTGGTCAGTGATTTAACAAATAACTTAATTACTGAGCTTGGCAGGTCAGTGCACACTGGAGTCAAACAGACACCTCAAACATGCTTCATTTGTTTCCCTACTGCCACCTCAGGGGCTGGCACAAACAGAAGAATGGTCAGAAAAGATGATTCTTCTTCAGTTTCAGAGGAAAAAGGAGAAAATGATAAAGGTGGGAGAAGAGGAGATTGCTCAAGACTTACTCTGACCATTATTCTTAAAACAGCTCCGAGAATTCCAGCAGTCCAAAGAGGTGCCCAACAGCTGCAGTGCAGAAGAGGCTTGGAGTGTTACAAAATCCATCATGGAGATTGGGAAGAGAATGGCTGCCAAGACTGAGCCATACTCCAAACCTCAGCATGAACAGAGACAGAACTTGCCATCTGTCCCAAATCCTGCCCCCAACAGTGAGAAATCTTACTCTAATGTGATATTCTGTAATTCCAGGAGGAAACACCAAGGTCTGCTACAAGAGAAGATGCCAAAAGCTAGAAAGGAAGCACTGGAAGCAGGACAGGGACAACTGCACAGCCAGACTTGGACAGATCCCTGCTGCTTGAGGAGGGAGCAAAGGAGCTTTACAGCAACATTATCCCATTCCCAGCACTCCAGCACACTCTGCTGCTCTGCAAGGTGTTTTATTGTTAAACAGACAACCTCAAAGCTACTCTGTCCCTTTGTACCACACACACAAAATCCCTCTTAAAACCTCACAATAAAATTAAGTGGAAGAAAAGAAAGTGCAACACTTGGGTACATATTAACAATCACAGAGGAAAAACAAGAGCAGGAGAAAAAATATAAACAGAACAGGGTAAGAGGAAATAAATGCTAGAGGACAACACCCAGATACTGACATAGCCCAGAGAAAGGAGGAAAGACCAAATCCAGCATTAATCACAAATGACAACACAGCCCCTTCATTAACTCGTACAAATCCTGAATGGTGAGAAGGAACGTTACATCATCTCATCACTAACAGAAATCTCAGCTAATTCCCATTTACAGACGGTTCTGACCTGGTTTGCTGACGTACACAGCACCCACAGGTCTCTGCTTTATTTGCTTGGGGGTTTTTAACATAAATACACAGACTCACAGACTGACAAATAAGCATTTCATAACAATTTACTGCTGCCACTTTTACTACATAGAAAGAGTCACCAGCTAAAAAGATCAATACAGCCATAAAATTATAAATCAAGCTAAAAACATCTTTTAAGAGCAAGTATATTTGATATATCTAAATGAAACAAAAAACAGGCTGCTTGAGCATCACCTTTTAACATCAAAAACCACTAAGATGAAAAGCTTTTGAAGGCCCCATCATTACTGCTAGCTCATTCTCCAAAACTCCAATTGGCTTTATACAACAATTTTTTAAAAATTATTTCATTAAGAATATATGAATAATAAGCAATATGCAATTAAAAGCACTCCATGAGGCCTGACACTTGACTTTCTATTCCAGCAATTTAAAGCAGTTACATTATTGAGTATTTTTCTATCATAACAATAAGGTTACAATTCACAATAATACCACCTTGTTCAACTACTGAATTATCTAATCCCAGATTCATAATTAACAGATAATTAATAATACAAAGCAGCATCCAGACTTCTTTAACTTTCCCAAAGGAGTTAAGCAGAAGAGACTGAGACCTATTTGTTCACATCTGAATTTCAGTGTGTGTATTACTAGAAAATATTTTGCTTGAACTGTTTCCTTCAGTGTTGTTTACCTTGGATGACCTGTGATGTCATGCACAGACACAGAACACTTCAGACTAACTCATTTTGCTTAAGTCAGGAATACAGAGTACTCCTAAAAAATAACCAAACATTTTCCCTGTCATTGTTGCTATGTGCAACTTCATCCCAGAAGCCTGATTCTCCAGGCTTTGTTTACTGATCTGGTGATAAAATATTTATTCTGTTCTGCTCCAAGAAAAAATGATCCCTTAAAAAAAATATCAATCACCAGAATAAGTAAATATATTCAAATTACAAAACCTTCTATTAGAGGGAATTGTGTATCACAAAGTCCACACACTCCCAATGCAAGGCAAATGCAGAAGAGTGGAACCAGCTCTCCTCAAAATGCAACACTGGAATGTGCTGCCCAGCCTCACTGCTGTGGTGGATAACTGAAAAGTCACTTCCTGCCTTCCTTTATGACTTTGTCAGTTTTTAAAAACATTTAATATGCAACAATCTCTTTGAATGCAAAATGAAATTTAAAAACAAAATTAAAAAGGAAAAAAGGGGCAGCTACTCAGTGTTCTGTTTTCTTAAATAAACTGCAACAGACTGACTTTTTACATAAAGTTATGGTCTAGTCCTCTCCTGCTATACCAGAAATTGAGATAAGCACTGTTTCCTTTCTTGTGATGCACTGGACTCATCACTGTTCTTGTTAACACTAAACATTATTATCTTGGGCTACTACAGAAGTACAAGATACATTTTTAAAATCCTGCCAAAATAAGCAGCTCAAAAATCAATTTGAATCATACTTTGGTTTTACCTGACCTTTTTCCAAGTTAAATGGTAGCAGAAAGACCATCAAATAACTCATACATATGCTGTGCTCATTAATTTTGCCTTCCTCTACTTTAGCAACTTCTCCCTTGTTAAACTGAATGCTTTTCACATTCATCTTTGGGATTTAAAGCAATAAAATGCCCTTTCTAGGTGTTTACTTTACATTCAACCTTGTTTCTTTTGTCTTAAAATTAAGCACACACAGCAGCTGTCAGCAGAGCCCAATGCTTTTTTGTATTTCCCTCATCAGAGCAAGCGGTCACTGTGTCACTGTGCCTCACAAAGCCATGGCTCAGGAGCTGCTGTAACTCAAGCCATTCCCTGTATCTCTCAGCTAACACACCCTAAAGACTCCCCTCAAGGTTGAGGAAACAAAAGAATTTGAACCTTGTGCTCTCTTTTCTTATTTTTCTTCCTTGGAACACTGTGTTTATGCTCCACCTTTGGTTTTGATCATTTTTTATGTTCCTGTTAAAAGGAATAAAAGGAACTCACTTCAGCTCCTTCATGAGCAGGAAAACCTTATTGTATCATTGCAGAAACTGGGAGATTGTGTCCTGCCACATTCTTTAACAGACAGGACTAAAATCACTCACTGGCAAAGGGCATTCTGTGAACATTTCATGTGTTTGTTCAGATTCCATGGCTTTTTAGCTACTGAACAGGTGCTCACAGCAGACCTTGACCATGACACCAGCTCTGTGTGGCTCCTGTTCTGTCCCACCTGGCTGCAGCCAGAAAAACTCCTTTCTTCCTCAGCATCCCCGTGCTCACAGGTGGATCTGGAACACTGACACTGTGCCACAGCTGCCCTTACAGAAAGCTCTGCCCTCTGACACCCGGCCCCACACAGAGCTCTTGCTATCAGCACTCACATCACCCCAGTTACATAAAACAACCTCAGATTTCCTCCTGTTGCAAAACCCCCCTGAAACACAGGCACATTTCAAAACATCCATTTGTTCTTACTCCTGCCAGTCACAGCTCTTTCACGGGTTTCTTGTTTCTCATCACACTGGCTATTGGTTTACCCGAGGGCGTTTCAGCAACAGGACCTGTTTAAATCTTACCTTATTCTGGTTAGGGGGGGACTTCAGAAACCGCAGCACCACACAGCGCTGGAGGAGAACAGGAAAGAATAGGGTTTCGTTAGCATTTGTGAACAGCACAATTGTCTGATTCCCCCATCTACCTCTCTGAGAAATAACGGAAAAAAAAAAAAAAACAACAAAAAACCAACCCCAACCAAAAAAAAAAAAACCACAATCTGAACAGCACGTTTTAGATGGTTATTTCACTCCAGCTGAAATCAAATCCACCAGCTGAAATCAAACACAGCAATGTCTGCTGCCAGCTCTGCCATCAGTTTAACGAGGCAGCCACCCCAGCCACTGCATTTCCAGTCACCAAGTGCACCAGGGAAATGCTCCCTTAGCTTACAGCACTGCTCTGGAAATCTGGGAAAGCTCATATGGAGCCACAAACACCCCCACCCTGGCATTTGTGCACCAAAGCTCCCCAAAAGAGACACAAGGCCCACTCCACTCACAATATCAGCACAGCAATACAAATTATTAAGGAGATATTTACCAGTTAACAGCAGCACCTACACAGCTGAACTTAACACTAAACTAAACCATGCTACTTATAAACTTCTGCAGTGTAAACACATAGCACAGGAACAAATACAGCAGGTTTCCAAATATTTTACCTTTAAAACATAGCAAAACTCGTTATTTTTGTAATTGTTATGATTTTTATCAGTTTTGTAACAATTCAAAAAGCTTGAGACTTTACATATAAAATCAAAGTCTGGCATGGTGTTAAGGAACCTGCAGCCTTAAAGGCAAAACCCTGGTCTAACTGATCCCAGAGATATTTACTTCCACTGATGTAGTTCAGCCCATTCAGGTGCAATGGGGATATCAACACCTGGGCACCACAGAAGCTAGAGACAAACAGCAGTTTTCCAGAGCTCTGTCTTAGCCAGCCTGCCACCATTTGGGTCTTTCCCAGACACGCCAAAAAGAATTACATTCCATTTATTCCATTTAAAGCACTGCCCCAGAAGTGCACTCAGATTCTCTGACAAAGACAATGCAGATAAAATGTCCCACTTGCACTTCAGGTTTATGGAATCCAAGCTTTTTCCCTTCCAAATTATTTGCTATTAAACAACTTCACACAGCATGACAGCACCAGCTCTATTCCGTACTTCAGAGCCAAAAGCTGTTTCTGCACAGGATGGGGGAGAGAGCTGCAGATATCTTTAATTACTAACATAGAGAGAAAAGAGGAAACAAGAAAAACTAATGACAATGTGCCATCCAAAACAATAACAAAACTAGATCCAGGTTCAGACATTGCCACTGACACCCAGACAAGGGCTCTTCCAGATCTAAAAAGTCTCACACCACCATAAATCTCTTTCACCCACATCTGGGAAACACTCTCACATAAAAGGATGCTTTGCTGTTAATTTGATTTGTCCTGCAAGATGAGTGTCCCAACAGGAAAGGAGATAGCACCAGAGTGGTAATTAGAGCCACCTGGATTTGACAGGATTCCTGGTGACACTCCCTCTCTCATTATGCCCCACACATGGGTGACAGAGCCAGGCCTGATGAGCCTGGAGCTCTGTGTGCAATGTGTTATTCTTACAGTGCTTCAACCACCTGGATCTCCTGCTTTAATTATTCATAAGTAAGTGGATCAGCGATGGAGTGATCTGATTATCACTTCTAATCTATTCAGGAACATGATTCTGTAATCTTTCAAGGCTAGTGTAGATATCTGTCTTTTAATCAGCTCCCTGACAAGATTCCAACCAGCGCTCTGGAAAACCTGATTTGCTCTCACAGGATTCAGGACAGTATTTGTTCATTAGCAAGTCATTTCTGATTTGGCAAAATGACCAAATTTACATATAGCAAAAGAAGAATGTGTTGCTGGTCTAAGGATGTCAAAAGGAAACATAGCACTGTTCAAACTAAACTTTCCAGATGCATTTAAATCAGACAGCCCACACAACATTTTAGTAAAACTTTTAGATGATTACAGGAAATTAAAAAAAAAAAAACCAAACAAAACACCAACAAATAAACAAAAACTCATCCCAAAACCAAACCTAAAAAAGAACCTCTCAAAACACTTCTTTCCTATATTGAGGCAAGTTTCCAGCTAGAAACTGGATCCATGTCTTAGTGCATCTCAACATCACTTCCAGAGCACCAAGTTTAACCCATCAGATGTCACAGATGCCAACTGCTTCAGAAGTATCACCACCAAAAATATTGGCCCACATTTTTCATGCTATTTCATCTCTGATTCACTTAGCTGATTCTTTACTTGGAAATATTGTGGGTGGTTGTTGCCATGAGGCTTTTTGTCAGTTATCTTAAAATGCCTTCAATTTTTTTATATTTCCAGATTGAACACCAAATATGTGCCATACTTATCTGCACACACAAGAATGGCCCAAATCCCAAAGGGAATGGATCTCTGAAGAGGTTGTCACTACTCCTTAGCACTTTGAGAATCAGATCAGCTAGATCCTAATTCTCCCTAAATTTCCTTCTCCAGCAGCAGTGGAAAGGCTTACAGAGGTGCCTAGCACCACTTCCATCAAGGCACTGTCACCATCAGAGTATTTAGTTAGCTGGGTAACAGTCCCAGAGAGATAAAAGGATGAAAAAAGCAGGATGCAAGCAGAAGGGGAAAAAAAAAAGAAACAGTGCATGGATGTAGGCAAATGTAACACATAAAACATTAAAAGGCTTCATATCTTTAGATGTAAGATAAGTCAGAAAAATAATGAATTCAAAGGAAGAATTGTCTACACTTTTTTTTAAATCCCTGCATATGTTCGGTCTCCATTTAGTGACAAAAGACTAAAAATAACCAACCCATCAGAACATCACACACGGCTGCTCTTACTCTCAAATAAGGAATTTAAGGACAACTCTCACAGGAGAGCAGAGCAGCTTGATGGCAGATAACAATGCTCTTAGTGGCTCCAGGACCATACTAGGGCTACAACCACAACCATTTCCAATTGTTATGGAAAACTGAAAACAAACACTAGCAACAAGGACACCAAAACCTGGCTCTCTGAGAACACATCCTCAAGCGCTGGATGATGTAACCAGCGGTGCTCCGGAGGAGCTCCATCCCAAGCACAGTTTGGAGCCCGCAGTTTACAGCCCCACCAAGAAAGGCAAACACTTCTTTAGCACCCCATCACCAAACGATTGTTTGGGTTAGAGCAGAACAAAGTTAAGGACTGCCAATAGAGAAAGAGCTGTGAAAATACTCAACCTCGGTGACATCACAGAACCAGCAGGATGTGCACACCCACAGCTCTTGTCCTCGTGTGTCCTGGGAAAAAACAGCGCTCTTGGCTTGCTCCCCAAAAGCTTACCTGCAAGAATTTTTATTCTCCGGAACAGTTACTACAGTTATTGCATTAATCTTACTCAATAAAATCCAAAAAATAAAGTAATCCTTGGTAGCTTGGCCAAAATATGACTGGCATCAATCCAGATACTTTGGATTAGGCAGTAGCATTATGAAACCAGGATAAAAGCTTACATTTGCTTCTTTACAGCTGGGTGTTTGATATTGACCTTATTCTATGACCTCACTGTCATAAATTGCAGGGCTCCTGAACTGGAGAGCTTTTAGAAATTAAACACAACTGGGGCAAATTTATAATCTTGATATTCCCCTTCAGGGAACAACCTCGTTTGCATCATGGAGATTTTTTTTCAGGTCTTTTGCTACATTAGTAACAAAAATCTAGATAAGGGTTGGTGGCAGTGAAAGAAATAAGAAAAATTAAAATTAACTCAACTGCTGGTAAAATCGCTTAGATATACAGAAATATGTGTATTTTCCCTCTGCTCCAAACCATCTCTGCTCAGGCGAGTTTAAAATAAGTTTCTGTATAAAAAATACAAAGAATTAGCCTGTCCAAACACAAAGCCTGGGAAACATCAGCTTGTCCTTCTCCAAATAAGCAGGTTCACGTCATTTGTTATTACTCTATTATTATTCTAAGCAGCACACATTAACTGCTTTTGTCGAGGCAAAGCTCTACTCTGCCACCTCCTTCCGCAGCTGGAAAAGATTCTCATCTCCTTGTGTAAGATCGACTGGTAGAGAACAAGACTCTGGGAAACAACTTTTTAACTCCCAAAAGGAACTCCACTCCCCTTCCCACACCCATCATCTCCCTCGCTCCACACCACCTCATAAATTCTGGCATTTAAAAACTCACCATTATTTTTGCAGGCACCGTCTGCAATTTTACATGACAAAGTTTCCTACCTATTCCTTCAAAAGACACACATTACAGAAAGAGTAAGAAACCCCATCTTTTATAGTTGTGCATATAAAAGTCATAAGTTTCTAATTATAAAATAGGGTGAAACACTCTCAAAGACTGGTAACAAATCTCTACAATTCTTACTCTGCTATTTTCCAAAGGAGATGAAGATACAAAGTCAAATACTTTTAGAGAAAATAGTGTCTGTGAGGGCTCTGAACTTCTTCACAACTGGTTATATAATTCACTGTTTTGCTGACACTGAAGAGCTACCAAGAACTTATCAAACACAGCTCTAAGGATGCCAGACCTACCACTGTGGTTATTCAGTGCTATCTAATCATTGTGGGTGTACAATAACCTACAGCAGTGAACTTACAGAAAGTACATCCTAATTTTCAGTCCAAGGGAGGGAGGCAAACTGAACACAGTGATATGCAAATACTGATTATTGACAGTTCCAAGGGTACTCAATATGAACTATGGAATTATTTAGCTGATATTAAGCTATTCCTGCAGGAGTATGCTGCAGCTGCACGCAGTATTTGTCAACTAAAATAATTATTCTGACTTTTTTTATTCCAAGTCTACACCCCACAACCCCTTCAATTCCAATTCTAGTTTAAGGGATTTGAACAGAAAACAATGGTTTTCTATTCAGAAAGTGCAGTTTCTGGGAAGGAGAAAAATGGACAAAGAAATGTTATCTTCACATCTCAGAAAAGACAGTCACAGGGAGAGTTCTTCCTTCTGAAAAATAACAGAACTCTGTGAAAACATGCCCAGCACACTGCACAGACACTTCAGCCAAAGTTTACCTTCATGACACTCAACACAAGACACTTTTAAAGGTCTCCTCATCCAGGGTCAGTGTTCTGTGCAATGTGAAGGGTTATGAGAGATGGAAACAAACTAAGTGCTAGAAAAATTTGCAGCTTTTGAATGAAACACACTGATAATGTCATACACAATTGTCTTCCAACTCAGTTTTGTTCTCCATAAGGTGGATAAGATCACACAAAACAAAGTGAGGAAAGCTACATTTCCTGCCAGTATGGAGGAAGTTTAGCAATTGCTCACACATAGTGCAAAGAAGCATTCAGAAATTGGAACAATACCCTTTTATTTAGCACAGGAGTCCTTGAAGAACAATGGTTTTATTTCTTAACATGAATAAAGGATTTCTGGCATGGCATCTGGCTTGACACCATTCAGTATGGCAAACCATTATTTGAAAGCAAATCCCCCATGATATCTGTTTTCTTTAGCATAGAGCTTACAGCTTGCATCAGACTTCAGGTGCTCGTTCCAATTTATTTTTTTCCTGCCTGGTTATGATCTTGATTCCCATGAGAGTCAAGCACTACCTCAGGTTTCACTTTATAGCTAAGCTTCTATAACTGCAATACACAGACAGTACCAATTCCAAGAGAATTTAATGATTGCACTCTGCAAGAGTGAGAAGGAAATGTCTGCCCTTCAGCCAAACCAGCTAATCAGAGTAGCTGAAATGATATCAAGTGATACACCCACTGGAAGGAGGTGGAAACACATACCAGAGAGAGAACAGGATGAACAAACCCATTGATGCCTGACCCTCAGTGTGCATTAGCACAGTCTGGTTAGCACAGCACATGGCCCTGACATCCTTGCTGTGAAACACAAGGAAAAAATGGTCCTTACCATTTAAAAGCACATCAAATACCTCATGCATCTGTCAAACAAGTGAGTTGTAGCAATCAGAACATAAGAACATGTCCTAAGCTTTCTCCCTTTAAGCTGCCCTAAAGCCCCCTCTATCAGCAGCACACACTTCCCAGCATTAAGCTGCCAAGTCATCTGACGTTATGCTGGGGAAACCAGGCATTCCAGGAAATTATTAATGGGGGGAGGAAATAAAGAGTCAAAACAGTAAGAGGGATTAGAATGAAGTTAAATAATTAAATGAATAGTTAGAACAAGAGAATAATTCTCAGCATCCACAACAACTGAGCCAGAAGGCACCTAAGCAAGGCTTGTGCTCATGTAGAATTCAGGGACTCTGCTCCTTCCCAAGTAAAAGCAGGTCAGGGAAGACAGTTCAAGGAGGTCAGAACACCTCCTTGACACTTCATTTCATGTCACAGAGAAATCCACTGAGCCAAAAGGAGCAGCCCCTGAAAAGCTGGCAGGGAGGAAGAACCAAAAGAGTGAACAAAGTAAGCTCTTAGATTGAGCACTCCTACACAGCTTTGGGTCAGCCAGGCTGCTTTGTCAAAAACAAAATCTGCTGTCAGCTGAGGGCAGGTACAGGAGCAGCAAAGACAAGGCACAGAAACTCCAGCACTGCACTACAAGCACTTGTAACTGACACAAGAAATCTTCTTAGGATAACAACTTGATCTCAGCCGCAAAAGGAAAACATTCAAGTTTACTGAATGCACTGAAAGCACTGAACCTAACCAGAAAAAAAAAACAGGATCATTTTTAATCAAGGCTAGTGACCTCCTGAGCTTGACTGCAAAATTGGGATTTGTTTTACATTTTCACTGAAGGCTATACCTTCAGCATTCTCAAAAGTCATGCAAAAAAGAAAAAAATAGACCCAAAGCAGAGTTTGAATTTCCAAAGGTCACCAAAAGACAGGTCTGCTCCAACACTCACCATTAGCAAAAGCACCTCTGAACCAAGTGTTCTGCAGGGAGGAGAGAGGCTTTGCTGCTGCAGCTAAATGATCAGTGCCATATGGGATAAGTGTGAGACCACAGAGCTTCTGTCTCCCATGTCCATCTACACACATGCTGTGTTTTCCCAACTGCATCTACAAAACTTAAGGCACTCATGTAAGAAAAGTTTTAGTTGCTGTCTTTCTGCTTTCCCTCCTCTCTGCATTCTGCCCTGCTGAATGCACCTTCCCTTTCACTTCATGGGAGACACTGCTCTGCAGTCAGAGCATCCCTTCAGTGCAGAAACAGTACACACAAGAAAATTCTAAATTTAACTGCTGGTACAACATAGAATTGAAATCCTGATGCATAACTACAATTCTTTGATGTTGACTCAACCTAATAACTTGGGAGAAGTGTGTGTCAATAAAAAGCTTCACAGCTAATTCACAGAACTGGAAGTACTTCCAAATTTTAATTCTTTGTTTATAGTAAAACCTTTGTAGATTGTACTCAAGTAGAGTTAGTTCAATTAGTTATGGCATCAACAGTCACACTTGTACCTGTTTAGCCAAAGAACTAAATATACACAAATACAAAACTTTTTTTTTTATCCACTGACCATAGATGTACATCTAAATATCAATTAGCCAAGGTCGATGCAAGGAATCCTACAGTTTCATACAGGTGTCACAAAGGCTTCCAAATTCCAGCTCAAACTGGTGATTGCACTCTGTTCCTAAAAACCTCATTGCTCACAGCAAGACAGGCACCTCTTCCTTTCTTTTTCACTGATGACACACCCTGATCACATACCTGGCTTTTTCAGCTGGTTTTCATAGCTGCTTCAGTCAATTTGGACAGAAGCTCCTGTATTGCTTACAATAAGTAAATAAAATTGTAAAAAACCAAAAGCAATGACAACTAAGAAAGAAGGACTGTCACCTTTATCATCAAGCTGTCTTCCTGTCCTTTTGTCTAAGCTGGCAAAAGGTGTGCAGGTGTGGAGGTTTTGTTAAACAATGTTTAGAGTTAGACACTGCAGAAATATGCACACACCCAAAAAAAAACAGCGCTGGAGAAGCCAGGTCAATGAAATGCCCTATGAAATTCAACATTAAATTATAAAAAAAATCAGGCACACACACACAAAAAAAGAAGAGGTAGAAAATACAGAATCAGAACTCCTCCTGACATTATATGGTTGCCAAAACCATCAGAAACGGGAATTAGCACAGGTTTGGAATGTAAATAAAAGAATTTCATCAAAGATATGAAAATGCTCAAGTTCAAATCTTACTAAAAATATTGCCTTTCCCATTAGTCAAATTAAAATTCAACAAATACAAGTTGCATTTTACCTTTTCGGGTAATATTTTTCTGTAAAAGAACCAAGAGACCAGAATGTGGCCATATTTTAAATCAGAGCAATATTCAGAGAAGGCCATTATTAATAAATTATTGTATTATAGCCACAAGAATAACAAAATTTCCCTAATTTAAGATTCTTTAATACAGGAATCAGCAGCCTGTTCTGTATTTCCATGAAATCAAGACATTCATAGATATTAATGGGGAAAAAAAAAAATCAGAACACAACTGAACAGAAAACAGAACACAACTGAAAAAAAAATTTCCTTTATAGTCAGGGATCTGGAATTTCTCAGGAACAACTTAGAAGTTTGGGGGGTGTCAGTACTTCATAGCACAAAACAGATTCAGGCAATTCCACAGAGAAAAGCAACAGAAGAAACAGGCCACACAAGTTTTGGGACTTGTACAAAATGACATCATCAGAAAAAGCACCTTAAGAAGATTCTCTCAACAAGACAGCAATTAATGATCAGCATCATCCCTTTCTGCCAAACAAGACCAGAGAAAAGCAGCAGATAACGAAGTCCTTCCAACTAGAAGCTTTCTACTCTTTCAGCAACACCCTCCTGTCTAAACATACAATCCTGTCCTCTCAATTAACTTTGTTGCAACAGAACCAAACTTGTCATTATTCTTATAAACAAAACAACCTATCAGCCACGGGAAAACTATTTCATAATGCAAAGGCACTATGTGGAACAATCATCTACCCTGATTTGACACAAAGCCCCTTCTCATAGAGCGATTTCAAAATCCCAAACCAAACCCCTCTTCCCCGTATGCAGAAGGTGATTTCCTGCACATGCTTTGCATGTGCCAGCAGAAGCAGCTACAGAGGCAGTGAAAACAGAGAATGCTGCTAAAACACAAGATTGATTCCCCTTCTCTCCCTGCACCTCTGCTCACAGCCCCCTGTGCAGTCAGCACAAGGATGGGGAAGGAAGCTTCTAAAGCAAGAACATCCTGGGACATCCTGCATCTTTACCACAGGTCTTGAAGGAAAATAAGTATCACAGAGAAGAGATATTTGTTTACTACAGGCACCAATTTTGAGACTCTTCTGTGAGCTTAATTACCTGGCTTGACTGCCTCATCCAGACTCCTTAGCTACACTTCATTGACCTTTTCCATCTCCCCTCCTTTCCCTTTTCCTACTTGTAAGCTCACAGATGCTTGCTCTGGAGATGGTTTATGCATTTACTAATTAAGTTCTGTACCAAAACCCAAAGATATCTGCTGGAGCTGCAAACATTCCAAGACATGAAGTAGATGAATATTAATAATCCAGGCATCTGAAGCCATAAACCACAACCTTTTGCAAGCATTTGCCAAGGTTGTTCTAGACCATCTCACTGAATAAAAACTCCCATTTTCAACTTCCCCACACTCATCCTGAAACACAAGTTTAATGTTAAAATGTATTTCAAAATAAGGCTTTTGGTTACCACAATATCCCAACAGACAAGAAGTAAAAGAGAGGCCAGGAGGAACATACATACTTCATGTCATAAAGCAACTACTGCAGACTACAAGCACACGTTTCAACAGCAGGAGGAAATCCAAGTTATTATTCCTAGAGTTGCTTACCATTTTCTACAAACTTCTACTGAAGCCCTTTTGAAATGAAGTGTTAAGTGTCCCACAGAGCAAACAAGAGATTAAATGCAGAACTCCAAAGGAAGATTTCCAGCTCTCTTCAGAAAAATTAAGAACCTGTGCTGCAGAAAGACCTAACAGCTGACAGGAGATAACTGTTCTGCAGCAGCTCCTCTGAACCCTCTCTACTGCTCACGAGGAGGGAAAGCGCTGCTTAGCTCTTCTTTTAAATCTGAAGCCAAATTTGAAGCAGAAGGAGCAACTCTCCACTAAAAACTCTGGGAAAAAGAAACCTCCCTTCTAAACCACCTGGTTGGCTGTGATGGTGCTTGGTTGGGGGGTTTGTGGAGCTGTATCTGTAGTGCAGCACAATGTCTCACTAACACCTCAGAGTTACCAGCTGTATTTCACACTAGAATGTGAGGTAGGAAAGGTGTCTGATCATTCTAACACTTCAGCAGACTGCAAGACAACACAAAGGCCTTTCAACCACAATGCAGTTTCAATTTGGATTAATTCATTCATAACTTTAATCAAAACCAAAAGAAAAACCTTGGTCACCAGAGAAATTTGAGAAGTTCTGGAACTTCAGATTCTCCAGAACTGAAACTTCAAAAATTCATGAAAGCAGAAGTTGGAGTGCTCATCAAGCAAGCGCAGAGCTGAAGTGGTAACAATGAGAACTGGAAATGCTCGGCAGGCATTCCGTCTTTATTCACCGGATCACTGTCTGAATGCTGCCAAACTAATTAAAGTCACTCTGTAAGAGCACCACTGTAAGAAGAGACGTGTTGAGTGGCCCATGCCGTGCCTCAGGATCCTTATCCTGCGCTGGAGGGAAAAGGAACAGAGATGCACTCGCAGTGATTTCAGCACACAGCAAGACTCCTGTCACTGTTACATCCTGCAGGATTAATAACCAGCAAGTGGGAAAAGCACAGCAAGCACTGACAGCACTTTCATGGAAACAACAGAGCACGTTCCATAGGATGCCAGCATCCCAGTGCCGGACAAAGCTTTGTCTGGACGCACTGGAAAAGCGGCTGCGTGTCGCCTGCGTCCAGGGCTTATCAGCTCACTGCCAGCAGAGCTGTTTGTTGGGCATGTGACTTTTCCATGACCAACTTTTTAATTTGGTACTGTACCGGAGTAACAATGCGTTACATTCATGTCTTAAAGGGCAACCTAAAGGGAACAGGGCAACTGCAGGGAATGAGCAGAGCCTTAAACACAGGAGAGCAGCCTGTGATGACACGGCCTTACTGACCATCCCCAGCCTGGCCACAGCCCTCACAGGCAGGAACTGGAGTGTCCAGCCAGGCTGCCCACCCCAGCACACACACCCTGACCTTGCACAGGGCTGTTTTCAGCGCTCTGAGGAGCAGTGCACAGAGCAGCAGCTCAAACACAACACCCCAGACCTCATTTCGTGAGAGGCAAAGCAGCTCATGCCTTCTTCTCCAAAAGGATAGGGATTCACTTCTTCGTTGAAGTTCAAAAAACAAAACTTCTCAGATTTTCCAAAAGCAAGGAAGAGAGGCATAGACTTAGGTAAGGACCAGCTTTCTCTCCACATTTCAGAACACCACTACAGATCAGAGCATGGCAACAAGAAGCACATCTCTGCTCCAATCTGGCCTCTCACTTGTATCTAAGCATCCATTCATGTCTCTCTCACTACCATCAAAGCCCTATCCCTTCTTCTGGCACTGATACACAAAAAACATGAACTGGGAAGCTACTGAATGAAGCAAGGACAGTTAAAATGTCTTAGCTGTGCTACTGATCGGTTCACACAAACCTGAGAATAACTTCACACCAGATCAGGAGGCGGATGATTAATGGTGCAAGTATGTCCTGTTGTAAGAGGTACAAAGTTACAATGAATATCCAAATAGCATTCAAAGGCTTCAAGTTTAACAGACTTTGTCATCAGTAGACAAAGATCCAAAATGTAAGCCTTAGTGTTTCAAAGTTGTTTATAAAGGAAAAACTGTATCTATTTCACTTTCACTCTATCTCAGAAGTTCTAGCATCTCGTTAAAAAGAGAATTGGCACACTCAGCAGCTATTCTGAGTCACTGCCCGACTTCCTCACTTTCCACATCTTTAAAGATAATCACAATTACATCACTAATGATCCATTATTTATCCTGATTCCCATCATCCAGTGGCTGAGTAGTTTCAACATTGCCTTTTTCAAAGCTAAAATGTGACAGGAAACAAAGTCATACACGTTCTTACTGCACCAAAGATTGCTTTTAAATAATATTGGATATAAAGAAAAGGAGGGGAGGGGAACAAAGCCAAAGAAGTGCCCCTCCTAAAGTTTGGAGAGCAACACAAGACTTCTAGTATTTTCTGAGGTTTGGTATTTGTTAATATTTTACATCTAATTCATACTTATAATACAGACCATAGACATTAAAAGAATCCAGTATTTTCAGTCATTCATTTCGACATAATTTTCAAAAACTGTTCTCAAAATTCAACTCTTATTGATATATCTTTTTCTACAAAAATCCTACTTTTCATCATTCTGGCTTTGCCGAGTTTTGATCTATGAATCATCAAGAACATTCTGTGGCAAATCCATACAAGCTTTTAAACTAAAATACAAATACGTCTGTAAAGCACAAAAACAGCCACAGGCACTTTTTAGAAAAGGAATACACTCCTTCAAGGGGTATGAACCCCAAAGTATTAAGAAAATAATGCACATGCAAGGGGGGCACGAATACACTGTCAGCTTGTCAGAGTCTGCTTGTTTTAATTCAGCTTCGTTTAATCATTACTGCTTCAAGTGCTGAATTTATTTTACTGGAATTTTTAAATAAAATACACCTCCATCGCCCCATGCCCTCCACACCACAAAAATCGCAGATAAAAAGGGAAAAAAAAAAAAAAAAAGAATCAACAAAACAAAAAACCGGACCAACAGGTAGATGGGAGAATGGGGATGAAGTGACCGCCGGGGTCACATCACACCAGCTCTGAGGCAAAGCCCAAAGCCTAAATTAGAGACGGGAGCCCGGCCCAGCACTGCAGCGAGTGCTCAAACTCTTCACAGAGCCAGAGCCGGTGACAAAGGGAAAAACACGCCTTCAGCAGCTCGCTTTCTCCTGTCACATCACCCACAGCCAGGAATGATGATGGAAAAGGTGAATTTTTAGCACTTTTCTCACAGCTCCCATCTCCAGGAGGCAGCTGCCTGGCCATGGGCTGCTCTCCCTCCCATCCTCACTGGCAGTGACGGAGGAGCCGGGGAAACGCCCGCTCATCTTCCCCACGGGACGGGCCCGACCTCCCCGGGATAGAAAACTCCGGCAAAGAAAGCAGCGAGGGCGGGCGGCGGGGCCGAGCGGCCGCTCCCGCCGGGCCGTCCCCTCACGCGGGGCCGGGCTGAGGCTCCCCCGTACCTGGCAGTGTGAGACGACCAGGCTCTGGTTGCCTTCCCCGTGATACTTCCATTCATTCTCATCCATCTTCTCCACTTCCATGCCCGGCCCGGGCCGCGCGGAGGGCAGGAGCAGCCGCCGGCCCCGCCGCCTCACGCCGCCACCATCGCGGCTGCGCCGCCCGCCCTCAGCCGCGGGAAGTCCCGCCCGCCGAGGCGCCATCTTGGAGCCGGGCGGTGCTGCCGCCGCCGCCATAGCGGGGCCGGGCAGCGGGGCCCCTCAGGCGCCGCCCGGGTAGAACCGGCGGCGCGAAAGCGTCTCCCGCTCCGGGAGCGGCCCCTCAGAGGAGAGGGCTGGTCCCGCTCTGCTCTGCAATGGTCTCATCTCGAGGCTTGTGTGCAGTTTCAGGCACCACACTATAAAGAAGAGATTAGGCTGTTAACATCCGAAGGAGGCTATAAGATGCAGAGGAGGCTTATGAGGAGCAACTGAGGGCATTTGGTTTGTTCAGCCTGGAAAAAAGGAGGCTGGGGAGAGACCTCATCTTTATCAGGAACCACCCAGAATGGGATCAGGCTCTGAACCAGCTCCCTTCAGTCACTGCCCCAGGCTGACAGAGCCCAAGGAGAGTTTGGACAATGCTCTCAGGGTGGGATTTGGGGTGTCCAGGGTTTGGCTCTGGTCTGATGGGTCCCTTCCAACTCAGTGTGTTGCAAGTTCTACACTATAGGGTGCCCATATAATGTACTCAGTGTGTGGAAGAAAAGCTCGCAGCAGAGGCTCTGCACATAGTCCAACATCCAAAATAGGGAATGTTTTGACCCCTTTGGGATTGAATTTCAGAGTCACAGAATCAATTAGGCTGGAAAAGACCTCTAAGACCATTAAGTCCAACTTACAACCAGTCACCACCTTGTAAACCCAACACTAAGTGCCACTCCAGTCTTTCCTTAAGCACTCCAGTGACTCCACCATGCACCTGGACAATGCCTTTTCAGCTACAGTTCCCGGCTATGCTGGTTGGAATTTTACAGATGTTTTCTCTTGCAGTCAAACATCTGTTCAATTAGACTTGTGCTCCAATACACCAGGTCATTCAAATACCCAATGTTACAAGCAGAGAGATGAACATCTGTGTAACATTCTTTAAAAATTAAACATTAAGCTGTTTTCCCAAGTATGAATATACATATACATGATTTCTGATAAACAGAAAACAATCTGAATATCCAAACTCCCTATCACAAACACAGGATTAAATTCTAGAATCCTTAATGTAGTAATTTTTATGACTATGAGTTTTGAGCACAAGCAGTGAAACTCACCCTTCAATGACCATTTTAAAACAATCCCTATGGGCTCTGTGAAATTCCTTTTTTTCCCCTGCTTCCTCACAAGGCTTTTAATGACAGGGGCCAGGCTGAGACAAAAAGAGGTAATTAACACTGGAAGCTTTCCTCTGTATAATGAACATTTGTATAATTTGGATAGGACCCAAACTTGACTCTCTATTGCAGCTTTTCAAAAGAAAGTCAAAGCAAAGTAAACTGTGCCTTTTTTACAGAGAGAGAAGATGCACCTAGAAGGCTGAAAATACAACTTGCATAAATCTGCAATGAGTCATTAATCTTTTTTTTTTATGTGTGTGATATAACTTAAACACATCATCCAGTTTCACTAAACTTAAAAAAATGGGGGTTAAACAAAATATGTGCTAAAATACTAACTGATTATCACTTTTCCTTTTTTAGCGTACTTTTACATGCCTACATGAAAAAGGAATTCTTGCTCCTTTGGCCATTTGATAAAGATGAAATAATTATTTCTTTAAAGTAGGTTTCTGTCATCTATGTTTGCAAATTTTCTCTATGTTGTGTTACTAGAAATGCATATCTAAAATACAAGAATTAACCGTACTAGTCTTATTTTTAAGAGTGTTATAAAGAAGTTTCACTCAGGACTGTAAGATTGTGCTATTTATGACACATTCATTAAAAAAATAACTGTACTTCAGGGAAATAGTATTTGAACACTTATTAGGCTTACACCGAGAAATTCGTAGGGAAGTAATACCAATGTATTGTCTTACAATGGCAAAACTAATTTTTCTCAATTTTAAAAGGAACTCTAGCATAGCACATTCTTTCATACTTCTGAAAAATGCACACTTACAGAGTTAAAGTGGAGGTTTGAGTGCACAGGTAAACAACACTGAGAACACCAAATTTTAACATACTCCTTCTCTCTAGCACCTCTCCACCTTTTCCTCCAGCATTCCAAGGTACACAACTAACACTTGGGCAATCTGAGGCGGTGCTCTGAAAATACTCTGGTGAAACTTAAACCTGGAGGGACAAAAGCCTATTTAACATATGTTATTTCTCCCTGCCTTATCAGCTCTTATGACTCATTTCAGGTTTTATCTACAACGTGCTTGGACTGAAGTATCAGAAACTTTGGTGCTCTTAATGATATTCGGGTATTGCTTAACTGGAATTCCCCTGTCAGGTGCTGTAAGTACAGCTGGTGTGGACATACCTGGATGGGTTTTAATTAGGTGCCTTGAGGTCTGCGAGCAGAGCTCAGTGACCTGCACAACCCACCTGGGGATCTCAGCAGATGGCCAGGTATCCTGTGCTATTTCAGGATGGAAATACCTGAGTTTGAAACTGCAGCAGGAATGAATAATGTAATAGTACCTTCAGTTCTCCAGCTCCCACCTCATCCCCTCAGCAGCTCTTTTTTTCATGTCACATGAAGGAGGCAGGAGAGCACCATGGGCCTGAAATGGCTTTTCCTCAGAGTGCTGTAACTGCATTGTGCTTTATGGCACAGTCCCTGCTTCTTGGGATGCTTTGGTATCAGGAAGTCATGGACACTGGACTCTCCTATTTGCCATCTTTTGCAATTTGTAAGTTCACCAGGGAATGAGAAAGAAATTGTAAGAACAGTCCACAGTTCACTTACTCACTTTGAGGAGAGAAAAAATGTAAAAGGCAAGTATTTAATGTTAACATTCTTCGCTATAAAAAGTTCATTAAATCCACATCTGAGGGGAAAAAATAGCATTACCTGAGACTTGTGATAAAATTGGGTTCCAATAATACAAAGGCCTTGTAAGCTCATGAGAAGGATTTTTGCTATAATAAGTACATCTTAGTTCTCCTAGTTCCTAGAATAAAAGGCTTCTATATAAAAGAAAGGATATTTTGTCCTTTATGAAAAGACTAATCATGACACAAAAGATCCTATCCTGTGACCTAGAAACATCTGCCTGTAAAAAACAGTTTTAAAAATCACAAATTCAAGGCAATGAGTCCAAAAATATTAAATGGATTTGCTAATACCACAGCGAAATTGTGCTACAAAGTACTATTACTATTTGTTTTAAACCACTACACCATTTTCAGTATCAAAAGACAGAATTATGTTTAAATAGGGTTGCACTTCATACTTTTATTATACTCAGACCAACAGAAATTGAATATATTTATGAAGCTCACATCATTCAAATTTTCAAGCTTTGTTTTTTTTCCTCCTATCAGGACAGTACCATGCCACTGTCATTTCTTGAATCCCTGTTTTTTCTACATAATTTCACACACACACATACTATAAGTGAAGGAAATTTTATGCTCCAACTGTCATTTCACCATCTCACACTGAGAATCACTGAGCGTACAAAAAAAAAATTAGGAGTGGGCTATGTCATTCAGTGGCTTTTTTAGAAAGCTTATGTGGTGCTTTGAACCACAGTAAAATATTGTAGAAATAAAGGAAGTTATGGCTTCAGGAACAAGGCCGGAAGTAACAAGAAAGGTGACTTTATGTGAATAAAGATAAAGCCACATTTGTATTGTTAGCAGATAAGAGCTTGCACAAACCTACCACAGATATGGATAAATAGACATTATAAGTACCAAGAATTTTAATTGCTGTATACAGTCTGGGTGAATTATAAAGTTATAGCCACAGCAAAAAGAAAAACTCTGAACTGTACCTCTACCTCCAAAGAATTTCCAGGACAGACAGTATGTTTTACACATAGACAATTTAAAAACATTTCCTATGCACAGGACGCCTGTACATTTATTGAAATGAAAAACAACAATTTACCAGTGGGACTTGACCCAAAACACAAACAAATGAAAAACAGTGTTGTGATTTTTTTTTTACTAGTAAGAAAAGAAGATAAACTGTAGGAGGTCATTAAAGCAAAAGACTGTGAGAAATCCTAGTAGCTTTGACAGGGTATTAAGGCAGAAAGGAACGGGACCAACCCCATCTAAGCACCTCCTTAAAGACTGTTCTTAGAGCCTCTAATCTGCCGGGGAGGAAGGAAAGATGAAGGGATAAAGAGCTTTTAGGTCTTGCCTTGTATTAGACATGCCAGCAACTAAAAACCAAAATTCTTTTGCCACAAAGAGGCGAAAGCAGAGCAGCTCTGTAGCCTGGGCAGAGCTCAGGTAGGCACAGGACTCGTGGTGCTTTCAGGCCAGGCCAACACTCCTCAGTGCAGGTACTTGCTGTTAAATTACACTGTTTGCTCACCATCAAACACCTCTTGCAACTGCTCCTAGGAAAACACTTTGTGTCCTGTCAAATGTACCCCAGCCTTGTGCCAGCCCTTGGACCTGTTAATGGTTAAAGGACAGCATTCGGCTTCTTTCTGACTGAAGTGAAGCTGTATGAATCTCTTTAAGAAGGGAAGAGGACATGTAGATTAAACATGTCATTCAGCTAAACCACCATCATTTGGCAACACTTCTGTAGGAAACCTTGAAACCTTGCCCATTAGAACGTTTAGTTCACTGAATACAAGGTCTCCTGAAGATAAATTACTAATTAGTGTAAATTGGTCACATATTAACATTTCAGTTTATACCCAGAAATGCCAAATGTAATAGATGGGATACACCAAACAGCAATACACAGAGTGGTATAGACACACTGAGCATCAGCTTCTTTTGTACTTACTGAGAAATTCAGATTTACGTTCCTTGGCACAGCTATCAAATACTTTCAAAGACAGAGATCCTTCAGTTCATACTCACTACATTTTATTGACTGCAGTGTTAATAATTTTCGAGTGATCTCAGTATGCAAATGGCATCATAAAATTTAATGTTTCTCCCAACCAGCTCCCTTGAAGAACCCAGTTTACTGGAATTATCATGATTGATATTAATAAGTAGAACTGATAAATGGCCAAGAAACACCTCAAATTCTAAACCTCACATTATCTGTCATCTCCAATACATAAACACAGATGTGATGCAGTTCCCACGCAGAGACAGCAATATAAACATTATGAATCTCAAGAGGGTGATCTTGGTCTCCATTCCAAATCTGGCCATATATTCCTGTGTCTCTCTCACATCACCCTTCACACACGGACACCCATGAGTCACCTCAGAGCAGATTATTCATCAAATGAATGGTCCAGTTTTCTCTGGTGGGATTTTTTTTCCCCAAAAAATAGTTCAGTTGAGTCAGCAGAGCAGCGTGACACACGGCACAGGCCCACAAGTGCTGCAGCCGTCACTGGAGGAGGAATGGGAACACATCCCAAAGCGCCTGGGAGTGCAGGATTTGCCATTCTGCTGCCAGCTCACTCACAGACCACATTAAGCTGATTATGAAACTGCACTTTGAGCAGCTGCAGAACCTCCTGGCAGGGCGAACACGCAGGGCCCTTCCAAGGAAAGGAGAAAACACACAGAAGGAGCAGATATCTCTGGGTGTGCTCTAAAAAGCAGCAGAGAGTACACAGTGAGGAAATGTTTTAATGAGGGAATTATGGCTCATTCAGCAGTGCAGGAGCTGTTACTGACAGGGGTTTTGGGTTGGCTTTTTCCCTTCTCCCCCAGAAAAACACATGTATTTGAGTTCTCCCATGCCCTCACTGCTCCAGCTACCCAGACTATAAAAGAGAATCAAGGGAACTGCGGCATCAGAGGATCAGTGATAACACATTCCACTAAACTTTATTGACTTAAAACAGCTGTTTCAAAGGTGACAATCTACAACTCTCTTGATTAAGGTGGAACAAAGTGGATACTTAACAAGTGATTACGAGATCTCTCTGACTGATCGTCTGCCAAAACCAAGTGCAATATCCATGGCAATAAAAAACTTTATGGTGGTGTCTCACTTGTGTACTCATATTATGCTTTTGTTCCACGTCACACCTCTCCAGTACAATTCCAGGGAAAAAAAAAATCCAAGTTGCTTGGAAAAGAACTACTCCTAACTGTGACAGAAAGATAAATATACTGGAACACACCCATACACATATATATATATGTATCTATATATACGCACACACCCACCCCCAGATCTCTCAGATCAAGCTTTTAGGCAAGGAATTACATTTGATTGACTGAGCATAAATTCTAGATTAAATTCTCCACTTATTAAAACAGAATGAAAAAGCAGTGAAGCCCCTTCTCACCCAAGGCTTGGTACCTTGGAAGGTACAAATCCATCTGGCATGAATTTATAAAGTTATACCTTGATGATCTACTTGATAGCTGATTCTAAGAATCTGTGACATTGTGCTACAGTGGAAGAAAAATAAATAGGCATGGGAGGCATTTACATTTACCAAATCATACCTGGAGGCAGGCATTTAACTGCAGTTACATGTTTCCAGGGGCTTACAGTGTTGGAAAATAGATAAAACAGGAAACAGCCTCATCTGCTGATTTAAGGAGACACTATCAGGTACAGTACTATTTTTTCCCTATTTGTACATCTTCTGGATCTCATAGGATAAAATCTGTAGGATTGAAATTTGGGATTGTTTGTTTGTTTTTCAGTAGCAAAGCCATTTGCACACATTCCTCATATGATTGGAGGATCCCAGGTAATTCAGTGAAAGGAGCAGCTCTGAATCTCCTTTCTGGCTCCTGGTTATTAATACAGACAGACACATCTAAAGAGATTGTTCAAAACTTCCATCATTTAAGTTTCTTGTAAATTTACTGAAGCTTCACAGTGTTCCTAAATAAGCTGTTCTATGGCACTGTTTCAAACAGAAATGTTTGATGGACATTTTGCTGGTTTTTCTTGTTTATTTAAAAAGTTAATTAAAAACAAAACAAAAAAAAACCCCTTCTGAAATAAAATTATTGAAAAATATGCTGATTTATCTTTTAAACTTTTTATTAAAAAGCTTTAGCATTGAAAGAATAATGAAGAAATTAGTGGGAAACAGTGTGAGATAACAGGTCACCCTGAGCTTAAGGATGTATTTTTTTTGCTGCTTTTTTAGTCTCAATGTACCAAAAGAGCTTCAAAGTCAATGGAAAATAACAAAAGGAAAAACTTAAAATAGGACTGAGGATTACAGATGGCAGTTGTAAAGATGCAGTCAAAAAGTAGAAGAAAAGAAGACAGAAGCAAATAATACAAGAAAGATGCAGGATATCAAAGATCTGAAGCTTAAACTGCTATTTTTTTAAAGCAAATTGCATTTCAGAGTTTATCTAGAACATAATTTATCATGATGTGAAAATCATACCATAACTATTCCTTACCAAGGACACAGCACTAAACCAAAATTGCATAAAGAGGCTTTAGAGCAGATTAGATTCACATAGACTCACAGGAAAATGCCATTTCGGAATAACCCATGTTACCTGCCAAAATCTGGTACCAGAAATTACTCAAAAAAGGAGCAGCCTAACCAGAATTTGCCTGTTCTCTGTACAGTTATACATTTATTAACCTTCCTGGACAACTCCACGCCTCTTAGAGTGGAAAAAATATTTCTTAGAAGATCCTTGTACAAGGATCACCCTGTGATCATTCAGAGTAAGGGACAAACATACAGATTTTATTGTCTAAGCTTTTAGCCTTCCCCAAATGCATTTTCTTCCACTCTGAACATTTCCCAAGGGCCCTTCTGAATTTTGAGAAAAGCCTGGATTTCCCTTTTATTTCCCATCACATCCATCTAATTTCCCCACTCCCCTCAGGTGCCTACAGACATAATTTCACCACTCTGGGCTCTTCCAAGAGGGGATATTTTGCAGGATGTTTTGGAGGAATGCCAAATAACCCTGCTTGTGCATTATCTACTGAAACAAGAGATCATTGGAGTACTGGGACAGAACAAAGACCTCACTGGAAAAAAAACCCCACACATAAAGAGCTTGATCTATGAGGAATTTCCCTTAACTAGCAGTAGATTTGGGAAATGAGGCTTTATTTTATAACCAGAGGTGCTGCACCTTATGAGCCATAACTTCCTTCCTGCTGGAGCATTCTTGCTGTACCATGCTCTGTCAGGACAGGGCTGGGGGAGCAGCAGAAGGAAAGAGCAGGGCTGACAGGGATGGATGGCATCGTTTGTGCCAGGACTGAGGGCTGCACACATCAATCCTGCCCAAAGTGAGCGAGGATGGATGAGCTCAGACAGTCGCTGCTGGGAAGGGCGAAAACCTCTTTGGCAGACTCCAGAGGCAGTTCTGCAGATCCCCGTCCAGAGCCGGTACAGATCTTCAGGATGAGGGCAAGAAGGGAGGGAGAAGAAAAAAACAGCAGCAGCCGGGGCAGAGCAGCCGAGGCAGCAGCAGCGGGGGAAGGGGAAAAAAAAGCAGCAAGCAGCAGCAAAGCAGCAGCAAAGCAGCAGCAAAGCAGCAGCAAAGCAGCAGCCAGCAGCAGCGGGAAGGAGCTGCAACAGCGGCAGCTCCGTGCAGACAGCGATTGGGGGCAGGGAGAGGGGTAGACATAACACCAACCCGGGACAGGGTTTTTGGTTATTTCTGTACATAGATAAGCTTTACAAGATCTCGATGATATTCACAAGATGTCCAAAACAGGCACACCCATGTACATATTAGGAATAAAGTGAAATGACAGCAAACTTTCACAAGCATCATATGTCCATAATATAAAATGCATGATACAAAGTGAATTGTCCTTTTCTGCTATCAGAGTCTCAGGCCCACTCCTTCACATTACTGCTAACTTAAACACCTATTTGATTTCACATATATTTTAGTTTTTAACTCTTGCAGAAACAAACTATCTAACAAATATTTACCTGTAGCAAAAGTAACCACTTCTCTGCCACCAATTTCCTAAAGCAATCATTCCAAACAAGATGCCTAAAGTAAAGGAAGTGTTACTGATAAGTTATTTCAATTAAAACCAATGGACAGGAACCCTTTTATATGGATGGGAAGTCATATAATACATGAGAAAAAGAACACTGACCTATTGCTTTATTTGGTTTTATATGGAGATGGTCACAAATGCACCAAGTAGACATAAAAATATTGAAAAATAATCTCTTTTCCAAAAAGTATAAACAAAGATGCAAATAGCAGGACCATAAATAAACCATGAGGGTAGAAAAAAAACCTTCCCCAAGACTCTAACTCATTAAAAATCTCAGTCTTTTCATAAAGAGGATGAAACTACCTTTAGATTTTGCATACAAGATTTTCAGTTCCTCTGTTTTTCTGCAGCACAGTGAAATATTTGTCAGAATACAGCCTGTAAGTGGTAACCTGCCTTTCACAGTGTCTCTTGGGTGAAAGGTGTCCAATTCCTCAGAAACAGGGAAAACACTCCCCAGCTACTGAAAAACATTGGTGGAAAGGTGAGAGTCATCACTGATGTGGCACATGTAGGAAAGAAGAATAGTGAAAAAAAATATAGAGAACAGTCTGGCTGCATGTCCATTGTGAAAACAGTGTTTACAAATTTAGGGGGGAAAGAAGGAAGCATAAACAACACTCAGTGATTTTCAAACAAAAAGAAACAAATTCCAATTAAAGACATCAGCACATACTCAGGGGGGAGACTTAAAAATTGCAAATTAGGCATGAAACAGGAGACAATATGTATAAATAGAAATAAAAACATGTATAAATAAGTATAAATGAAGAATACTTACTGGTGTCACAGTTTAACATTATGTTTTAGGGCTGCTACTTCATTGGCACTTTTAAACCAGAATAAAACTAGCTGTACATAGCTGTACATGTGCCTGAAGCAGTGGAAATAATTCATCACAGCAACATGTTAAATATTTAGTTTACAAGTAGTTACCCACACCGGGAGAGAAGTTACAAAAAGAACAATAAGCCACCACTGTCACCCCAAAAAAATCTCATCTTCAGAAATATTGAAGTGACCACCAAAGGGAAAAAAACTGCTGTAAAATTGCAGCTATTCTAAAACTGATTAGCATAAGGTATATGAAAAAAAAAACCATATGAGTAGTATTTAAGATTCTGTCTGATATGCTGAATATGTTACAGGTAAGTTTTTTTCCCAAAAGCGTAATTGTTTGCCCCTACATAGTTAACAAAGCTGATACCAGATCTCAGTATTCCAACCAGAGTTTCCTGTGAAATGATAGTGGGACAGATAATTCTCTCAGCAAAAGGAGCTTTCAGGCCATTTAAAATACTGCTGCCAGTTAGAACAGACTACAAAAGGCTCATTACAATATTGTGTTACACTGGCCGGTCTGGTACAAAAACAAGAGCTGTAATAAGGATGGAAAGAAATGCTTCATGGAAGCCCTGGATTCACCTTCTCTCTTTATCCAGTGCTGGTTGCTGTCCCAATTCATTGTCAAGATGGGGTGTCTGCCAGTAAACAAATATTAATTTCATTTCATGTGGATGCAAACGTTTAACAAATTTAATGAGAAAAGATGATGTGAGACAGATTCTGGAAAGGAACCATGGAGGGGGAAAGGACAACAAGCACTGGTGTGTGCTTTTCTGCTGATTTCTAGTCACAGACTGAGACAGCCCCCTCTGGATCACAGCTAAAATGGAGCCCTTTGGGGATGCTCAATATCCAGTGTTTTAGAACACATCTAGAAAAAGAATCATTATTAAAGGTTTGTGGAAAGAAAAGGAAATATTTTAAAACTCACACACACAGTTTCTCTGAATACACCATCAAGCCATATGGTGCACACATACAGTTGTACACAACACAGACCAATTATTTTCCTTTCTGCTGAGGTGACTCACAGAAGAGCTCAGGTTTCAGCTACAATTAAATCTTCATTTGATCCTTTAGCAATTGGAAGCAGCTCCATGAATCTAACACAGTGCAAGTGCCTCAAGTGTTCACCCAGCCTGAGCCAAAAGGCTTTTAATGCTGAACACAGGAGGAATTCCACTGACTCCTACAGGAGCAACAACTTAAAAAGCATAGCATTGAGTCATTGAAAAAGGCCTGTCCGAGACATTAGCTAAACATCAGCGAAAAGACTAATGACAAAATCAAATGCTGCATAAATTAATGTTGTTCAGCAAAACCTCCATCCATCAAAATAGCTAATTCCACATCAAAGGTTCAGCACTCCCACTAAATTCAAGTACATATTTAATTACTCTTAATTGATGACTTAGCATGCACACATCGGCCACTTCAAAAATTAGGTCACAAGCCACTTTAAAATATCCAATGGTTTCAGTATCAGCCTATCTGTGAGCTAAAAAGAAGAAAACAACCTTCTCCCAACACATTTGTGCATCTTTTTCCTATGCACAGGAAAAATTCATTTCTGAAAATCTTACATCATCCCTTAACACACAGTCAGGAGAGATGTGGCCTCTGGTATATACAGAAAAAACCTAGCACACTTCCCAGAAAAGAGGATTTGTATGAGTAATGCATTATTTTGAGTCCTAAATCAAACATTATCTCATCATACACATTATAATTCTGTTGCCATTTATTCTTGATAATTCAAATTCACACAGCGAGATAAGGCAAATCTAAGGGGTCAGCTTTTATAGTAATCCATTCCAAGAATATTTAAAAGCCAAACCACTGTAGTTATGTTCTTTTCCATCACTCCTGCATGTGTCTTTATGCAAATTTAACCCTCAGGTTGCCCATTTGCAACAGAAACATTCACAGAAGGTTGTTTTGATGCTAATGATGCTGTATAAATAATATGGAGGGGACTAGTGCAAAGTGTCAACTGCATATTCATACCATAGATATGTACAGTTATTGAAGTAGAACTTCATAGAAAAATGCACAGCACTAGGAATTTTCATTAGTGTTTCAATCACCTATATGCAGCATGCAAAGTCAAGTTTAGGTCTTGTAGGTAATGTAATTTCTAAGTAATTGTGAATATTTATAGATAACAGGCAAGTTTCTTTCCCTCCTCAGAGTCACAGTGGAGAAAAGCAAGTTCCGTGGTGGCACTCAGTGTGAAATGAAATAAGTTCAGTAGTTTGAGGATACAACAATCTTGCTCCTATGCAGCATTCTCCTCAGAAGTGCTGCAGCAAGCAGGGACCAGACAGATCATGAAGTATTTTCTGGAAGAACCTACCTTTTTCCTCAGTTTCTTATGGGTTTGTTCACTTTTCCATGCATGTAGCAGAAAATTCTGGGAGTTACACATATAATGCCAGTCATCTGAGGCCAAAGTCACTAACTGACCAATTAAATGATCAATTTAAGCCCAGTTTGCACAAATGGGCTCTTGCCTCATCCCAAACATCAACCTGCAGGCGCAACAGCTCTACAGTAAAAACTGCTTTATCAAGTTCACTGTACTCACTACTACTCAGCTACAAATAGAAGTTGATAAGAATTTATCCTCTGAAAAGTTCATATTGGAATGTGCTGCATCATAGTGTCTCCAAAGACCGAATTTAATTTTATATATGCATTTTTCTTTTAAAAATGTCTTTTGCTTCAAAGATCATTTATCATACTTGGCATATCTCCAGGACTACAAACTTATTTCACTAAGATGAGTATTTATTTAGCACTAGAGGTTTGCTTGAAACATTATCAAACATTTTGATGACTTAATATTTCTTTACCCTACTCTGTTTTGAAGCTCTTTTATTAAGAGAGATATTTGCAGCTTTGTCTTTCAGTATCTTAAGATTGATTTGCTGGTTGCTTTAGCTGGACAGACACTTACAGATTTTACAGCTTTTATTTATTTGGATTTTTAAGAACCACTGTGAAAAATAACTGATATTACATAACAGCTAATGAGGCTATGCAAATATCACCATCAAATATCCACAGCCCAGTAGTTTAAAGTAGATAACACCAAGGTGGTCACAAATCACAATTTAATTTGTCCTCCCATTGCCTCCTGACCCTTTCTAGGCATTGAAAATCTTGCTGATTGCAAATGGGGGACAATGAATCATGAAAGATCCTTCCATGCAATTCCATCTCAAGTACATTGCCCACCAAAGTTACCCAAATTACAAGCTAAAATCAGCAGTTTACTTCTCCAAGAAAATTGTACATGGCCTTCTAATAAAAAGCAAAATATCACTTGTTATTATATAAATACACTCCCCAGCAAGAAAACCATGAAAATAAATAATTCTATTACTCCTATAGCACGTGTATTACTAGGAATGACTCTGGAATCATGAGAAAAATAATTTATAAAAAGTATCAACCTTATTAGTCAGGAACCAGCAGACCTCTATTACCCAGGAATACAAATCTCCCCACTCTGCCATGGATCAGCCTGGAGAATCACACACAGCCAAAGTGTGCTGAGTGCTGCTACACAGACAACATGAGGCAGAAATTGAGATTAGATCCAAATTCTGAGTCATAATTAAAGAAAACCAAGGTGAAACAGGAAAAAAAGCCAATAAACACAGATTATTGTGAAGTTTAAAAAACAGTTATGAAGGAAGCTAAAAACGTGAGAGGAAAATCCATGGTTCCACTAGCAAAGGAAACCAGTTATACAAAGGTAAAGATCTTTTAAGAGACACCAGCACTTAAATGAATTCTAGTTCTGAAAAAGGGAAGATAGTAAAATTACTAAAGCAAAAAGCTGGAAGTGCTCAGTAAACATTGCCTACCTGTATTTGGTAATGTGGATAAATTTATACTGCATGAGGATAATGAAGTAATGGAAACATATTTATGCTAGATCAGATAATATAAAAATAATATTTTTTTTTTATTTCATAAGGAAAAACATAACCACAAAGTTTAGAAAATGCCCAAGAGATCTGTCTTAGGATATCAGTGGGACCCCTATATCTATTTCCAGTGCATGTGGGAGCAAATAGAAAATTTCTCTAGAGAAGGTGTCCCAATGTAAAAAAATTAACTACTAATAATTTCAGGAGACTTACAAGACTTTTAATCATGGATTAAATGTAAAAATGAGCTTCATTCATCAGGTATTAATTCACTTCATAATAAGAGTATAATTCAAAGGAGAGCAATATCATTTATGCTGTACAGAAAGCTACAAAACAAACCTGGGATTTGTCCTTTGTGTGAGCAATCACAAACTCATTATTTAGGATTTTCACTAGCACTTCACCTAAAACACATGGCATTCTAGACAAAATAACAGTGTAGAACATTTTACAGGAAATAAAAATGAGTTAAGTGAAAGACCTCATGTTTTTAGCAATTCTGTCAGGACTTCTGCATTGTTCTCAGTTAAGTGAAGCTCACAGAACTGTCAGTGCTGGTGAACTGCAAATTGTGGTGGGAACAGAGCAGTCCTAATCAGTTGGTTCACTGCACTCATTCCCTGGGAACACATTCTCAGGCACACATTAAAAACTGAATAAGTATTGGCAGAAAGCAACTATGTAAATCCCAGTTAAAAGAAAATTATTTATGCTCAAACTTTAAGAGCTTAATCTTTTTAATCCTTTAAATACGAAGAACAGGCTTAATTTGATGGCAATATAAAGTGCTACACACTGAAAAACCTTTCATCTTGAGGATAAGGAAATAAGGTTGAAATAATGGTTTAGAAACTAAATATCCCAAATTTTATATTTTAATTCACCTAACTCTAAAGGTAATAGCATCTAAAACAAGTACAGACAACCCCCTTATCTCTTGAAGTTCTCATAGCAAAACCATTCCTCTCTGTGCTCTGGGTCCAACTAAAGAGTCAGGAGGGTGATACACAATAATTGCAGTACAGAGTGGTCAGGCTGTATAAACTAGTAGGACCTTCTGTCTCAGGTGGATTTTACCACTCAGACAAATGTTATGCAATTAATTTGGCAGCAAGGTGATATTTTGGAGAAACAGGCAAATGCATGTGTTTTTTCCCCTCTATTTCAGCTTTAGTTATCCAGCATTTAACCCATCCTCATCCAAACAAGTATGTACTGCCTCTTCTCCATGTATTTATATTCCTTCAAGGAGGCCAGCATGCAATAATCCTTCCTGCAGAATCCAAACTAGTCTGTTCTAAGTCATGACTGATGAGATGTGGTCAGTCTTTGTGTGATAAGTATGTCATTTTAAAGATGTTAAGCTTTTGCCTTATTAGTTGCAACAGCAGAACATAAAACTTATCCCCTTTCAGGGAAAACACAAAGTTGATTTTCTTTACCTCCTCCAAATAACTGCCTCCCTGGCTTACTACCAAGCACTCTATTCCCTCAGAACAGCTTTTGTGCTGTCAGTACATCTTTGACATTTTTTAAAGCAATGGAATGCAGTTCTAGATGGCACAGATATCACAGTATTTACTTGCAGCTCAAGTGTTTTCTTTGCTTCAGTGGGTTTTGTTCAACTCCCCTGGTGACCTGTTTGTCTGCAGAGTGACTTCAACTCTATGCCAGTAGCTTAAATATATGAAACTTCACTTGCATTAAATTGCCCATTCAATTACAGGCATCAAACCTAGAGAGAGCATAGGATACTGGAGATGTGGGATTATATAACATCTATCACATTGCTTAGGAGAGGATTAATAAAAGCAGCAGAATCCATCCTGGCTGGATTAACCCAGGCTCTTCTCTGCTCTTACATGGACAGACACCAGGCAAGAACAGAACATCTGAAGGAGCTGCTGTACCCTCCTTCACCTCAAAACACACCCAGCAACTGGAAATCATATCCTGTCACCCAAATAATCTTCATTTCTTCCACTTCAAGTGTTTCCTGCTATGGAAAACCTCTTGCTAAGCTGAAGACTTCATACCCATCTTTTCCAGTGGGCTGTTAATATAATGTACAGCAAGGCCAATTACCTTTCAAATGAAGTTTAATCAAAGAAGGCACATCACCCTTAGCAGATTTAAAGTTATTCTGTTCAATTACTGACAAATGTGTCAAATACATCCCTTAGAGGTCCCAAGGAAATAGGATTACCCAGACTGAATATTCATCAGAGAGGAAAAGGAAAGTATTACTGCCTCCTCAAGAGAATAAAACAATGTCACAAGAACCGATTTCCAATCTTATCTAATAAAAAGGCAATTTGCCTCCAGACCTTTAACACCCATTTGTTAAACTAACCCAGAAATTTATTGGAGTGATAGACTAGAAACACACAATCAATTTTTACAGAGTTTTAATTACTAAGAAAATTGCACTGTGCATTTCTTCCAGATTAAACAAATACCACCAGAAAAGCCTGCCTCTGAGATAATGAGTAAAGAGCAAGAAGCAAGGCACAGCTTTTTCCAAGGCAAACAAAGAAAAAACCTCTTTGTGAGCTGGAGTTCTGCCCTTTGCAGTTTGCCCAGACTTGCCCCTTCCCTCACTGTATGTTCTACCATGTTATTGACACAGCACAAGGAGGGTTTTTCTGCTGACATACTCACACCAGACAAAGCTCCCTTTCATCAAGTGTTCAGCCATGCTCCAGCACCAGGCTGCAGAAATCAGCAATGCCAGGCAGCCTTCTGTGGCTGAATTAGAAACCAGTGCTTCTTAGAATAGGAATCACAATACCTGCAAATTAAATCCTTTACTGGGATATCAACACTGAGTATCCACATAAACCAGCCACAGGAAGTTTCATTATTACATCAAATCTACTGTATTTGACACCTTCACTAAAACCTGTACCCAGCTGGTATTGGAGACCCTGACAAAAATAGGGAACTCAAAGCCAGAAACAGAAGGATTTACCTTCCAGAAAAGCCAAAGTAGTTACAGTGCCAATGATCATTTTCACTCGAGCCTCCTACATGGTATGAAGTTGCAGTTTTAAACCCAAACTCCATTTCCTTATAAATTCAAGTTTGTTGTGGTTTTTGGGTTTTTTTTGCAATATATCAAATATTAGAAGAGTACCTTTGCTTCCATTCAGTACCAAAAAACCCATTCCAGCTCTACACAGATTATTTAGCAGAAGACAGGCAGCCAGCAAGCTTTCCCAAAGCTGAGTGTTTTGTTGTGATCTGAAATAAAGATTGATGTCCACCACTACACCTCTTTAACTAAAAAGCTTTCTGCAATTATTACAAATTGATAGAATAAGCTTTGAGAGCAATATTAAAAGCCTGGGGGGGGCAAAACAAAAAACCAAAACAAGTCTGGAGCATTTTAAGCAGGTATTTATTTTTCTACTCCCATAACTAGAAATAACAAGATGACTAATTCCCCACTTCTTTTAGCTGAAATATTGGGGTGTGATGGAACCCAATCCTCAAATAAATGCATGCTTTGAAAAAGGAAAAATAAAGAGTTATTTCTGTGATTTGTGCCTCACAGTCAAACTTGAATGACCCTGAGAGAAGTCTGTGCAGACAAATCACTGGAAATATTTCTGTTCAGTTTGTCAGATGTTTCCTACCCCCTCCCCCCTTTGTGTTATTGCTCTGCAAATTGCAGATTTTTATTTTTTTAGCAAGTACTAATTTTGACTAAAACCCATCATAAGGAGTGCTACAATTTTGCTTTTTATTACAAATAGGCAAAACTTTCTCGAAAATATAAATGTGTAAAACAACCCACGGACTGTACAGTGCATTTACAGGACACAACCCAGAAAGGAACATGCAGTGTAAAGAACTGCTTTATACATTTAGCCCTTGGCCACGAAGAACTTGGCAGTACTACCACGACTTTAATGACTGAAGGGTGAAGAAAATAAGTGAAAAAAAAAAAAAAAAAAAAAAAGAAAAGCTCAATTACATCTAACTTTGCCATGAGGTCGGGATACATACAACATCGTACAGGGAAGAGTTGTTTTTAACTGGAAACCGTCATCATGTTGTAACTCTTGGAAGGGCTGGATCTGCCAGTTCTCCACTCCTCCTTGCAGCTGGTCCTGCTCTCCAGCTGTTTGGCCGCCTTTCCCCCAGGCTGGGGTCTTTCGTACAGCACACAGATAGACCCATCCTCACCTATGCGATAGGACACTTCGAAGGGGTCGACCCACAGCGTTAATTCGCTGGGTAAGAGCTGGAAGAGCCTCTCGTGGCTCAGTCCGATCATCCCCGCCGCTTTTCCTATCAAGGGGTCCATCTTATGGTTGATCCTGATGCAGCGGTAGCCGGAGCCCTTGGAGGGCACCAGGGGGAACCAGTGGTGCTTGTAGTGCTCTGCGGAAGGGAACAAAGAGGAGCTTCTGCGCGGGGCTGCGCTCCGCCGGACCCCGCGGGACGAGGGAGGGATGGAGGGGGCGCAGGGAAGGGATGCGGGGAAGGGATGCAGGGAAGGGAAGGGAAGGGAAGGGCTGCCCCCCGGCACTCACCGCGCATCGCCTCCTGCAGGCACTCGCGGAAGCACCGCAGCTGCTCCTCGCCCACCCCGCCGGCGGCCCGCAGGAGGCGGGTCACGAACGCGGCCGCCGTGGAGATCTCGGTCCTCATGTCCGCCCCAGCCCCGCTGCCAGCGCCGCCCAGCCCGGACCGAACCCTGCGGCCGGGGGCGGCTCCGCGCAGCAGCCGCACGGCGCGGGCGGGACGGGGCGGGTTTGTTGTGCTGGCGGCGGGGCGGGACCGGCGCGGCCGCACGGACAGCCCGGCACACGGACAGCCCTGCACAGGGACAGCCGGCACACGGACAGCCCTGCACAGGGACAGCCCTGCACAGGGACAGCCCGGCACACGGACAGCCGGCACACGGACAGCCCTGCACACGGACAGCCCGGCACAGGGACAGCCCGGCACACGGACAGCCCGGCACAGGGACAGCCCGGCACACGGACAGCCCTGCACAGGGACAGCCCGGCACACGGACAGCCGGCACACGGACACGGACAGCGCTCGGCGGCCCGGGCTGGACGCGGCCCCGCCGCTCCTGGACCCAACGGAAATAACGGGAGGGACGCGCGGCCGCGTTCTGCCCCCGCCGAGCCCAGCCCGGCTCCTCTCATCCCACCGCCAGCTCCATGGCCAGCGGAATTCCAGCCCCGGTATCCTGCCTCGCTCCCTTTTTCCTCTCGTTTCTCAGGACACGGGAGCAGCACGGACTGAAACCCCCCGCTCCATCTCAGACAGCTCCGAAGTCAACCTTGAAGTGTGAGATTTCCATTCCCTCTCCCAGCAAATGACGGAACTCTGGACATGTGCCCAAAATCCAGACCATTCCTCTCCAGCTCTCAGGTCTGGATCAAGAAGCTGTTTCGTTAGAACAAATTTTCACTGAAGTCCTATTTGCATTTCAGTACCTCATACTTTAGGAATTAAGCTTAAAAAAACAATCTCTGCTGGACTGATTCAGTCATCCCCTTACTTCAGTTTTGATTTATTCAGTGTTTTGAGAATCAGAACACAAAACACATTCATGTCCAGCTTCATTGAAATAAAGGACAAAGAAACAACGCTTGCATTGGAGTTATGGAATTCTTGCTTGCATTTAGAATGAGCATACCAATAGCAGTACTAAGAACTGTCCCCCTGGTGATAATCTAATTTTCATGTATGGAATGGAAAATAGCAAAATGAACACTAGAAATCAGAATTAGAAATATGTCGCACTTATACAGTGGTTTTCACTTAGAAGACCACCAAATGATTTGTAACTTGATTGATAGAAATAAAAATAATTAGTAACCCTGTTTTTAAAATGTGCCATCATCGTGACGTCACCGCTCGACATATGACGTGATCGCTGGAAGCCCGACGTCACCGCTCGAAGTCTGAGGTCACCGCTCGAAGTCTGAGGTCACCGCTCGAAGTCTGGCGTCACCGCCTTCCCCTCACGGCGCTGAGGGGACCAGTCTTCCCGCCTCCCTCCCTCCCAATCAGCGAGGCGCTTGCGTGCAGGCTGTCCGCAGCCAATCGCGGCGGCGCTTACAGCCGGCTCTGAAGTCGCCGTCATCCCATTGGCTGCACGGGGGCGGCTGTCCGGCGGTGATTGGCGGACGGCGCGGGGCGCGCGGGGGGGCGTGGCCGGAGCGGTCCCGCGGTGTGTGGGCCCCGCGGGTCCCGGTCCGGCATGGCGGCGCTGCCCGTGCCGCGCAAGCGGAGCGGCCCCGCGCTCTGTGGGGACAGCGGGGCTGCGGCCGCCCCGCCCGCGCTCCGGAGCGGCCTTCCCCCGCTCAAGCGTCCCAAGAGCGCCGTGACCGGGATCGTGGATTCCTTCGGGGATAGTGATGACTTCACGGCGGACGATTTGGAGCAGATCGACATCCTGGCCTCGCAGGCGCTGTCGCAGGATCCGCCCGCGGCACACGCGTGGGGAGCTCCGGAGCTGCCCCGGGCCGGGCGGCAAGGTCGGTGTGTCCCGGCGGCTGTCCCTCACTCCCCGCTGCTGCGAAAGGGTTTGGTGTCACTTTAGGAGCCTCAGAATGGCCTGGATTGCAAGGGACCGTAAAGAATGCCACCCCCAGCCCGGCTTTGGACACTGCCAGGGATGCAGGGGCAGGCACCGCTTCTCTGCGCACTCCGTGCCAGGGCCTCACCTCCCTCACAGGGAAGAATTTCTTCCTAATATCTAACCTAAATCTCCGTCACCGTGAAGCCCCTCCCTCTCATCCCGTCACTTTTGTAAACAGATTTGCTCCATCTTTGTTGTAAGTTCCCTCCAGGGAGTTGCTGCTGCCTGTTCCCCTGGCCACCAGCACCCCGGTGTCAGAGGGATGGTTGGGATTCAGAGGAATAACCAGAGTGACACTCCCAGCAGGCAGAATCACAGGCGTTGATCTCACCGTGCCTGCTGTGGGTGACTGTGTGGGGTAATGCCAGCCTGGGACAAGGGTGCTGCATGTTAAACCTGCCAAATAAAAGAACCTCCGAGTTTCCTGAACTTTCAGCATGCTTTAGGTATCATATTCTGATAGCATGTTGCCTTTCAGATTTTTTTTCCCCCTCTTAATTTCTACTAATAAATGCACAGCATGGCTTATATTAACAGCTGTCTTCCAGATTTATTTTGAAAGAAACAAAAGCAGAGGTTTCTTCATAAACAAGCTTAAAAGCTTGAATAATCTAAGTATGTTTTAGCAACCCTGATATCAGTCGTCTCGCCAGGTGAACAAGTTTTCAGTGAACCCTTGTTTGTGCATTAACTGAAGTTATCTCAGAAGAAATGCTTGCTTTTGCTGTGGGTCATCTTGGTGGTTTAAGATATAAGTTGATCTTTAAGGTTCCTGTCAACCCAAACCATTCTGTGATTAGAAATTTGAAGGGGCAGGGGCCCTTCTGTTATAAGAATTGATGCACAAGCACTAGCAAAGTTCCTGAGGTGATTGGATGAGGCAGATTACCTGTTTGTAATGACAGTGAAATACTAAGATATTCAGATCTATGCAATGCCAAATAACAAAACCTTGGTGTTGAGTCACCAGTGATGTACATGCATCATCTGTGCTTCACATTTTGGCTTTTCTCTGCAGCGGGAAGCAGAGCAGAAGATGCTCTGATGAGAGATGCATTCCAGTTTGAAGTGCTGCAGGCACAGCATGAAGAAGTCAAACAGAAGGTTGGAAATATCCTCCCCTCTCCTCTAAATGTCACATTTTTGATAGGAATAACTGAAAGGTGTGATAAATCCAGTCACAAGCATTTAATTCTAATCAAGGTGATCAATAATCTTTATAATCCAGGGCTGTGTTAAAATCATTATACTAGAAATGGCTCTAGTAATATTAAAAAGTGAGAGCAATATTTTATTTGTTAGTAATTTCAGATTAGCAAATGCTAATTTTTAAGTTTTATTTGTTCCCTATCAAATAATTTCTCTGCCTTGTCAGCCAGAGTTGTTTTGTTCAACTTAAAATATTTGAGAAAGTGATCTGACATGTAAGTGACTTTGTTACTTGGCCTTCTGGTGATCATTTATGGAAAGATACTCTGTTTCTCTTTCTCCCTTCTCTGTATCTTTCCCAGCTCTAATATATCCACCTTTATCAGGGAATCTCCATATTAAATACCATATTAAACAATAATTTCACAGTTGTAGAGAAGTGTCTTTCTGATCTTCTCTTGTTGTTTTTCTGAGTAACTTCTTTATTATCCCTCAAAAATCTTGTCTCTGAGTGGTGGTGGCTGCTCAGGAAGTATTAGAGACTCAATGTCATGAAGATAATGTCTGGGGGTTGGTACCTTTTTTAGAGTGCTCGTTGGCTGTCCTGATGGATGTAGATTAAATTAAACTAAATTAATTAAATATTAAATTATCACTGTTATCATCCAAACAATGAATAAATTATTGATATGTGTGACTAGAACAGTTGAAAAAACCAAACTCAAAACATTGCAGAGAAGGGAAAAGAGAAGGATGGTCTTGTCATTTTAATTATGTTAAAGAAAACAGTAACTGAGCCTGATTTAATCAGAGAAAGATTAGAGGCAACATGTGTAGAATTTCTGAGCTGCGTTACCAGGAGCATTTTTCTCCCTAGAAATTACAAATACACCTAATTTTCAACCACATAATGATGCAAATATATACTTTTGGCTGTGTCCATCCTTTAATGGAATTCCTCTGTTTGCAGCTGAAAGAAATGCAGGATGAAATTCTCACTAAAAATGGAGAAATTAAAATTCTGCGTGACTCAATGCAGCAGATGGAGTGTGCTATGGAGGAACAGAAAAGATCATACCTGCTACTGGAACAGCAAAAAATTCAGATTTTAAGTGAGAAAGAAAAAGAGTTCTCCAAAAAGGTTTGTAAATGTCAGTTACCTGCAGATCACATGCAGAAGCTGATTTATGTCTTAATGATGTCACAGACCATTTAGTCAGAGGAAGAACATTTGTGTGAAATTTGTGTGAAATTTCCACAACGCTTGCTTTTATTTTCTTACCTAGAAGAAGACATTTTTAAGAACTCATTGAGGGTTTTCCTCTGCCAAAATAAAGGAGTGAAATTCAGGTGGTAGACGTCTTTCATTTACTTACTGCTTTTTTGAAGCCATCCCGAGAACATTGGAATGTATTGTAGAGTGGGGAAATGTGACAGAACATGCTTTGTGGCTCTGGTCAGATTGCTATTCCTGTTGCAGTCATCTCTGTGCAAGCCCTGAGGAGGACAGTGGCTGCTTTTGTCCAGTTGGCTGTGCAGTTGCAGCCTCCCTGGAGCCATGCTCTGCGTGGCACTTGCTCTGTCTTAGCCACTCACAAAGGCTTCTTGCCTTTGGTTCTCAGATAGTTGGACTAACATTCCTAGAAATGGAGGTCTTGAAGTTCACAGTAAGTAGATCCTGATCTGGAGCTCTCTTGGTAACTCAGTTGCTCTGCAGTTTCACCACTTCTAAACTGGTAACAGTAAAATTGTCCTGAACTCCTCTTTCAGTTACAGTCCTTGCACTCCGAGCTGCAGTTCAAGGATGCAGAAATGAATGAATTAAGAACACGACTTCAGAACTGTGAAAGAAATAAACACCTTCCTCAGGCAGTTCCAACAACAAGGTAGGGGGGTTGGAAAAGGAATTTGTGTTTATTTTTGCAATTTGTGTTTAAACTATTGAAGAGATTTTCTTTCTTCATGTAACTCTTAGCTCTGTTGTCCTTTAAAAATACAACAGTGAAGTCTGATGACATCTATGGAATTTGTTCAAAAAAGAGCATTCCTTGTATCTGTGACAGAAGTTCAGAGTTTATAGTGAAGTACCTTTAAAACATCAGTGCAAAGAAAACAGCTTGTTTTTTAATAAAGTAATTACAATGTTATTGTTATTATCAGAAATCCTGATTTGTCTTTTTATCTTAGCCCTAAAAAGAATCTTGTGGTACAAGTGAAATCAGAAGGATGTTCTCCACAGCCAGGAAGAAGATCTTTTCCTACAAAGGAATCCTTCAATGCTGAAATGTCCACCAGGCCATCGTGTTCTTCAGGAAATTTGATGGCCCAGACTATTCCAATCAAAGAAGGTAAACCCATGCACAGCTTGCAACATTTTTAGCTGCATGTGAACATTCTACATTAGAGAAGGATTTTGTGACTGAACAGTCACAAAAAAACGGTCAGTTCACAGTTATTTGTCTATTTTGGTTTAGCTTATTTTTTTTTCCACTTTATACCAACTGAAGTTAAAAAGCCATGACTGAAATTTGCATGAAGATAATTTTAATTTATACTTTAGCACCAGATGCCATTGTGTCAATGATGAAGTGGCCAGCGGCTGCAATAAAAAACTTTATTGTGTGATGAACTAAAACCTCCAAATTGTTCATCTGTCTTTTCTCATTGCATAAAGAATAGGAAATAATTTGCCTATTTTCTGGCCTGCTAGTCAGTTAATGCATGTTTTCTATTCTTGTTCTAGCACTTTTGGGATTAGATTTTAAAGGGTACATATTTAGCCATATTGAAAGAAGGAACTGAGACAATGTACTCATTTCCTCTTTTATATGTATTAATCCTCCAAAATTGTATCTTGAAATTCATTGAGTAGAGCTTAGGAAATTAATATCTGCATATAATTGAAGACTGCTATGATATGAAACAAAATTAGTGATTTTTTTATAGCAATAGGAAATAATAAATGGAAGAAATGTGGATATCACCAACTAATCCTCATTTGAAGACTCATGAAAAATCTGAGATGCTGCTGTCAGTTACACTGTTTATTCTTAAAAGATGGGCAGTGAGAACTCCAGCAAAAAGAAAAATGCAGTAGCCTGACAGCATTGGTATTGCTATTGTTTATTATGGTAAAACACTCAATGTGCCTATTTGTTTGAAAATATACATTTTTTTACTTTTTTTTCTGAACTCTGCAAGGCTTTTGGCCTTGGTTTGCTTGGTAATTGTGACATACAGAGATGATTAAAAGATTATCTAACACTGTGCCTGTGTGTACAGGACGGGTGCAGATCTGTGTTCTCCCAATCCCTGTTTGTTTCAGACAGGAAGATAACTCATCCTGAAGTCTCATCCCTGAAGCAGCACAAAGCAACAGGAAAAAACAGTTCCTACAACTCTGTCCCCAAACGAAATACACAAGGTAATATTATTCTGGTAATGCAGAAAGAAATCCAGGGAAAATGTATCTTTAAAATAAAAAAAAAACAACAACACTATAAAGCAGCTCCAAGAATTCTTTAGGGTACTATCTTAGTTACAATTGGCAGTGGAATTGCATTACTGAATTTCGATGTCTGGAGTAGAAAATGGAGGACAAGTCACCACAACAGCTGGGACATGTGATCACTTGGCTCAGGCTATTTTGCTAATATGAGATCATAATTAAAATATCTCTTAATATAACTTGGTTTATATTTAAATATCTTAAATTCATTTTTCTGAAAATCATCCTCCTTAAGAAAGAAGATTCATAATGAAAAAAACATTTTAAACAAGGCTGATCCTCTGAAATACTGATTTTTTTGTTGTTGATGATAGCAAATCTCCTCCAAAGAAAATTCTGCATCCTTCCAGGTTCTATTTTGCTGAATGCACTGATGAAGCAGCCCATTGTTCCCGGGTCATGTTTAGGACTCTGCCACCTTCTCAGCAGCAACTCTGAGCCTCTACCTGGAGCTGTGTTGCCACCCAACTCTTTGGATATGTAGGTTTTATTTTCTTTGTTAAACTGTAGCTGCCATCCTTGGCAAGGTGGCATTCTCTGTACTAACACTTGGTCATGCAGGACAGCTCATTCCCTGTGGTAAATCATGCTCTTTTTAGGCCATTTAGTGCAAAATTTGGAATATCATTCTGTATCTTTGATTATCACAGATACTAAACACTGGAACATCACTAAAAAATAAATTAGGTTAATTATCTGTTAGGGGAAGGCACAGAATTAAACCTGGGAGTTTAGCAGCTTGCACTGCAATGGGAGGAGCGCAGAAACGTGATCATGACTAAAGGAGGAAGAAAATGCTGAAGATGTGATTAAAAGTTGATTTTATATCTTCAAAATAGAAACTGTGTTCAATTTGGAATGTACAATTTGTGTGCAACTTCCTAGGATGTATTTCCTGTTAAAGCATTTTAAATATGAAGATTGGATATGAATTATAATAGATTTTCACTTTACAGAATTAGACTCCAGGTTCTGAAATGCTTTTCTTTTTCAGATAGGTTATTTTATTATTAATAAAACCTAAAATGCTTTGAAATGGCTCTTCCATGCAGGCATCGAGGAGTAGGATGATGTTTTTGCCCCTTTTTTTTCCTGTTTTGGAAACAGACATCTCTTAATATTCTGGCCTTTCTATTATTCAGTTCATAATATGGATAACTCAGATTCCAACTGAGTTCTCTGCCTTTTCTTGTGAAGCATTTCCCTTTTACTTTCATTTGGACAGGAAGCCCACACAACTCCCCAGCAGCAGGACAACTCAAGAAGGAATCACTCCTCTTGTTTCCCTGCAAGAAGCTCAAAAACTGGCAACAACAGGACTGAATTTGATTGCTCTAGATGAAGGATTATCTGAGGCAAGCCCAGCAGAAGGCCAGGCAAGGCTCCTGCCCCTCACACAGAGCAGGATCCAAGGTGCTGTCCATCTCCTGCCCTTGGTGGAGCACCACATTGGGGCCTTCTGCCAAGCAGAGCAGCTCAGGGACACGCCAGGGGATGGAGCTTGTGGGACACACCCAGCTGCTGCTTCCAGAGCCAGCACAAACACGGTGTCAAGCAAGGAGGACTTCAGGTCATCCCTTGAAGAAACTACTCTTGTATCACTGGGGATCCTTTATTATTTGGTGTTCTACAGCTGGGATGTTGTCCACACATTGCTGTCTGCTGAAATGGACAAAAGTTCTGCTGCTGGAGATGAACAGGTTTCCAAGATGGACAAAAATGGGTTGTGTGACAATCAGTGTGACAATAAAGAAGAGAGCAGGACACAAACTCCTCCCAATACTGATGGAGCTCAGCATTCTCTATTTAAAAAGCTGCTTCAGATTTTAGCTTTTTCTGCTGCAAGGGGCTCCCCGACTGACAAAATCCTGAGCCAAAGCCTAAAGGTTTTGGTGAAATTAGCTGAAAATTCAACTATGGACTTGTTAATAAAGTAAGTCAGTAATAGCTTTAAAATTATCTGAGAGTCTGCTGTTTTAGCTGTTTTCATTCTGTGTTGAAACTCATCTGGGCAGCGTCCAGGAGAAGTTGTGCTATGTATGAGAGAAATCACATCTCAGATCACATTTGAGAAGCAGCTGAGGATCTTTCTACTGCCTTTTCTGTTAATGAGTGCAATAACCATCCCTGATCAATAACAAGGTTTGCCGATGATGTTCATTTGAAGCAGAAGCTGTTGCCTCATTGAAAGTGAAGAAGCTTTGTAATATTAATTTTGGTGTTTTTGTGATTGCTGGGAGGTGCACAAGGAGCACAGGATCTCATTCTGGCAGGTAAAACTGCCAGTGTGAACTGCAGTGACTGCCAAAGTAACAATGTTTTTAGCATACTTTGTATTTATGACTGATAATTTGAGTTTGGGTATGTTCTGAATAGCTAGAAAGGCACAAACTGTGATGCTGTCTACAAAAATTAGTATATTTTCAACTTGTAACTGCTCTTCCCTTTTCTAACTAAGTTTTGTTTTGAAGTTTCCAGCACTTACTGAGTAGCCAGGCACTGCAGCGCTGCCTGCACCCCGAGACTCCTCTGCCTGCAGTGCTGCTCACTGTGAGACTCCTGTGTGCTCTTGCTCAGCACCACCTGTTGGTTGCTCAACTCTGTTCTCATTCAGGTAAAAGACTCAAGGACACAGAGAATGTTACCATGACTAAAAGTAATACAAACAGGCCTTGATTCAAGGTGCTGAGACCCCAGAAGGCAAGAAGCCTGCTATGTCACATGAAAACTTGTTTTCTGCTTATGATTTGGAGGGTATTTGTTTTGTGGTGTCTATCTACAAGCAGTGCTTTTGACAGCCATTTTAAAATCACTTTCTAGATTATGTATTTAAGGTTGGTGAGGAAAAAGGGGCTTTTGAGGAGTTTTGAAGATAAATTTATCTGGGCTCATGGCACTGTTCAGAAACTCCACTACTGTGCATGACAAATTATCTCTGTTCAGTTCCTTGTGAATGAACCAGGACAGCATTACCACAAAGGCTAATATAAAGTTTAGGGATACCAATTTCCTCAGCACTGCTGAAGATGTGGGAAGTAAAACGACGTGAGCCTGTACCATAAATCCAAGGATAGAACTCAAAATGTTTTCTTGCCCAATAGAATTAATTTTTGTCACGAACAAGTGGCTGGTTGGAAAAAGAACAAAGTTCTTTCTGTTTCAGACACCTGCCTTCTCCTTGCACTCTACATGTACATAACATCCAGACCAGATAAATCAGCACCTGAAATGCTGTGGCTTCAGCTGGAGCAAGAGGTAACCACGACTGTCCCCATGTGCTCTTTCCTTCTCCTTCCAGCTGGGGGAGTGGGAGGAGCAGGATACTGCACAAAGTGTCTGAAAACAACTTCCTTCTCTAGCTGTTATACAGAACTGCTTGCAGTAAGGGATTACAATGATTTTTGAAAGGACCTGCTGGAAACTGAATCAGTAACTATCCTTGAAGAGAGCATTGGTCACAATAAAGTCACTGAAAAAAACAAGGAAGATCCTAGGATGGCTGCAGATGTTCTTCACTAAGCTTTATTTTGCTTTTAGAGCAATAGAAGAGTAAAAAGAAGCAAGATTTGTGTTTCATTTTGTGTTTATTACATTTAAAAGGCATTCTGTAGTGATTTAGGATTTATATTCCTTGTAGTCAATGGAAATGCTAACTTGCTGTTTAGCAGTCATGGTTATATATAGAAAGAATAGCTTTTAAAATCTAATTTGTGTTGTTTGTGCAGACAGAAGTGACTTCTTTGAGGTTCTATTTGCTCTACTTCCCTCATTCTGAAGAATTTTGAACCCTTCCCATTAGCCCCACCTGCACTGTTATATTAAATGTAAACACATTATTTGTATGCAGTGAATTAAAGGCCACTGACCTTGTCAGCCTCACTCATCAGAAAGTTGAGGTGGTTTCTATGCAAGGCAAATTCTGTCTGTAAAGTGTTACAGGGAAGAAAACTCGTACAACTTTGAGGATAAAACAGAAAAAAATACCCCAAGAATATTTGAAACTAGCACTGAATTCTCATAACTTAGCCCTCACTCTAACACAGCCTGTGTTTCAACAGACAGTCAGGCTCCTGACACGCTGCATGTGGTGCTCCAGACCAGCAGTTTTATTTCCTGGCACAGACTGTCAGTGCAACCTCGAGGTAAGTTCACCACACTCCCCCAGTTTAACCTGCTGAGGACTTTCAAGTACTCAATGCTGAAATTGATTTTTGCCTCTTTTATTTTTTTGCTGTAGAGAAACAGAAATGTGCTGTACTTTAGAGGATGCTTGCTTTGGCTTGCTAGAAAATATCCTGAAATTTGAAAGTTTGAAGAGATTAAGCAGTAATGTTCAGAAGTATAGAAGCAGAAAATTTATTTCAATGTGTTTTGTGTATTGAGGCACTGTTTTTCCTCTTGCAGGTGGTCAAGGCACTAATTGTGATGTTGCACAGACAGTGGATGAAGATTAGATCTGAGACCAGCTTGTGTGCACATAAGGAACAAGTTATTCAGTTTTTACGGGACACTGTTTTACTCTTGCACAGCTTGTCTCAGAAAGATAAACTGTTCCATGAACACTGTTTGGAAGTTCTCCATCAATATGACCAAGCCATGCCAGGTGTAAGAGCCATTCTCAAAAAGACTGGAAAACTAAGTGCCTCTGAAGGTAAAAAAAAAAAATCAGTCAAATGTTGGCTTTTCTCCATGTTGCAGATATAAAAATTTCAGTTTCATCACTTTTCTCTTTTAACAAGTACTAGAGCTGGTTGTTGCTCAGACCTCTGGAAGCAGTTTAGATTGGGTATTAGGAAGAAATGTCTTCCCTGTGAGGGTTGGGAGGCCCTGGCACAGGGTGTCCAGAAGAGCTGTGGCTGCCCCATTCCTGGTAGTGTCCAAGGCCAGGCTGGACTTAGAGCAACCTGGGATAGTGGGAGGTTTCCCTAAAAAAGGCATTAAAGAAAAGAGGAGGGGAAGTTTGTGTGACAAAACACAAACCTAGAGACCTGTTTGCATGGAACCTTCAAAAATTGTATTTGCTGTAGTCTTCTACCATCAGTGTGTTCTAAAGTGCAGATCCCAGCTATAATTATGCTGTATGAAGCAGGAGAAAAATATTCATTCTCTGAAACATATTTTTTTTGTTGCAGAGCTGATTTTGGATGAATTGTATCCTCCTGAGCCAGAAGACCAAGGAACAGACTTCAGCTAGCCAAGAACAAAGATATCTGTCCTTCCTCAACTGAATCATCATTGCCAATGTAAATGTGAACTTGGAATCATCCTTTTCAGTGATAATCTTGGGTTGCACTCACAGCACAACTACGGTTTCTTTGTTGTAATTATTTCAGTGCTATCTAAATGTAGCTGAAAGAAATTTTGATGGGGGAGTGATAGTGCAAACCCACTCAATGGCTAATGACTGGTTCTGGTTATGAATTTCATCCTGTATGAAATTGCTGAGAATGGAATGGGAATTTCTCTCTCTTCTCCGTCTTACTGTGACTGCAGCTGACTTTATGATGCTGAATGTGCTGTTTGGCATCATTGCATTCATATGAAAGCCTTCTGAACACACTTGTTTCTTCTGTACTGCACCACTTCCTTGTGTGACTTCCAGAATTTTCATATTGTTGATATTAGTAAACAGTTTATGGTGATTTTAAAAACCTTTCTAGAAGTAACTTAAGAAGTGGTAGTTCACTACAGGGCTTTGAATTTCTTGCTTGAGGATTGGTCACCTGAGCTCACTTAATTCAGTGAATCTGCTGAAAGTGTAATTACTGAGATGCCAAAACAAAAAATACTAGAAATACTTTATAACTCCCCTTAAAAGAGTAAGATGGTACTGCTGAGGAGTGCATCCTAGGTAATAGAAGGATATTTAAATGTATGCAGAATGACAGGGGTTTTGGTCATAGTGAAGATGAAGGAGCATCTCATTCCTAGGATTCAGCACCAAAGACTGGAGGAAGAGCTGCTGCCTCGCCCTTTGAAGTGTGCATGATCCTCACACACTGTCACACTGGGCTGCAGGTCTACACTCTAAAAAGGGAAGTGTGGGTATTATTAAAATGAGCCCACAGGTGTGTGTTTTTAGATGGGAGAGCTCTTTTCAATTTTCAACAGGGACTTGGTAAAGAATAAGCCTGGATCCAGGAACCAGGAGGACAAGAGACTGTACAACAGGGAGAAGGAAGCCTTTGGAAAACTGGGAGACATTCTGTTCTGTGGTCATGCCCAGAGAGGCTGGGACCTGCACTCCAGTGTGCTCAGCAAGCTCCTGGCTTGGCTCTTGCTTTGGAAGGGAACTTTCCTAGAAATGCCTATGCAGGAAGAACTGGGATAATAATCCAGCATCTCCCAAAGGCCAAAGCTCCTTCCTTCCCCCATCCTGGGCTCAGCCTCCTCCTCTCTGAGCAGCAGCTGCACCAGGCAGGGCCAGGTCGTTTCTGTGAAACACAAGCTGCCAACTGCTCCTCTCAGTAACAGGTTTCAAGTGCCTTGTAGCGTCTGGAAAACTGCCATGTTCCTGTTGAAATGCACCAAGGAAGGATGCACAGCACAAAGCAGCAAAGCCTTCCAAGTCTGTGTGTGCTTGCATGGTCACAATCCTGGAACTGTCACCAGGCCCTGGACAAGACAACCTGCAGATGTCAGTGTGACAAAAAACATTTTACTTGTCCATGTAAAAGAAATAAACATGCAAATAAACAAAGCAACCAAAAAAAAAACAAAACCAAACCACAAAAACACAAACGGAAAAACAACCAAAACAACCACCAAACAACATTTCCTGGTCTTAGGATTAGAGAGAAGAGCTGGAAAGTGCATTTGAAAGCCCTTTCTTTCCTCAAAACCAAAATAAACCTTAAGATAATTCCTTAAAGACAGCCCAGTGAGCAGGAGCTGTGGTAAAGCAGTATCTGGCTGTGAGCCTGCTGTGAGGGGCAAGCTTAGAGCTGTCCTAACAAAGATCTGAGTCACAGTACCTCAGATATCCCAAAAGGCAGTCATCTGCTATCACTATTCAACCATTCTCACCACTTAATTTCTCTAAACAATTTGAGTTTACAGAGATAAGAGACATTTAACCCATTTGGGTGAACAGGCCAAATGAACTGTTAAGTTTGGATAAAAAATAAGTTCCATAAGAAATGCAAACTGTTTGAGCAATCGAGTTATAAAAAGTTGTTAACAAAAAACCAAAAAAACCCACAACTTCCTGGCTTCATCTAAAGGGTGTGTGCATGGCAACTTGGAAAAAGGGAGAAGTGGATTATTGCTAAACTTTATGTAAACAGAAGAGTTATCTGGAAAAAACTGGTAGGAAAACTCCCAAGTGTTCTCCGGGCTCTGCATCCCTTCCCATCCACCCCTCCAACAGACAACACCCAAACATTTACATTCTCACTGAGTTTTCTCCCAACTCTGGACTTTCAAGTAGTACAACCCAGGCTCCATACACCACACAGATCCAAACCCCTACACTTTGGCTGGCAGGAATCACAGTAACATTGTGCTATTGTGAAATTAAAGCACAGCTTTTAGAATTGAAGGCATTGTCTGTTCCTATTCCTAAGGGAAAGTGAGGCTGTACTCTAAAAAGGCAGAAAGAAATATACTTACAGAACCACCAGAATTATTTAAGATATTTACAGTGGCCAAGCTTGTCAGGATTAAGATTGTGCTGACCTTCAGCAGTTCTTCTCTTTTTACTTTCTCCTGGAATTTTTCTCAGGATTAAAAAGATCCAATCATGTATGCAACAGCTGATTATCCCTCATCATCAGTTCTTCACTCTCTGAAGAATTCCCACCATAGCAGCTTTTCCACAGCCAGTTTGCATTTCCCCACCATGTTACAGTTAAGCTGTGCCTCCGTATTAACTGAGAAAAGCAATTTACTCTGGCATCAAGCACAGGCACAAGACTGAACAATGAAGCATTGAGCAAAGGAAAGCCACTAGGCATGTTCTACACACGATTATCACATTCCTCAGCAGCAGCCACCCATCTGCTTCCTTGCCCGTGGGGATGGCAACCAGGGTTTCCCCTTGGCTGAAAGCTGAGCTCACCAGAGCTGCTTTTTCCTGCTCAATGAAACCTTGCTCAGTTCTATACACTGCAGAACTACTGACTTGGTGAGGCTGGAAGGGGCCTCTGCAGCTCATCCAGCCCCCAACTGAAACAAACTCCCCCAGAGAAGCCAAACCACTGCTTTGTGTCATATCAGCCTCAAAACCCCACCTTTTTAAACCAAGCTGACATAGGTGAAGATGGCAAATACAAAATACTTCATCCTGTAGCACACAACATCCCTGACCTGAGATGGGTTTATTCATAAAAATTCCGCAAGTGAGCTACTGCTTAAAAGCCTGTGCTTTGAAACAGCTGAACAATTAGAACGAAGTCATCCTAAACACTGGATGGGTTTTTTTGCACTCTGCAATATTATTTACGGCTGTAAAGGCCAAATGGTTACACAATTAGGGTCAAATGCAGCAGTTCTGGAATGGATTCTGTTATCTCCTGTGAATGTAGCAGCAAATGCAAACTTCCAGTGCAAATTGTTACAAAATGTACCTTGTTGATTGTAATTTAGCAGACTGATAGGAAAATGTGATCTGTGATCTCTACAGAGATCTACAAACCCACTGTGGCTGAAGTTTATCAAAGTGCTTCCAAGAGCAAGGGCCAACACCTCCACGGCCTGAAGTGTGACTGCCAGCACTGAGCATGGACTAATCTGAAAACTCAGTCCTAATGCCTGCTCAAAGGCTAACCTGCTTTTGAAAATACCGAGAGGAAATAGTCACTTTATTTTCATTTATGGTCAGAATGTAATAACCAATGCCTGTAGAGTGCCCTAACAGAGGTAACACAAACAGTGATGCTTTAATCCATGCATTAATCATGTTGTAGGTTGGTGTTTCAGAATGAACAATTTGTTTTGCTAAAGAACCTTCTTGACAGCACAGCTGAGCTACAACCCCTGTCCAGCAGTCTGTAAATGGCATCATACCTGATTCCAGGGACAAGGTACCATCAGGGAGATTTGAACTACAAATCCCATTGCAAGTGCTAGAGCAAGTGTTAGAAAGAAAAGGCTGCAGCAGCTGATTTTAAAGTTATTTTGACTGCAATAAGGGAAATGGGATATCAGAGGTTGTTTTATAATGGCTAAGTGGCCCTGAGGGGGAGCTGCGTTTGCAGAGAACACAATTCCATCAGTGCTGAAGGCTGAGCTCTTGAAAGAATAAAGTAACATTTTCTTCACCTTACTCTCACCTTGGACAGGTTTAACTCAAGCACGTTTCTCCCCTCCTACATGGCTCACTGAAAAGCTGTAAATCTGACCAGGTTCCTGGGGTAGGGGTTGCAAAAACAACTAGATGAGGTCAAATAACCAGAGAGAGAAAAAAAACAGGCCCCAAACCACTAGCTAAAGCAAAATCTGGTGAGTTATTACTAGTGCTGAGATACAATACTGAGTTTCCATACTTGGAAAAAATAAAACAGGCAAGAATTGCTTGTGTGGCAATAATTGCCGAAGTTTTTCCCTCCTGTATGTCCAGCTCTTCCCACACAACCATGAGTTTTAAATGCATGCCAAGTTTTGTTCTGGAAAAATTCACACTACCATAGACAACTGCTGATAAACATTATGAAAACAACCAGTAGTATTCCTCACCTAACCCTGGGCTCTCCACTTCTCAGTTCAGCAGTCTGCTCTCCTATTGACCATTTGCTTCAATAAAGGGTGAAGGGACCTTTGAAACCTTACGTGCTCCTTAAGGGAATCTTGAGATTCAATCAAAACCCAGGTTCTGCTCCTCTACTCTGTGTGCAGAGAGAGGGGAAGGCACAGAGCTTTCCTCTGAGTATTTCTCCACCTGTCACTTCTCAAACTCAGCCATACTGCACAGGTGCACCTGCTGAAAGTCATGGGAAAAGAGAAACTGATGAACTAAAAAGCAGTGCCAACAAAATCATCACAAGTAACTGCAATTTCCTGGTGTCGTTTTCTAGCCCAAACATTAATTGTATGTTTTCTAGATTTAGGTTTTTAGGAGCATGCATTTTGTCCGCTCCCCTCAGTCAACTTAAGAGAAAATGTGAAATAAAAGTGAAAATTATTTATATTGCACCTCCAACAGATTGAGTCTCAGCTGTGGGCTGATAAACTCGAAATTCAAGAAGTAACACTACAAAACTACCCAATTATTCTGGGGTTTTGATTGGGTGTTAGTGGTTTTAATTTCTGTGTTTCTCTTTTTCTTTTAAATGCTACATTAGAATGTAGATGGCAATTCAAGGTCATAATGCTGATACACTAAACACCAATTCATTACTGTGTGGTGTCATATGAAGAATATTCTTGACCTGCTCAAATATTTTCAAGTGAAAGACAAATGAGTCAGGAGTGTGAATACAACCTTTCTAAAGCATTTTTATCAAAACTATAAACCACACAAACATTTTACCAAAAACATTTTCAGGCAGAGTGGAAAGCATCCCTTACCTCATGCTGAATTGGTTGAGTTGATGAATGAGGCACAATACTCAACACACAAGTCTAAATAGGTTGAGAAGATACTTTTAATGAAATTACAGACTTCCTTAGAATCAATCCTTTTGGATTTGCTTGGCAGCAGCCTACCACAGGATCATTCAGGAGCTGACACTGTCCTTGCTTTATGTTGTGACCTGTAATTGTGGTTAGGCTTCAGTCTCCACCACCAAAAGTGATATTCATGACACAAGGTGACCTGAAGTACACTCAGCAACACAAGCTGTCAAACACACAAAGGAAAACGGAGCTTTGCAGATACACCTCTAAATAATACCCAAAATGAGGCTAAGAAAACCAAGTTGACAGAATGTACTTCAAACACTGCATTTATTACAAAGGTGCATAGACTTGATGCTATTTGGTTTGAATACTTATGTTTAACCTACAAACAACATACAAAGCGAGGTTACAGTATGTAACAAAAGCAACAATGATTATTCTAGTAAATTCAATATTCTACTGTCTTTAATTTCACAAAACATTTCTGAAACAAAGGCACTTACAGAATTAAAAAAAATAAGATATATCAACATGTAAAGTCTTAGCTCCCTCCCTACAGCGCTGTGGAGAACAAGTGTGACGTGAAGGCAACAGCTACTGGGACTGACACATCAGCAGTGCTTAAACTGAAAACCTAGGGATCATTATCTTTTCTGTAACCATTCCATTATCTTCAGTATTTGAAAACAAGCTTCAACAAGGCTGCAGGGCAAGAACCAAATAAAATTTGGTCCTATCAAATCGTTAATGATGATTAACGCACTAAGAAATTAATCATAATTGGATTAATTGTGAACTGGACCATTTTATCTTCTTTCAGTAAGTTTTGTAACTGAATTAGTAATAAGGACTGTATTCACTTGTATAGAGTTACCATTTGCACATGTTCACTGAAGGAAGGCTGTCCTAGCCCTCATCTCCCATCAGCACACACAGAGCAGCAACAATTCAGGATCATCTGTTTGGTCTGTTCAACTTCCACCCCAAAACATCAGATCTGGCAATGTCTGCTGTTGCTGCCACCTTACTTTCTTCCCAACTCCTTAGGGATGATGACTGAGCCATCCTGCCATGAAATTGCAGATTTCCCTCTCACAACCCAAGCACTACACTGTGACTGCCCCGAGCTGCTCCTTTTGTCACACCAGCTGGGTTACAGGAAGAGCAGGGCACACAGTAACAACCTCAGGAAGCTCCACACTGGATGCTGTACCTGTCCTCTCCCTGGCTCCACCCAGGCTAACAAAGGTGCTGGAACAATCTCTGCCCTCCTCCATGGATAAACTCCAGGGGTTAGGATCTGTAGCAAGGGATTTATTTCTGCACTTGCTCAGTGCCCTCCCACAGAAACATTCCAAATTTCTAATTCAACACTTCCTCCTCCACACAGGAGACAGCAAGCTTTTTTGGTTGTGCCCATGCAACACCTGACAGTGTAAAAAAGTTTTCCTAATTTCTCAGCTGACAAGGCAGGAAAGAGGAACACACAGACACAGGATACATGAATACATGCTCTGTAAGTGCCTCTTGGCACCATTTCATGCTACTAACTTCAACACTCAGAGAGGTGTAACAGAGGGGCACAGGTTGTCATGAACCCCAATGTAAAAGCTTTCAACAAGTTTCTTCTGAAATGCCCTGAAAACTTTCTTTAAAAAGAATCAGAATAATGCAGAAATAGAGTCAAAAAATCAGGAAGAGGTACAAGGCTGCCTTTGACAGCAGCAATTTCTATCCACTCTGTGAGGTAAAACAATGCCACCAAACAATATACCCCAAATGTAGAATCACAGGACAAATGGCTCAATGGCCTCTCTTAAAAAAATAAAATCAGTGTAAAAGATATGTTAAAATTATTTCACCGATTATATTTCACTGTCACAGTGATACATGCAAATAACTACATTGTTCTATGAGGATTAACAACAAATTGCATTTCTATGTCAGAAAAGACAGAATTGTTGAGGACAGTGAAAAAAATCCACCTTATTTGAGGAATTAAAGATTCATAAAGCCTAGAGCCCCAGCACTGTTAACAGTCATAAGGACATCTCAAGATGTTTCATGACTGACAGCATTACCTCCTTAAAATACATTACCTGGCTGTGACCAAGTCCTTCCTTTCCCTGACTTCTCATACTCTGCTCAGCTTTATGGGAATGTTGAAGACAAAAGGGAGGTTTAATGCCCACTGTGGCCCCTCATCCAGCATGTTGTTACTCCAATGCAGCCTGTATATATAAAAGGTCTGTAATTCTTAGGCTCCTGCCACCTACAGTTCTCACTACAGACAGTGGAAAAACCCTGAGCATTTCAAAACCCCAATCTTCTGCTGATGTTCCATCTCTCCTGTAAAATAAATTCCTTCTCTGTGATGAGGCAGGACTGAATGCTGCCAAGGTACCTCTGCTTAACATGGTAAGAGGCTGATTTTAATTCCAAACTCATCAACCACAGATAGCTGAAGTACCCTTTGTCCAATACTACCTGAACAAGAAATACTCATCCAGTAATTTTCATTAAGAATTTTCAGGATTTCAGCTTTTGATCTCTTTGATCCATTAAGTGGCAGAGAGTCTATTAATTTCTAGCTGTAACACCCAGTGGAGGCACAGTTTATAAACCTTAAAATTAGGACAGAAAACAAGGAACTAACCAACTCATGCTATTTAGAAGTAGCTCAAAGGCAATTAAACATGGTTTACTACCCCTTACCAAAGGTAAATGTGTTGCAAAAAAGGAAAATTCCCTTTTAAATGGTAAATGAAATGTATTAGATGATATCTTACCTAACAATACTAGCTTCAAAACAGGCAGAACTTACGTAACATGTATCAGGTAGTTTCTCAGAGGTTAAGTTTTTACATTTTAATACTGTGCAAAAGATTGCTACAGCTTTGGGTATTTGACAATGCTCATATTAGACCATTCCTCTCAAAATTATTGCACAGCAAATGGTATTGTGGTTCTGTACTTGTGAAATACTCCTTCTTGCTTCTCTCATTGTATCTAGAGCAAAAACTCTTTTTATATTTCCTTGAGGTATAAATTAACTTCTGCAAGAAAAATACTCCTTCCCTGGAGCATTAAAAAAAAAGAAGATACTGAATTGATTTTCACTCTACTTAGACAAAAGATTGTTGTCTTCCAGAAAAATATAGTACAGGTGCATGGTGTAAACAGAACAAATTACATTTTGAAAAGTTTTGTATGCAGAAGCACAGCAGAAGAGCTTTTCAATAGGTGGGCTTCTGAGGATCCATGTAAGCAGGGTTGTAAGGGGGCTGGGTGGGGTAAGGGGCTCCATCACCAACTGCAAAAGCAAAACACAAGAAAAAACAGATTTGTAAAATGTACATTCTGAATTCTGCACATAAAATGGGAATTTCTGTTTTGAGCACACAGTTAAGAGGTTCAACTTAGCCAGTATATTAATTGTACTTGAAAACAGCTTGTGTTCACTCATAAAACATCTGCATTTCAGAAGTAAGATCACAAAAACCTTTGTTCATGTTGGCTTTAGGGCTTCTCTGATGCTGAGTGTACATAAGTAGCCTTCAGGGAAGAACCTGGTCTAAAAAAAAAAGGAACAGATCTGGCTCAAAAAAAGAGCCAGTGGAAGTCAGGGGTGCACATACAAGTGGATATACCTGGTAGTGTGCTGAGAAAAACACTGGCCAAAAGTAAACGGACTAGAGAAATCATGTTAGGATTCCTTCAGGGAAAATGCCTTCTTATTTTCTGCTACTTTGAGAAAAGCTGCTCTCAAGTGGCATCTTCATTTCCAGCTCTGCGAAACAGCACAAGTTTGTTCAAGTAGCACCTGATGAGATCCCTGGAAAGTGCAAGTGTGGTTATCTTCTGCTGATCTTGTAAAGTGAGTGGGTTTGGCTCCAGTGTGGCAGAGCAGGTATTCTGCCCTGGCAAGTGACCTAATTAACAGCCTGCTCCTCGGTTAACAGGAAGGAGAAATGAAGGAAAGAGCTCTCACTGTGAGGCATTTTCAGCTGCAAACATGGAAAGTGCTTTGGTATGTTCCCAGAAAAAAAACAAAACAACTCTTAAACTAACAAACCAGCAACAGCCTGAGAAGCCAGAGAGAAGTGAAATGACTAATTTATTGGCTGCCTCATATGAAAAAGATGAAGCCAAAGCAGTTTGGCATAATTGCATAAAACCCACAGCTACTTTGGCATTTATAACAGAAAAATAGAGTCAACAGTCCTGCCAAGTCAGTGTTTTCACATGTGGGGCTGGTTTGCACATTATTAACATACAATTTCTAACTGTAAATCTTTCACACCATGAAAAGCAATTTTATATTCGAGTTGTCCTGGAAGTTCTCTCTAAGGGCATTGTCTACTACTCAGGACTAGATTTGTTACTTAAAAGGATGAACAGTGAGGTTTGTAAGAGGGCTTGAATACCCTACAGGTAACAGCCTAGTTTTGGCCCCTTTGAGCAGTCTGCAGCCAATTTTTCAGGGAACAGCTATTACCAGCAGAAGTGGCAATTAGTCATTGCAACAATAAGGCTGCACTAAAACAATGCTGTGAAAGGAGAGCTGAAAAAAAAAGGGTTCTGATAACTCTAACTGAAAATTGGCAACAGACTTCTCCTTCCAGCCCTTTGTCATGGGCAGGGACACCTTCCATGAGACCAGGCTGTTCAGAGCTCCATCCAAACTGGCTTTGGACACTTCTAGAGATGTGTCCATAGCTTCTCTGAACAACTTGTGCCAGGGCCTCACAAAACTCACAGTAAACATTTTTTTCCTAATAACCAATCTAAACTTGCTGTCTTGTAGTTTTGAATCCATTCCCCCTTGTCCATGCTCTTACAGAATACAGTTAGCAAATATTAGATTAGAAAGGGAATGTGGAATCATTTAACTCACGTATACATATATACACATATATACATATATGGCTTTGATTTCTATATTAAATGTCAGCTTAATTAGTAAAATGTTCTACTGGATCTGCTGACAGTCCCACACATTGCCAAACTTTGCCAGCTCATACCTCCTCCGGCAGTGCTTAATACAGACACAGTGATAGGGAAATTTCTACCAAGGGTGAATAAAAGCACCCACCATAACTTGAGTTTTATGTAATTTGTTCACATTTGTATTCACACAGCCATAGAAAAGAATAACTGTAAATAACACAAGACTTCCTCCAGAGCAACTGCCCCTTTAGCTGTTCAGGTGATGAAGAAGCACTTGTTGCTGCCTTACCTGCCACAGTTTCATGGTAAGCTGGGGGTCCCGGGGGCTGCATGGGGTAAGGGGGAGGGTACTGAGCAGGGTAGGGAGCCACCGGCATCCCTGGCTGGGGCTGGATAGCCACGGGCTGGTAGCCTTGATATGGAGCTGCTGGGTAGCTGGGTGGCACTGCTGGCTGCTGGGGATAGGCAGAGTGAACCACTGTCGTGGTGGCAGTGGTCACCACAGCTACAGGGAGGGAAAAGGAACAAGATTAGTGCTGGTGGTCCCAAAACAAAAACCCCAGACAACTCCCAGACCCCCCCTTCCCCCCACATGGTGGGAGGGAACTTCTAAATGTTCAGAAAATTCCAAAACATCTCTCTGCAACTTCATATTCTGAAGCAGCTTAAATGCTTATTTTTAATATTTAGGTATTGCAACTTCTGAGCAGAGTATTTTCATCTCTTATAGAAACAGTTTTCCAGGAGGTACTAAAAAAAAAAATTCTCTTCAAAGATGTGAAAAAGAAAAATCTAGAGCTACTTACGCCGTGGTCTTCGACATGCTTTGTACAGACAGCAACAGGAACAGGTGAGGCACAGAATAATAGTAATGACAATCACAGCAAAAACAGTAACTCCAATGGCAATAAGGCCTCCAAAACTGCAAGAGAGAAACCACCAGAATTGGTAAGAGTCACTCCTTAAGCAAACCTGCACAAACACATTGTTCCACCTCCAATCTCTCAGTACTTACTGGACTAAGAAACAAATGTGCAAAGCAGTGCTGCAGGAAGTCAGGTCTGCTAAGGCAGGGGAAGCTGAACCACCCCTGACAAGGGGTCTTTGGTCCCTCTCATTTTAGTCTGACCCTGACTGTTGCTGATTTAGTGAACACACAGGTTCAGAGCAGCCCACAATGAAGCACTCCGGATTTCAGGATGACAGCAAGTGCTTCCCACATTCCCTAAGACCTCCCAGTCCCAAACTCAAGACAATCTCAGCACTGAGCAGATTCTTGGCATCTGTAAACAGGTATTTCAGAATCCACGTTTCACACAATTAGGAAGAACTGAAATTCTGACTTTACTGCAACAGCAAGTATGCCAGACTACATACATTATGGGACACAGAAACACTGCCTAAAACTCACAAATTTATTATGGGAAGAGCAGAGACTATAACAGCTTTGACTTCTGTGATGAGCACCAAATGATGGAGGCAGACAAAACCAGTTACCTCTGGAAGCTTTACAAGCTCTATTTACCACACAGGGGAGAAAAGGTATCACAGCAAAGACAGTGACAATTCCCTTTAAAGTGCTAAATGAAATTATCTGTTTCCTACTGTCTGAAATCAATAAAGCACATCTTCCATAGAAGGCAAAGTCTCCAGCACTCTATTTCTTAAAAAATACACCAGTTTTGGGAACAATTGCAGGAAGTCAGTTTTAACGAACAGCCAGCTCTAAAACAACGACCAGAGAGCCGGTTTTGCATCGATCCTGTTTTTGCTTGTTGGAAGAGATTCTGGCTGCAGAGTTCTCTTTGTTTTTTTCCCAGCTCAGTTTCCTATTAACAGCTTTAAACAAAATGACACATTGCCATCGCATCCAGCAATTTTCACTTGGCTACCAAACACCCACCAAATGTGAAAACTGCAACTGAGTGTTAGTGACACTGGAAGGTTAAATCACTGACAAAAAGAATTGCAAAATGCTTCACCCCTAGCCCAAATTTAAAAGACCTCACTTCAGTGTCTTCTAGAGCAACTTAACCCTTAGTAAGCTGAGTGCTGTCTGAACACAGGCACTGACAAATAAAAAAGGCTCAACTTAAAATCCTTCCTTTCCCCTTAAGAGAGATTGCTTCAATTTTATTCTGTTTCAGCAAAAGCCAGAAGAAAAAGTTTGAGTTAAATCTCTTTCAAAACAGTGATTTTATGAAACTGTAACTGTATCTGACTTGAGCACTGATTTTGTGAAGCACTAAATACAGCACTATGGACACAAGCACGAAGTACTGAATGGGATCCTATGGCTTGCCCACACACACTGAGCATTTATATCTAAAACAGGAAGCAGGAACTGCTGCAACCTCCTGAAGTCACAGGAACCATGGCAGAAACACTGCCAGGAAAATAAATGGATTACTGCAACACAACCACAGGATGTAAAGAAGAAAATAATGTTTTGAGGAACGCATGCATGTTTTGCCTGATTATTTGCACAGAACATTTTTGAGATGCTGACCTAAACATACACTCCTAAACACCCAGCTTTTAAGTGCCCTCTCATCCTCATAAGCATTAGCTTCACTTCACTAAGTTCAGAACTTCAGTAAGTTCACAGCCATCTTATCACCATCCAAAAAATCCCATTTCTTTCAAGCCTCATGTAAACAGCAAAACCCAAATGTGATTTCAAGAGAAGAAAATAAAGAGAACTGAATTAACTGGATTCATAAGCTGAATTATTCATCCTGATCCCAATGTTCACAAGAAACAGCAAGAACACCTGTGACAAACTACAGACACCTTCAGAAACTGCAGGACAAGAAATGTCAACTGCAATTTCTGATACTTGTGGAGCAGCCAACAGCTTTTTCTTTCCTCTTAGTTTCCACTTCTGAATCAACCCTGAAAGAGCTCTCACTAGGGAAGTTGACATTACTTCCATAACACAGTTATTCTCTAGCAACAGTAGCAGAGACAAAATAAGAGAGTCTTCTCCTTCTTCCTCAGGCTCTTTCCCCAGTAAAGGAAAACCCACTTTTTTCTAGTGAACTATGCTAAGGAAAGAAATTCTTGTGTCAAGGAAAGAGATTAGGGCTGACAAAGTACAGACAGTGAACTTTTCAGAACTTCAGCAAAGGCTGGGCAGAACCAAAGATACCAGAAAATTTGAGATAAAGTGGAGGAAATATTTACTCATCATAAGTTATTGAGCACAGCAGGAAACTGGTACAGCCTCTTCAGGACTAAATTCATTCCTGATATGAAGAGAGAAAACAGCACTAGCCCATCTGCAGCCAAGCTGGCCATTAACAGATAAAAACACTGACCATGGGCTCCATTTGTTTACTTTTAATAAAGTTTTGTGCTCAACGAAGCAGATTATCTCGTATTTGCTATCTTTAATAAGGAATGCAACAAAAGCAAACCTAAAAAACCAACACACCATGTCCTCACTTTCACCAAGTTTTAGAGACACCCTGTGCATTTGGATCACTTGTGTCTTCGGCAAAATGACACAACCATGACACAAGGACATTTTGCACCCATCTTTTGAAGAGGTAATAAAAGGAGACATGTTTGAAGTGCAGGTGTGTCAGGTGTACACACTACAGTTCTGTGTTTGTGTGCAAACACTGTGATCCAGTCCTACCCACTGAAGCACTGTCTGATTGCTGCAGACCAAAATTACAAACTTTCAGAGACAGCCCAGCAAGTAAAATATCAGAGAGGAGTTAGCACTTCTCACAGCTCTTTAAGGAGTGTAACAACTGATTACTGGCAGGCATTTTTATCACCTACTTCACAGCAGATAATTTTCCTGCCAGTGCTTGGGCTCATGCAGGCTAATGTCTTGGAACAGCACTAAGTAGGGAGATATTTACAGAAAAAAAACAGTAAGTGCTGTGAACCTGCAATTCATGTCATCAACATTCTCTTCCAACACCGGAGTTCTGCAAAAAGAAATTTTTTTCTAACTATTTTATTGACAATCAAGATTAGCAATATTCATTCGGAATTTCTGTGTGGTCAGTCACTATCTTACTGTAATAATTTCTTTTTACTGCCAAAGGACTACTGGGACAAGCACTTCTTAAACATTTAAGTGGTATCCCTCTACTGAGAAAGAGGAGCAGGAAGGCTGCCACTAACAGATGACAGACAAGTGAAGTCAGAATGGTGCCCAACATACTTCACTCGGTGAACCTTTTAACTTTCAGGAAACAAGACATTCCAGGCACTGCATAAAGCTTCTCTTGCAGTGTGCTAACTCCCTTATTAGACAAAAATTGCCTCATTTGTTTGCTGCACCTGACAAATCTGCCTAAAGGAGTCCAAAATATTTGGAAAAAAACATATTCACATTAAATGATAATATAATTACCATAAGCATTGTACATAAATGAAAAAGAACAATTGTGAGGGATTGTTGTTTACAGATTTTTCCCCTGAATGGTTAACCACGAGAAAACAAAAGCCAACCAAAACCGAAAGCACACCTGACCCCTGGATTCTGCAAACAAACGTCAGAGTGCAGAAATCAGCCCCAGCAGCAGCTCAGAGTGATCCTCTGGCATCAGCCACAATTCAGGTTCCCAGACTCCCACATTATATATACCATAGTCTAAATAAAGCACACATAGTTATAAACAGCTTGAGCTCATTCACTGACATTTCCTGCTCCTTTCCCTTCACAGAAAAGTGAACTTTTGCCAATGATTTAATAAAAAAACAAAATCAAACCCAACAGCAGTTTCACTGCAGCAATGATAAACTGCAGCTTCTCATAAAATACATGGGAAAGCAAACATGGAGAGATTTACTGCATTTAGTAAAAATGGAGAGATAACATCCTGCCCTTTCCTACCATCACCTCTCCCCTACCCCTACCTCCAGTTCTACCCCTATCCTCTCACCTTTGGAAAGCACTGGAGGGCATGTGTAATGAGAATGTCTCACAGACTCACCTTTAAAGCTGTCTAATTATTCAAAACATCTGTCAGCTCACATAAAGAGAATTACTTGCCTATTTTACCCCTTTCAGGACTGAATTAGATGTGATGGATCTATTAAAATGCGAGAACCAAGCCCAGGATCTAAATAATACTGCTTGTAGAAGTTTGTAGAAGTTTATTCTCAAGGCAGTTGTTCACGTTGGAGATCCCACTCTTGAACAGCCAAGTGGAAAAAAAATGTAGAGTTTATTTAAAGCATTTTCAAATATCAAAGTTTTCATTTCAGCAATGTATTTTTAACTCTTCTAAACAGTTCTTATAGTTCACTGACTTCCTAAAAGTCAATGACGTTTTATAAGCTGACACAAAAGTTTTCACATATCTATAATTTTGAGTAGGACACACTAAAAATTTTGTCTTTAAACAGAAACTATCCAAATGAACAATGAGACCACCTAGTTATGAAAAATTACTTTAAGCAGCCTTTTATTGTGCAAGTTTTAATCTATTCAGATTTTTTTCCCATGCTTTAAGGAACTCATTGATGAGGTTCTTTTGAAAAGCACTGCTGCTTTCAAAAACAAACATTTACAAATATTGAGTTATGGCTGCAACACAGGGTGGTCTGGAAAGAGACTTCAGAAGTTAATTTAGGCCATTCCTAAAAGTACAATTTAAAAATGAGTATATGTATGTCATTTCTTACTGCTCCAGAAAAGGATCCAGTTCCCAGAAATGTGAAATAGCCACATTTGCCCCGACTGGGGTGTAGGGCATGACTAAACAAGTCCCCAGAGAAAAATGCTTAACCAACATTTTAGTCATAGCCATACAATACCACATATTGCCTCTAAAGTTTAGTAGGAAATTAGTATTTTTTTAAAGCAGTATGAAGTTCCAAGAAGAGGATCAGAGGGATTCTTTTTACAACTTTAGTAATAACACACTTCCTCAGTTTAATGTTTTGACATAAAAATTCAAAACACTTTCCTAAAGATGAAACAAAAATAATTTATTTTCACTTAGCAAGCAAACTCACAGGAAAACATCAGCCTGTTTTTAACACTTGCAAGAGTGACCAGCCTATTTTAGCACAGCCACGAGCTTCAGCACAAGGAGAAAATCAAAATATACACCACAGCTAAGCCTCCTAGTCCAGGTGCAATCACAGTAATTGCTGGTGCAGCCTTGGCCACCTCTCCAAAACAGGATCTAGACATGACCAGGAAGTTTCCAAACGTTTCTTGTGGTTGGCAACAGGCAGCCTAAGACTCAGACTGAGCAGCGTGGTTTCAATTCTACAAAATCGTGGTTGTTTCATCGAACTGGCAGGTTTGAGTAACTGCAAAGTCATTTTACAAGCCCTGCAATGCAGTGAAGTGTGGATTGGAATTGTGATGGCTGGTGTTTCAGACAAATGTTAACTCAATTAACACTTCAGAGTGTCTCTCCAGGAACTCTGCCCACTTACATTAATGTCATGAAAAGCGTTTCACTTTATTTTGACTAACCCCTCAAAGCATCAGCAGCTCAAGCCAGGGACACAGATTAAATGAAAACCCCTAAAACTCAGCACAAGCTTCCACAATTCTTTCTGGGTACTCCCAACAGGAGAGTTTGCAACGGGAACCCCAGCAAAACAACCCCTCTGTTTACCTGCAGTAAAGACAGACCTGAGCTACATCCCCCAGAGCCCAGCCAGAGACCCAGGTCTGCCCTGAGAAACAACCTAAAACAACAACAATAATGCCATGGGAAGCAAGAAACACTGCAACTGCCAGAGCGCTAAAGAAAAAGAGAAGGCAAGAGTCTTTTGAGAAGACGTTTGCTAAATATGCACCGAATAGAGGCTTTAGTTCTTTGTTCAAATAGGAATCTGATGTGGATTACTTCAAGCCCAAAATAATAAACTTTAATTTTACACAAAGATCTACTGGAATTAAAGCTAACTGCTATTTTTATATTCTATTTACATTATTTTATTTTAATTCTCCATTTTTTAAAATAACATGTTTAGCACAACATGTTTTTAAACAGCCTTTATGAGAAAGTGACAGGGAGGGAACTTCCTGGAGTTTGTGGTTTTACTCAGACATCTGACACCCTGATCTTACAGGTTATTATGGAATATGTATACAAGCATCTCTTCTTGGAACATGAGTGCACTTGTACTAAATACATCTATTTATACAAATCCCTCTGAAATACGTACTAAAAATACGATTTTCCGGTGAAGTTTGCCAGGCAATCTATTATTGTACACTTTGTAGACAACTGAGTAATTGCTATAAGTAACTGGTGCATTGAAACATGCACATAACAAGGGGAAAAGTTAGGGCTGCATTCAGAGGGACTGAAGTTTTTTTATCAGCAGCGCAAGAACTAACACCGCAGCTTCATGCAGGCCTCCCAGATAATTTTCAGTTTATTGGATCCTCAGTATATAAACTGTCTTTAAACACAACTAAAGGCATTTGCTTCTGCAGATGGAAAATAAATTTTAAATGTTCCTTTAGTGGCAAAAAGAATGTGGATTGATTGCAGATATTTAAGGCAAACAACATGAGTCAGTTCCCTTCCTACCACCCACTTCAAGGATACAGGATGTTACCCCCACACCCAAATTCAAATTTGGCAATGGGAAGGAATTTTCTTAGATGGCTAACTGAATTAACAGAGTAAGTTTAAATGAAAAAAACAACAACAACAAAAATCCACACAAATCCAAAACGACTAAGTGCCACAAAAAATTTATCCACAAAACTGCAATATTATGAATTTGCTACTGCCAATACCATACTATTTCCAGAAAGTTGATTTAAGCAACTAATTGAAACTAACTTGGCCGAAGAGTTAAAGGAATTTTTTTCCTGGGCAAATTGAAACCTGGTGTATGTCTTGCCAAACACACTGCAACTGCAGTAAAAGAAAGTTTGGATGAGGTTACACCCACCTGTTTTGCCTGCCTTATAACCCCAGCTTTTATAGGACACACACCTTTTATTTATCCACATTACTCAGATCATCACACATATAAAATTTCCAAACACTGCGTTCAGGCAGGAGCAAAGCTGAAATTACGTAAATTCATTATCCTGTACTACAACGAACTGACATCCTGCTCCACGTTCCCCTTCTCTTCTGGAATAGCGCTCATCCAGCACAACAAGGATCATCAAGGAAAACCTAACACTGTACAAACGAGAACACACCACTGCAGCAGAGGTCACATCTGGCCTCTAGAAGCACTACCTCTTTCAAATGGCATTGATTATTAACACCTTCACCAAAACAGTCACAAAAGTAACCTGATGACTAGTTCCTTTCACAACAAAAAAAGTTTTTAAATTTACCTCTCAGTAGAATTGAGAGCCAGAGATCATGCTAATAAAAACAGAGGTGTATCACTAAAAATGAATGGTATAAAATGTTTTGGATACAAGACTTTGTATTCAAAAAAAGCCAATCTCTACCCAATTGGTAATTTCTTGAAATTAAACTCATGTGTTCACTTCACAGAAGACCCTACAGCTGCAGTTTTAAAAGGCTGGCAATTTGAGAATATTCTCCTCCACCCATACTACATCTACAAACACAATCTGTGGTAAATATACCCAGCTACATCACAGGCCATGGCTTTGTATGGCAGTATATGAAAAAGCAGAGTTGGAGCTACCTTTGGAACTCATTCTCAAATCTTTCCAAATCCTAACAAACAGCCATTGTGGTCTTTTAAACATGTTTTTAAAGGATCTCTGCTCCTTAGGCCACAGGATCCTTCTCTGAGGGTTACCTACCTGCAACCACTTCCACAAGCTCTCCCCAGCGTCAGCCTTTATGTAAAAAATTTTCTGTTTTCAGAGTTACACAGAGGCACAGCAAAACCCACAGCTAGAGGGAACACTGGTAGGCACCTACAGTCAATTAAATACACAGCCACAGGAAAATTAATTCCTGAACAAAATCCAAGTGATCAATCTCGCCGTGTCTTTGGGGCAGGTTTTCTTGTTTGCTGCTGTCACCCAGCTCCGTGGTTAGCAGAGCATGCTAACCCAGCCATGCACATCTGTTTCTTGCAGGGGCAGCATTTTTCAACCTCTCCTTCCTGCCTGGCTGCAGAGGAAACGAAACCTAAGTGTCTATGGCAGCACACACCACAGCTCTTAACTCTCTGCCACCTTCAAGCAGCTTCCTCACCAGGAACATGGTGAACACAAAACTAAATGCTCTGCAATGCAAGTTATCACTGCTAATTGTGCAAGCTGATGTTTACTCTTCAGGCTAATAAAAAGCATAGAATGCTTTAAGTAGCTTCAAATTCAAGTCTCGGTTGTTTCCAGGCAAGAAGCTTACATTCCTTGGGGGAATTAGCCTGTGCCTGAACACGAGCCTCACCGAACATGCTGTATGCAGTTTAACTCATTTATTACAGAAAGTATCAAGAGCCAGCACTGAAAAAGAAATCCTCTGCTCATTAAACAGAGACTGCTTACACTTCTAGAGGTTTTCCAATTTTCATGGAGTCTTCCCTCTAGAAACAATTCCACACCCATCTGGGCACATTCCTGTGTAACCTGCTCCAGGTGACCCTGCTTTGGAAGGGGGTTGGACTGGATGGTCTCCAGAGGTTTCTTCCAACCCTAACAATTCTATGATTCTGTAATTGTCTTCATGATTTACTTTCTTACCACTGGCAACCTATTACAGATCCTGGAGTTTCCAAATACACCAGAAAGAGTAAAGTGGAGTCCCTGATAGTGATAGCACGGGAAGAGAAATGGGACATAGTTCAGTATCACAGTATTTTTGACCTTGTCAGTGGAGAAAATATGGGTTTGAAAATATCTAAACCAGACAAAGCACATCAGGATAATCATATCTTTCACTGTTAGAAATATGCTGGTTAGCCTGTAGCAGCCTATTGCAGATGCTGAGAGCCAAAGGCAGACAGAATGACATGGATTTTCTCCATATCACAAAAGGACAAGGAAGCCACAAGACAACACATGGCTCAAACCCCAAATGAGCACATCCCCATCCAACAAGCCTGGTTTGTCTCTGCTGGCCAAAGCTTTCCAGGAAGATGGACATTCTGCCTCCCTCATAAGGAGGAACAGCCTTGCCTCAAGCCTTACTCTACCTGCTACACAATCTGCTGTAACTTACAGGAAGAAATTAATTCAGGAACAGAGCCAAATTAACTGTGTACAATGTGAGGTTTTGTTTCCAATTACAAAGTAAGGTATCAGCTGGCCCAACTACATTATTTTCTTCTGTAACTCTGATACAGATGTTCTGAATTTCTCCACCTCCTTAAACACTCAAACACTTCACAATTAGTTGAACTGTGGATGAGTCATCTAATTTCCTTTTCCACTAAGGGTCACTATTGGAAAATTGGCATACCAAGGCTAAGTAATCACATTACCAATGAAAATAATAAGTTCTATCCTGGTGAATCAGTGCTCTTTTTGCACAGTTTCTTAAAATGAGACTACTATTATGGCAGAATGAAAAGGGGAAACCAACTAAATTAATCTTACTGCTCACAATCCATCTTTGAAACAGAGTAAATGAGGAAAAAGCTCAGTAATCCAATTAAAATGGAGAGAAAAATCCTGAAACACCTTCCAGTAGTAAATCCTTGCCACAACACATTCACTAGCAGCAGAAACCGGAGAAATCACCTATGATCAAGGAAAATTGGTGACAAATTTATCAAGTTCAGCAGTATGAGAACTATGCCTACACCCTGACCTAAAAGCTCCACTATGATCTTTAAGGATGAATCAACAAAGCAAAATGTCTGAATCTGAGTTAACACTGACTTTTATACTTTTCCTAGAATGCTTACATTTCCTTCCAAATGTAGCATTCTGGGAAGCAAAATGCTTTCAAATACTTAGAAGTGCATTATTAAAACATCTCAATGGAGTGCAATTTATCGCTTTTAAAATGTCCAAAGATTATAGGCTATGGACTGCTTGCAATTGAAATACATTTAAAAGGATTGTCCCAAAGGGCACGCCTGCCTCAACAGCACCTGCTACTCAACATAAATACAGAAAGACATTCAAATTGAAAGATGATACTAAAAAGAAACCTATTGAAAATTGGGGCTTTGCTTGCACTTCTGCAGAAGCCCTCAGAATAAAAAAAGCAAAAAAAGCAAAAGTACAAGCAAACTGGAAATTGCTCAGCCAGGCAAGACAACAAAGAACAAACATTCCACCAGCAGCCCTTCCCTAACCCTGTCCTGAGAATGAGGCTGTAATTGTGGCAGGGTTTCCAAGCAGGGAGAAGAAACACCCAGACCACAGAGTCCAGTGGCAAGTCCACAGGTAGTTTGTAACTAGCCCTCAGAAAGGGCAAGTTCTCTTAAAAAGAAAGGATTTGTGAGCACTGTGCCAGGGTGGTAACTCAATCTAGAAATCAGTCTGAAGCAAAAATGGGGAACTAAACACCTTCTGACCCATAATGCCAGGAAACCATCACCTCCTTCTCAAGGGCAGAGTCAAAGGTAACTTCTTAGAAAGAACAGGGCACTAAAGGAAGTTGCCCTTTGTTGCCTCCTGTCATGTTACATGTTCAAAGAGAATGCATCTTGTTGGAGGTACAAAGAAATACTCCAACTGACATCAGCCCTTCCGGCTGCACAGTGAAGAATTAAACTTACAGAGTCATCAAGAATCTAGGCAAAACCTGCCTCATGAAAGAAATTGGCACAGAGAGAGGGTGGAGCATACCTTGCAGGCAAGGTAGCAGGAAAACTTGTGCAGAAGGAATACAGCTTACTGTTTCGTTAAAAAAGCACAGAAACCTCGGCGTACAACACAAAAACTCCAGGGACTGTCTGTAACTAAACAAAAACCTACTTGGTGTCCCACTGGCTGCAGTCACAGAAAGAGCCACTCACTGCAATTCCCAGTACTGAAACACCCTACAAGGGACAGCTCAGTCATAAGTCATTTTGGAAAGTTCTAAGATGTGGTTTTCCTCCAGAGTCATAGCCAGGTGGCTTTTCAAGGACAGCATTCCTGTGAGCAATTACCACCTAATAAAATAATAATTCTAACAAGAAGGTAAGTTTGATGTCAAGTCTAAGCCTTTGTACAACATAAATTTTTCAAAGCTGCAACGCAATTGAAAGGGAACAGAGAAGTCACTCATCTTCTCAAGCTGAGGCATCCACAGTTCTCTTTTTAAAGACATTCCATAGCTGAAAACAAAGGTAACTAAAAAAACGTAACTGCTCCTTCCTACATGTTTTCTTTCCTGTCATATACAAAGAGCAAGCCCTGACTTCAAGATAAGGCTCATGCCTGCAGTACTAGAGCCACATGTCTGAAGACAGAAGATCAGCCTAGCTCAGAAGGGGCATCCCTCCGCCAAGATATCTGCCACATCAAACCCTCCTCCTTGTGGAAGAGACCTCGCTAAAAGAGACCAAGGCTCCGTGACATCCCTTCACAGCACCACGGCAGTGCCCATTGCCTTTACCCGGCTCCTTCCTCCCCCGCAGGAAAAGATGCGCCCGGGCTTGCAGAGCGCGGGGCTCCGCCCGGCTGTGCCGGGGAGCGCACACGGCCCCGACCCCCGCCGGCACCGAGCCCCTCCACCCCCGGAGGCACGGGGATGCCGGGCGGGCTCTCCCTGCAGCTGTCAGGGTCCCGTTCCGAGCCCCGAGCCCCGCTCCTTACCCCATGCTCGCCGCCGCCGCTCAGCCGCGCCCGCCGCCCGGCCCCGCGCACGTCACGGCGCCCGCACCGCCCCTTAAAGGCAGCCCCGGCAGCGCCATCCCCACCGCCCAAACCTGCGCCGAGACATCCCGGGCCAGCCCCCAGCTGAACGGCACCACAGTGCTGCAGCGAGACGGTGATGAGAGGCTGGAGCACCCCCCTAACAGACAGGCTGGGGCTGTTCAGCTTGGAGAAGAGAAGGATGTGTGGACATCTCACGTGTTGCCAGTGTCTGAAGGGGCTACGGGAAACCGCAGAGGGCTCTGTCAGGAACTGCAGTGACAGGACAGGGAGCAGTGGGCACAAATTGAAAGAAGGGAAATTTAGGCTGGATATTAGGAAGAACGTTTTTACTGTGAGGATGGTGATGCCCTAGAACAGGTTGCCAATGGAAGCTGTGGATGTCCCCCAGGCCGGATGCGCCTTCAGTAAGTGGGATGTGTCCCCGGCCATGGCAGGGGAAGGCTGGGAATAGATCATCCTTAACATCCATTCCAACCCTGTAACATTCTGTGATTAACCCCTGCCCTCTCTTCATCATCTTCTGCATGGTAAAAAACTGACACATTTTTACAGCAGCACTCCTGTCATCACCAATGTAGGCTTCAAGGAATATTCTTCTTCCCAAGATCAAAACACACAGAAAAATATTGATAAAAACTAACTGCAAAAGATGCTAGAACACCAAGGAGATACTTCAAAGCAGATTTTCTTCCAGAGCCACTATGGATTTTCTCAGAGTACAAAGCATGGAGTAACAGCCACAAACTAAAACAGAGGATGTTCCACCTCATCCTGAGGACAAACTTCTTTCTGTTAAGAATGGCAGAGTACTTGAAGAAGCTGCCCAGGGAGTGTGTGGTATTTCCCCTCCGGAGACATTGATGTCACACCAGGACACATCCCCATGTCACCTGTTCCAGGTGAGCCTGCCTTGGCAAGGGACGTGGAATGGATCTCCAGAGGTCCCTTCCAACCCCTGCAGTTCTGTGATTCTGTGCTAATGCTTCAACCTCCTGTTCAGCAGGGAGGATACACATTATTATACACAGGGCCTGTTTTGGTCTAAATAGCAACATCCAGCCTCTGCCTCATCTCTCTCCTTCTTCCAACACATAGACAGATTTTGAGCACACCACACTCTTAACACACAAAGTAGTTTTTCTATTTTTGTATTCTAGCAGCACAGGATCATGGAATTGTTAAGGCTGGAAAAGACCTTTAGGACCACTGAGTCCAACTGTTAACCCAGCCAAGTCCACATGTCCTGATTACACAATGAAGAACCTCCATACAAATCCCATTTTAAAAGCTTGCATGGCTTACCTGGGGGTAGGAGAATCAAAGAAATCATCAGGATCCTGAAAAATCTCTGAGTCAGACATCCTGTAACAAGAAAATTCATCTCAAAAAATTGAATTTATGACTTATTCAAGTTACCCAGCTAAGTTTCAAGTGCTTTAGAAAGGTAATGTACACTAAAAAGAAAGATTCTTTTTGTTGCCTGTGGTGTTAAAAGTATGGAATTGACATTTGTCTGATGGCACCATTCCAAGGAAGTTTTGCAGAATCCAAAATCAAACAGACTACACATAGCAGCTTTGGATAAATGCATTTACTGCATTAGCCCCTAAGTAACTAAAGTTAGTCAGTGATTAACAACAAAAATCAACAAATTTAGCTTTTTACTAAGCTCACCTTCACCATTAATTAAGCTTAGTTTCATCCAGGCATCCCTGCTTTGAGGACGAGAGGAGCAAGCACAGCAATTTGTCCACAAAGTGGGGTCATACTCTCATCCTCTACATGGAGAAAATCGAACACCAATTTTATGAGGGTTTCTGTTACCTTCAGTCAGACTGACCCAAAAGCAGAGCAGAAGTGTGACATCTCAGTGTCACTCCCTCCTCCACCTGGCTAAAGGATATCTGAGTCTTTGCTCCCACACTACCACTGCACATCACCATGGCCTCCAAGGACCACACTTGTACTTTGAACAAGGCCTCTTATGCCTGGGTAAAGGGAGTGATATTTGCTTTCCCTGCAGAGATGTGGGTGCTCTTCTGTGCTTCACGGAGACAACATCGAGCTCAGGACAGTGTTTCACCCCAGACATTCTTCAGTGGTTAAGCCAAGTGCAAGATAAGCAAGCGGCTCAGCTCAGGTTTGTGCTCAATCAGCCTCATTGATTCTCCATAGCAAGCCTGGCAATTTTCCACATTATCTGCTCTGTGCCTGCAGTCACAACTCAGCAACAGGTGTTTTCAGAGTGTGTCCTCTCTGCTCCTTCGGGATGCCTTTCACTCCATCTGCAGCAGGTACCAGTGGTACCTATCTGGTGTCCTGCAGCATTCTGAAGTGTTAAGCTTTTAATAAAAGGACTGTCCACGTGATATAGTAATACTAACAATCATTTTAACAAACATCAATGCATATTGTATCAGGCCTTGAAGCCCTCCTACCAATTCTTAAGGTTCAAAAAAAAGCATATTAAAGTTTCATCCCAACCAGTTGTTGGACGGCGATTCACGGAGTTCCCTCAATTTCTTGCCGATCTTCTTTAAAGATTTCACAGGGTCTTCTATGTCAGACAACCTCAGAAATATTAAATGGAATGTAAGTATTTGAAAATTATCAATAAGACACACATCAGTTCATACATTAATTTATCCAGCTCATTGTTCCCATTCACAAGTAAGTAACAAGCATTAATGTTGATCCCTGAGAGAAATACAGAGGAGAAAGGTCCTTTAAGAAGATTTACCCCTTAAACAGCGTGTCTTTGTCATTTGATGACAGAATTATGTGTTGTATACATTCAGTTTGCCTCATACCTTTCATTAAGCTGATTGCACTGGAGTTTTTGTTCATCAAATTTTAGTAATGCATTAGAGCAGCAGTATCGATCCAGACAAGTTCCACAGCAGAAATCAGGACAGGGCTGTGCAAGTTGTACTTCACCAAAATAACCAGTATATGCCGGACAATCCTCACCCAAAACTGCAAAGAGTTAGAAAACAGTAGTTAGTAAGTAAAGAAATAATCATACCAAGACTTTTCCTCATACTGACCAGAACCTAAGTTAACATTGAAATATGCTGAAAGTATTTGGGTCAGGTCTTACAAACGAAGTATTTCCTTTAGTGTATAGCCAAGGCAAATAATTACTCCTCACACACATGTTCATCAAGCACCTCTATCCAAATGTTCACGCAGACTTAAGCATGGAAATATGAGATGCTGCTTATACTCTCTTCACTATATCTGAGAGTAGTTACCGAATTACTGTAAAGACTCAAAGAGCAACCTGAGTTGCCAAGAAAGTTAAAAATACCAAAAAGCCCTACGATCAGTTAGAAGAAAATCTTAAATTTTCCTAGAGATTTTACTCATGGAAAAGATGCAACACCACTGCATTCACTGCAGGTTTGGATCTCCGTGTGACTTGGTTGTTTCTCCCTGCTGCTTTGTTTACTTCACAGAAAATCCTAATCCTGAAAACAGAGATGTCATACAACAGATTCTCAGAGCTAAAATCAGTCTAGTATCATCCCCACTGCCAGCATCACCTGGTGCAGCTACAGTGGTAATGCAATCTTCATGTACCAGGATGGCTCCCTTAGGGAACATCCCACACTTTTTCAGAACTTGAATTGGGCTGACACACTCCTTAAGAGACTGGCTGTTTTCTCTGTCTTCATCCTCCCAGGCCTGAATAACTGCACCATAAGAATGGAGTATTAAAAGCTTTCAACTGCCACATAAAAATACTTCTCGAAGTTTGAGCAAAAATCATTTCCCAATAAGGGTATCACTTAATTTTTCAGTGACAAATGCTGCAGTCAGCTGGTTTCTATTAATCCTTTTCTTTCCAATCACATATCACATTAACAAAACATACTCTGATATCCTGCTCCTAAATCACACTCCATCTAAAAAAAACTCAAATTCCTTCAGATGTAGTTGTTCAGAGAAAGAAAATAAGAAGAGGCAAAGAGAGTATTTAAACTGACTTTAACATTTGAAAATTCAGTGTTCACTCTCTGAATACTTCAGCTGTTACCTGGAATAAAACACAAAACCTTTCCAGTCTTAAAATGATAATATAAATATTAGTCTTTAATTGAAAGCCTAAATGGTGCACAATATGGTGATATGCACACACGATACAGTATTTCTACAGTTTTTACAAGGTTGATTAGTACAGGTACCAGAAGAAGAGCTGGTCAGGTAATTTCCCCCCAGGTTCTGCCCCATTGGAGCATCCCCATATCTTTTCTAGTCCTACACTTTACTGTGTCAAATGTAAGGTGCAAAACAAAGTGTCCTTGCTAGACTAAAGGCACGACTAAACAGAATTTCAAGAATGTATTATTAAGGTTTTAGTACTATGGGGGAGGACAGGAAAAGTACTAGAAGTTATAACTTCATATTTGCAGTCTACAAACTTCCAAATATATGAAAAATGTATAAAAAAACTAAAAAAAGGCATCACAGCCAACGATAAAAATAAAAATAAGTCTTCTAAGGGTTTAAACATGGAGATTAATTTAACAGAAACAAAGAGATTTCTGTACCCATAGCACTGTACTTTTTACAATTTTACATATGCTTACAGCGATCGATCACATCTTTCCTCTGCAGACACTTAATGCCACCTGACTCCACCCTCTATCCCTAACAAGGAAACGACACGTAGCTAAGCCAATTCCAAAATACTCTGTCAATTTACACAGCAAGGCAAACTTACAAAATTCCCACCTTCATCTCACAGTTGTACTACTGCAGCACAATAAAGTAACAAGGAAAACCAAAGACCTAGGCCAATTCTCAGGTGACTGGACTAAACCAACGAGGGCTGAGCACTCCAAAGGAGAATTTGGTTCCTCAACTTTGTTCCTCTCTTTCTCCATCAGCTGTGGCCTCCATGAGACTTCCTCAACTGACTGAATTCTCCAGCTCATCATCTGATCAACTGATGGCACTTTTTCCCCAGCTGGTCTTCTGGTGGGATAATTATTTAAATCACCTGAAAACAGGTACAGTCTGCACCCAACCCAACACAATCCAGTTACTGAGGGGTTCCTCCTATCCTGCAGGGCATCAGCCTGATGATTTCACACCATCAGTACCACACAAAACCTTTAAGAGCTGCCAAACTCTTCCCACCCAGTCCCCAATCACTGCAATAAATACAGTTACAGCTACAGCACCTTCATGGTGAGTCAGTTTAAAGAACTCTTTATTCTGGTGCTCATACTCTGAAGTACTTACAGACAAAAGTCTGACCATTTCAGCCACACAAATTTCAGCTCAGCCCCCAAACCAACTGTGATCCTGGATTACTCTGACCAAGTCAAACGTGTTCTTGCATGTCACAAGCAACTTTCCTGTACAGGTTTGTGCACAATTTGATCTGTCTGATCAAGTGACACCCTGATATATAAAATATAAAGAGTGCTTCTCCTTCTCTGAGACTTCACTATCTAAGTTCTGTGATCACACTCTTTCTAAGCACACGACAAAGTTGGGAAGGTCCATCCTCTCCGCACAACTAAATAGCAACAAAGGGCTGCTGAAAAAAACCCCGACTATCAATAATAGCATTTGATGTATGAACTCAATCATCAGACAAGCTTACGTAAGTAGTGCTGTTTATGCGATATCATCACTTAACACATCAGTGTTTCTATTATCTTCCAGTAAAATGGCAGAATTTACTGTGTTGCGGGTGAAAAGGTGAAGGCTTTTAAAGCGATTCTTCAAGAACGATCAGCAGCCACTTGAGTACACGACTGCCTTACAGTAGTTACCAGCAGCCCATTGTCATCAGGCAGGGCCCCGCAGCCACTGCTGGCCAACACCCCCGCTCAGCACAGATCCAGTGCACCTCGGCAGAGCTCTTCCCTCCGCAGGACTTTTCCCTCGCGAACCCAATTCCAAAACCGCTGCGCGCGTGTGGGCACCTCCCGCACAGGAACCACGTGCCCCCAAAATCACGCGTTACTCACACCAACACCCCAGTTCCAC
>VRYO01000638.1:1355803-1408364 GCA_009812075.1 Sialia sialis | reverse complement strand
CAGTCCCCAAAATCACGCGTTCCACAGCCCTAACACCCCAGTTTCACAATCCCCAAAACCACGCGTTCCTCAGTCTCCGCCCCAGCACGGGCGGCTGAGCTGAGGGAGCTGAGCTCGCAGCCTGGGGCTCCCCACGCCGGGGGCTTCAGCCAGGCCTCCCCGGGGATGTGATCACCGCCTCCGAAAGCGACGCCGGAGCCCCCCCCGCCGGCCGGTCCCGCACCTTCCCCCCTCCCCGCGCTCACCGGCCGCCGGCAGCAGGAGCAGGCAGAGGAGACAGATGCCCAGCACACCTCGACACAGCGCCATGAGGGCGGCGGCGCCCGGGGGAGCGCAGGGAGGGGCGGCCCGCGGGAAGCGGCCGAGGCAGCGGGCGGGACGGGGCGGGGCGGCCCCGGCACGGGAGAGCGCTGAGGCGGTCCCCGACCCCCGGTCTCGGTTCCCCATTTCCCATTCCCTGCTCTCCGTTCTGCAGCTGCGGCTCCGGCTCCTTTTCCCCAAGGCGGTTGCTGCAGCACCAGCTGAAGGCTTCTTACTCCCTGAGAATACCTCATCGCAATATCACAGAATCATTTAGGTTGGAACAGACCTCTGAAGATCATCGAGTCCAACCTGTGACTGATCGCCCCCATGCCAACCGCACCATGGCACCAAGTGCCACATCCAAGCTTGCCAAGGTGCTTGTTCCCTGAGTGAATAATTTCTGTCAGCATCTAGCTAGTGGAGTTATTTATGTCATGCTCTGGCCTTGGAAGGCCAAGGAAAACACACAAAGGCTGGTGAGAAAATCCCAAGCACCAGAGTTTGGCTTGGAAGGTGGCTGATAAAAGAGGATCTTCTGGGAACACTCTAAAGGCAGGAGCTGAAGGAAGCAGTCACTCCCAGCAGTATCACACAGTATTGTGGGACTTCTGAGCAGTTCAGATTTCTATGCTGATCCTGAATTGCATTTAAGAGTTGAATTCTTCAAGGCTGGATTTTACATTCATTTTCACTATTCTGATTGTACCTGAGACATTGTGTGGTTGTTGTTGAGGCAGGTTCAGTAGTGGACTCTGATGCTGACTGAGGAAATGTTTCTGCTGCCTGGGCATTCCACCTGAGCCCATAGCCTGGTCTGCATTCCCCCGGGGCACTGCTCCTGCTGCAGCACTGTTGCTAAAAAATGGCAGGATTGATAAAGCAGCCCCCTTGGCTGCCCAGTAAGTTTCTGAGGGTAAATGGCCTCTGCTCTATAAGTCCCTCTGATTTTTTTTTTCCTTCAACAACACATCCTCGCAGGCCTCCCAGAAGATGTCTCAAGGAGAGGTTTCAGTATCCCCTACCCTACCTGCTTCCTAGCATATTGCAGAATCTCTCCCTCACAGGAGAGGAAGCTCAGGTGTGTTAGGAGATGGCTTGGCAGCATTGGCAGAGGTAAACGGTCAGCAATCCAGAGGCCCCTTCCACACAGAATCCCTTATTTATTTCAGGTAAATTCTTCAGTCTGTTTGGTTCCAGATGAAAAGCCAGGGCAGTTTCTTGACCATGTGTTAGATAATAGGTGCAGTGTACACCAAAGACTTGGGTAGGTCCAGACTTGTGACTAGGAGGAAGATCTCCCAAGTTCAAGAGCTTTCCCAAGGTGGTTTCCAGCAAAGGACTATTTCTTTATCTCCACCAATCCTATAACCAAATACATGTGTGAATTGTGGATTGTTTTCCATACCTGACCTGAGGGCTGTATGTGAGCTCAAGAACTGTATCAAGTAGATTGTTGTCATATTTGCAGACAAGTAAATAGAGACAGAAGTGGAGAAACTCTGTTGCTTTCCAGAAGTGAATTGTTTGGCAAGTCTACAACTCCACTGTGCCCCAGTGTTGGTCTTAAGATGGAAAGAGTGACTGAATTGTGTGGTGTTGTGATTTCCCCATGCCTTAGGAGAGTGAAAGACTGCAAAGCTGTTTCTCAGGCAGAAACCTTTACATTTCAATGAGTCTGCTGTAAGAGGCCTGGATTTACATAGCAAGGAGAGGCCACACAAGGTCAAAACTTCAGGATGTAGAGCATTTTGTTCTCAGTAGCCCAGTATAATGGTCCTGTGGCCAGATACTTTTGTCAGGCCCGAGAGAGACTCACAGTCCACTTTATTATGAAGTGGGGTCAGGGCCAGAACTTGGGGACGGTGCATGACAGGTCCTACAGGAGCATCTGGGCTGGTTGTGGGGATTCTGGGCCTAACACTGGAGCAGTCTTGGATCCCCACAGGCCTGGGGGTCCTGGAGCATCTGATATTTTCTGGATTGGGGGAGACACAAGAGGACCCTGATGGTAGCTGGCTGGTGGTGCTGGGGCTGCTGGAGCTGGTTGCCAGCGAGCTGTGGGAGTGGTGAGGTCCTGGCACAGGCTGCCCACAGAAGCTGTGGCTGGCTGCCCCAACCCTGGAAGTGCTCGAGGCCAGACTGGATGGGGCTTGGAGCAACCTGGTCTCATAGGAGGTGTCCATGCCCATGGCAGGGAGGTGGAATTTGGTTATTTTTCAGGTTTCTTACAGCCCAAATCCTTTTATGATTCCATGTTTCTATGTCTCCATCTTTCTATTAGATGCTTCAGTCCATCTCCCTGAGCCCATGTGGATCCAGGACTGCTCCCACTCGCAGTGTTGGACCCAGAATCCCCAGAGCCAGCCTGGACACCACCACAGGACCTGCTGTGGACAGTCCCGCAGCACTGGCCCTGATCCCACTCCACAGGCACAACAGAGTGCACTGAGAGGCTCCACGCTCCTGTGTCGGCTTCCTCCTCCTCCTCTCTCCCCAAGGGCAGGTTCGGGGTCTGGGCCAGAGGGCTGTTGTTTCCCTAGGGGTCGGCAGCACCTGCCCTGGCCTCCCTCGTGCAGGCTGGCCTTGGCCACTCGCTCGGTTCCACGGCCGAGAGCTTCGCGTCTCGGCGGCTCTGACCCTGCTCGGTTTCCTCGAGAGAAGTTCACACAAGCACCGGCAGGTCTGTGCCCCCTGTCCTTCCCCAGGGCAGGGCACCGCGGCCCGGCCCTGCCCGAGCGCGGAGAGAGTCCCGCCCGTCTCCCGGCAACGCGTCCCGCCCGCCCGCCATGGCCCTCGCGGGTCGCCGTAGCGGCGGCGCGGCCGGGCCGGCGGTGAGTGCGGCGGCCGCGGGGCCCGGTCCCGGCAGCGCGGGGGCTCCGCCGGGGGCCGCGGGGGGCTCGGGGCACGGCCAGCTCGGGGAGTGTGGTCTGGCTATGCGGGAGGCGCCCGATCGGGGGGCAGCTGCCGCGTCTCACGGGTTGTAGGCAGGTGTAGGGGGTTCTCGGGTTTGGGGTGTTTGTGGGCATGGAGGGTCCTTCCGGGTTTGGAGTGTCTGTGGCTGCACGGAGTGCCGCCCGGTTTATGGGGTGTCTCTGGCTTATGGGGCGCCGCTGGGCTCGGGGCGTGCTGCCCGGCTCGGCTGCAGGGTGAGCCCGGCTTTGGGGCCAGTTCCTGGGTGTGAGCAGGGCAGTGCTGCCCGGTGGATGTGGGCTGGGGGTGCCGGCAGGCTGGGGTGCCACGGGGACCCACGCCTGGCATGAAGGCAGGGCAGTTTTGTGATCCGTGTCGGGCTGTGCAGTTTCCTTTTGCCTGCTGCGAGTCTCAGGGCTTGGCCGGCAGCTGCCAGACAAAGTTGTGTTGACCGGCCTGGCTTCTCGGCCTCCTCGCCTGCCTCCAGTCGCCTCCACTTCAGATCTGGCTGCTCCTGTGTAGTGTGTTCTGCCCTGCTGCTGGAAGCTGCTTGCTTTGGCCAAGAGAAGGGAGTTCAGCCCGGGGCCAGGCTCAGAGCAGGGCATCTTTGCTTCTGTGAATCGCACGTGGGGCAGATGTGTATCCCTCTGCTCTGCCCTTTCTCAGACCTGTTGAAAGCAGCATCTCCTCCAACTGAGCAAACACCGTGGCACTGCAGCAGTGCCAGCATTGCATCTCATATGGTGCCAGTGTGGTGATGCTGTATGCTCTGCTTTGGGCATTCAGGCTGTTTCAGCAGCACTCCTTACCAGAGTGGCTGCTTTTTAGGAGAGCCATGGGCACTCCTGACTGCCCTCGGGTGTTTTTAACTTGTCCTGACAGAGGTGAAATCATGTCATGTGTCTAGTACTTTTAGGATAGTACACATTGTACTGTCTGCTCTGCTTTCGTAGTAAACGATGTGTTTCTCTTTTATTGTTTTATCTCTTGTTTTGAGCTCCTGACGCATCATTCAGGGCCTTTGAGCCAGGCTGGTTTTTGCTTTGTTCCTGCTATTTTGCTCAGCAGTGCTGCAGGAGGGAAGCTGGGCAGTGTTGCTCCACTGCTGGGTGCTAGGATGGTCCTGAGGAAAGGGGCTTTAGGAAACCCTTTCCCAAGTCTAGCTAAAGCTCAGGTGGTTTGGAGTTGCTGTGGCACTTGTGTCACTTGGCACTCCTTTTCTGGAGTCACTAATTTTTCTTGGGTTTGCCTTAGTTTCTGCTCTGTGAGAGATTGCCAACAAACATTTAATTCCTGCAGTCTTTGCTCCTGGTGCATCTTCCTGTTGCTCTGTGTGTCACAAAGTGCTTTGACAGATGGATGTCCAGGAAGAGTCTTCCAGTGAAGGTTGTCTGTTGGGGCAGTTGGAAACTGGAGAGGGTTATAACCTAACATTTGGAAGCTGGATGGAACTATCCACTTGAATGTACTCTTTTTGTCCTGGCACATGTCAGCTCTGATAGCATTCTAGTGACACCAGGAAGGCTCCTGAATCTGTAGTCTCATGGTAGATTTTCACTTGTAAACACTGTTGTATATTACCTGTGTCTGCTTTTGTCCCCGTGACTGACAGCTGGGTCTTTGTAGTCAGTGATATTCTATTGTAGTCCAGTCCACCTGCATTTGTCTCGTTCCTTCTTCCTCTCTGTTTTGGGTAGTGGAATAATCTAAACACCTGCTGAAGAGAAGACTAACCAGGCACATATTGCTGTCCTAAAGAGTACAGAGTGAGAGGGGGAGGCAGAAGTGTTTATCAGGACGTGAGCAGCAGAGCGGCACGGTTCCCAATTTCAGCGGTGTTTGGCAGTGGTGGTGACTGTGGCCCTGTGCTGGGTCAGTGCTTCTGGCCCAGGCTTGGTGCAAAGGTGTTTCTGCCTTTGTTTGGAGTGGGGTTTGAGTGGCTGTCTGGAGTGTGGCTTAATGGCTCGTCTGCTTTGGGGAGGATTGGAGCTTTTAGACAGCAGTGGGACTGAGAGCAGTGTTGGCAGTTTTGCTGGTTTGGGACTCTTGTGTAATGTCATTAGGACAGGCAGGGACTGTGATTATTTTTTGGCTTATCCTTGTTGTTTAATTCAGGTAAACGAACTTCCAAGAAAGGGAGAAGTCTAAAGGCAGCATCCTCCCCAGAAGGTTTTGTTCTAGGCATCTGCCCATCTTATGTCTGCTCTGGAAGTGGTGCCTGTGAAGAATGACGTCGAGAGGTGCTGGGACTGCTTTCTCAAGGAAGAATTACAGGCTGAGCACTGAGCCAGAGAAGTCCAAAGTCACAGGTAGGGGCCTGTACATGCTTTGTGAAAACAGGAGCACCATGGATCCAGGGATCATTCCTTGCCTTGCTTGATATCAGCTGCCTTCCAGTTGCAGTTACCTTGGTAGTGTGAGGTGTAAGGGGGTTGAAACTGAGTAAATCCTCAAAATGAGATGAGATTTTGGACAGGACATTCCTGCAGTACTAAAAACTCCAGAAACTCATGTCACAGAGCCTTTTCTTCAGCACACAGCCCTGCCTGATAAGGCTGGAGAATGTTTGATTACCTGCCTGCCATCTGATTTGAGACTCATCCGATTTAGGGAGTTCCAGGATGAACAGCTTGTCAAATTCTCAAATTAATCCTTTTCTGGGAAATTCTGCTACCTGCCAGGCAGTCTGGTTTTTTCCCTTGGCGCCACCAATCCAGCACAAGTGTGCTTATGAGACCACAAATCTGGCATTTGAGGGCACTGTTGTACTCAGAAACAAGGAATGCTGCATCAGTGTGACACTAAGGGTTGTTTAGTGAAGGTGAGGCACACATCATTAAAGAGAGTTCTGGGTTACATGAGGTGAACTGCACATGCAGCCTTTCCATCTCAGCATCTTTTATGTGGTTAAGAGACATCCTGAATATGAATAGACATCAGGAATTGCAGTAGTGTTAAGTTCTTTTTTTAAATAAAATTCAATTCCTACTTTCAGCTTTTAGCGTTACTTTATCAAGAAATAGCACAGCAGGATTCCTGAGGATGTATTTCCACCTGTGTGGAGTGATTTATAGGCTCCCAGTTGCTATGGCAGAGCAGCTCAAGTTGGAAAGAGCCTTTTTTGGGGTGATGCACCCAATAATGCTGGTTCTGCTAGTGAGAACAGTAAGGTGATTAATGACTGCCTGAAGCTGCATTTTCCACTGTGTTGGTCAGCAAACATGAACATAACTTACCCATAGTTATCAGTTTGTTGCTTGTACGTGAAATTCATGTTTGAGTTTACCCTGGACTCTCTAAGCTTATTTCCTTTCTGTTTTTCCCAAGGGATCGTGAACAGCAGGCTGCTGAATGATTATCTGCATCGAGTCTTCACCAGTGCTGATGGGAACCAGCCTGCAGCTGCTTACAGGTATCAGACTCCTCACTGCCCAGGTGGCAAGCGATGCCACCTCCAGATAAACAGCACTGCGTGAAAGGAAAGATCTTTTAGTGCCACACAGTGATCTTTGTTAAAAGCACAGCAGCTCTATGTTACAGAAACAACTCCGAGGTCTGCTCTTTTAATAGCTTTTTTAAACTGCAGGGCTTGCGAGGAAGGATTCCTTTTTGCATGAAAAATCCCATTTACAGCATCACTGAGCAATATTTTTGAAATAAGTAGTTGTTCACCTGGTTGTTCCTGTTCCCCCCTTGCTTGTAAGGAAGTGCAAAATGAACAGGTTTCAAGTGCAGGAATTTAAAATAAGCAAGTGCTCTGTAACCTAAAGGCAAGACTGTTACTGATCCATGCAATACCATATATTTTTTAGGCTGCACAACTGTTGGTACTTTTATTAGGAGTCACCACATGAAGAGAAACACAAAATTCCTGTTTAGTGACTGCTTTTTTCCTAATTATTTTCAGTTCTTCAGCTTTTATCCCAGAAGCCTGTAGTGTTGGATGAGAGGAGTTCCTCTTGCACCTCTGTTGCCAGAGGCAAGTCAGACAGGTTCAGGGCAGGTAGGAGTGTGGCAGAGTGAGGCAGGCCTGTGGCTTCTGCTGGTTAGCAGTGCTGCAGCGTGGCTGGGGTCACATTCCACGGGCTATACTTAGGACTGCCAGCTCCAATGTGAGCTCAGAGCTGCTATAAATAGTTCTTGGCCCTCTGGCTCTTGGTGAGCCGGGGTGATGGTACGGGGGAGGCAAAGTGGGTCATGTTACTTTACCACAAGCTCTCCTGCCAGCAAGCCTTGCAACAGTCCATCTGCCTGAGCATTTTGGTTTTCAATATTTCTGATTTCTTTGTCTGGTGATTAATAAGTTGAATGCACAGAGCTGATAGTTTGTTGGACTGGTCTCTCTTTCTTTTTTCCTGCCTTCCACCCTTTTTCCCTGGATGTGGCTACTTGGTAGAAAGCCCAGTAGCAGTCAAAGAGGTCTTGGAAATAACATTTGCCATATGAGAGCAGCTTTTATAGTATGACATCTTGCCTTCAGAGGCCTGAATTCTTCACAGAGGGGCTCACTGATGACATCTCTCTGCCTGTCTCATGCTCTTCCACTCTCCTTCCAGAACTGCTCCTCCGTGCCAGTGCTGATTAAGCAGCTTTCCTGAAGCCACCCTTCTCATGCCAGCCAAAACTGGTTCTTTGATTTCACTTCTGTGCATCTTCACATCCATCAGGCTTTCACAATGTCTCTCACTTAGGGAAATCTCTAGTCCTGGAGAAGTGAGAAGTTGTTTCCCAGATGGCCTTGGAAATGGGAAGCAGGGATAGGAGCAACTAGAGGCTCTCACAGTAAGAGGAGGCTCTTGTGCAAGGATCAGCTAAGTAAACTATCCTTAAAAGGAGAGAAGCAAGGAAGGGCAGTAAGTTCTCTAGAACAGTGGCCCAAAGGGATGGATGAGAGAATTTTCAGTATGAAAAACAAAATGGTTTTAGCTGTTTTCACAGAAAGAGGATGCTGGACTACCCTGATCTTTGTCTGAACTGCTGTAGCTGCTGCTGTGGTTCTCTGTCTTCTTTTGTTTTGCAAAATACTTTGGAGAAAAAACAAATCCTGACTTAGGCTGTATTTGTGTGATGCTGACTGCAGCAGAGTTGTGTCCATAGTTATTGGTAGTTATACAGCTGGTTTCTTGCTGCCTTATGCCACAGTTTTCTTAATACCACAAAACACTCCTGAGCAGACTGAAGCCTGTAAGATTCTTTGTTTACTTCTTGGCTTGTTTGTGCTGTGTTTGGTCCTTCCTTCATTCATTGCCCCAACATGATGGGCAGCAAATTCCTTAGATTCATGACATGAAACAGATCAACAGAACTTCATGGTTCATGTCTCAGCACAGTACACATGTCTGGGCTGCAACACTTGAAAAATTGGAGATAAAGTTTTTTTTTAAGAGCTCCTGTGTGTTTATTCCCTAGGAAGCACCTGACATTCCAGAACCTGCAGGAGCACCTTGAGAGATTGTTGGCAGAGGAGAATGGCTCTGAGGACAGCAGAGGTAGGAGATATTGCCTGTGCAATTTGTGCTTTTTGCTTGTGCTGCTTAATTGGGAAGGACAAGTTGTATCATGAAAGGCATTTCTCTGAGTGAGCGCTGTTCTGCCTCGCTGTGCTCTAATTTATTATGCCTTTACATCCTGTCTGTGAGGGGCTCATCAGCCAACCCTGCAGCAGGTTTATTTGCAAGTGGAGGCTAAAATGTCTGGAAAAGCAGTCTGGGGGCAAATGTTGGTGTTATTTTACTGATAATGATATGCAGAATCATTGCTTTGAACAGGAGTGTGCAGTGCTGTTGTCAGTGAGAGATGTAGAGGCTTGCTGACAAGTTTCACATGCTGGTCTTCACTGCAGGTATTCACTTTGGACCTCAGGCTATATACCCTGTGTTCTTACTAGCATTGTTTCTCTGAATGAATCAGGATGTAGGAAGATACAACCTGGCTTCCCTCCTAGAAAGGCGAATTTTTCTTGCTGGCTGCAATCAAAGTGTGACATGTTGGCCAAACATTTGGCACAGAGTTTAGCCTTTGAATTTTGTCGAAGTAAATTTTTCAGGGGATGTGGAAAACTTAATGTGTCCTGAATGCTCCATAACTGAGTTGCTGTGAAGACTTTCTTTTAAATCTCTCTCATTTTCCGAGTTTCTCAAGGTCTAATATAGGCAACACTGTCTTAATCTTCCTCCTCTGTAGCAGAATCTGTCGCAGTCTGGCTGGAAGCACCCAGTGGGTGAACTATTAAATCCTGCACAGCTCTCCCCAACAGTTTTTCTGCAACTCTTGTTTCAGATCAGGTAGCAGAGGGCAGGCTTGGTCCCTCCACTGTGGTGTTGGACCACACGAGCGGCTTTGAGGGGCTCCTGCTGGTCGATGATGATTTACTTGGGGTGAGTGTGTAGCTGGACACAGCAGAAAATGGTTTTGTGGGACTAAAAGCACTTGGGGTTTCTTGGTTTCTTCTTTGTAACAGATCTCTGTCAGTGGCTTTGTAGCATGTGTAAATGGAGGCTACCCTGAAAGCTGCAGGATCCTGGAGGAAATGAGCTCTCCTGGGAAAAACTCTAGTGGTACCACTAAGTCTCAGCAAGGTCTAAGTGGGGCTGTGAGGAAGTGAAATGATTACCCTGGCCCAGGGGCTCACTTGGCTTTCCTGTCCCTCCCTCCAGCAGCCTGCCTCTTCCTTCCTTCTGGTCTCAAAAGGCTAGAAAGAATCTAAAGCTGAGGTTTTCCTTTTTCCTTTGTTTCCACTAATCACCTGCTTGCTCTTTAGCTGACCAAAAAGTCAGCTGAAATAATCCCCTGGAATTTTACCTTTTCCTACTTCAGTTTTTTCTACACTTCTTTCACCCCTTCACAGAGTAGGCACACCCCCTGCTCTTGAGGTCATCTCCTTAATCTATGCCTGCTTTCTAGCCTCTAACAAATCAGGCTGCCCTGGTCTCCCCTTTCCCTTTAACCACCTGCTGTATTTTATTTTGACTGTACCTAGAATTGACCCATAGAATGGATTGGACTGGCTTGTCTGCAAATTCCTTGTTCCTATTTTCATTTCCTCTTCATGGTCTGTCCCAAGGTGGCAAGAGTCAGGATTTAACATGGTTCAGTTTCTAGGCAGCATGTTACCTGCCAATCCTGGCCTTTAGTCTGGACACCTTGAACCTAACTTGTCCAGCATTCATATATGTTTCCCATATCATAATCACTTTTGTATACACTTTTGTACCAATTCACTGGGAACTTGTCTGTCAGCATGTTGCCCTTGTAGTGCTGCCATGCTGGGTGCTTCACTGGGGTTTATCAAGTCCAGATGAGCTGTGGGAGGGACCTGAATGACTCCCTGGGGCCAGTTGGCTCCAAATACAGCTGGTGGGGTGGGGAAGATATCCCTTCTTGTCCCTATACTGTCCTTGTGAATAGCTCTCCATCTTGCTTTGGTTTTGAGTGCTAGAATAGAGGGAATGGGAAGGACTGAACAAGCCTCTCTTTGCCTGATGTTAAAATATCTTTTGTTTATTGGTCCAGGTGATTGGCCACAGTAACTTTGGGTCCATCAGGGCCACAACATGTGTGTATAAAGGTAAGGAGATAGACCAGTGCTGCTTTGAGAAAAGACCCTGGGAGGAGTGTATGGGGAGTTAGACAACTTGGAGAGGAAGTCTTGAATATGTTCCAGGTCTTGAGCACCATCCTCTCCAGTTCATGCACTGAACTCTTCCAGGGAATGAGAAGGATGGGGGATTGTGTTATGCCAGACTAAAGGGGTGGGAGGGGAATCCTGGGGATGTCCTGAACCTCCTTTATGTGCCACGTGTATTTCTGTGGGAGCAGTGTCAGGTTCAGCTTCTCTAACAAGCCTGGGACAAGAATTCACTGTGTGGCATCTCTTTTTGTTTCAGGGAAATGGATTTATGAGGTGCTCATCTCCTCCCAGGGACTCATGCAGATTGGCTGGTGTACTCTCAACTGCAGATTTAATCAGGAGGTAGTGTAGCAGCTCTGGGGGATGCTCCTCCACTGCTTTTAGGTCAGTGTGGAGCATTGCTTTGGTGCTGTGCCTTGCTGCCATTCACACAGAAATGCCACACCCACTAGAAATGCCAGGCCTGCTGTTTTAAGTGCCTTTACAAGACTCTCTGATCTGTGTCCACAGAATAGTACACAGTGTGAAAGCCTGTGCTGGGTGTGTTGCTGTGCTCTTGCTGCACACAGAACTGCTGCATGTTGACTTTCAGCTGGTATCTTCCTCAAAAAGTGTATGTGACTGCAGTGCTGGCAGCCTGTCCTTTGGGAGGGCCTCAGCAGCTGGTGCTACAGGGCTTTTTATTCTCAGGAGAGGGTGGGATGTTTTTTTGTCTGGGTGTGATGTTTGGTGCTGGAAAGGGATGTCAGCTGCAATTTCACTAACTTGTCACTGCAATATGTGAGAGGGGAAGTGATGGGCATCCTGGGGAGCTGCTTTGATACAAATGGGAAGTGTTGGATGCCAGTACACTTCTTTTGACCCAAAAATAAGTAGGGAGTGGTGTATTTCTCTGAACTGAAGATCACAAATCACTGGATTCATTCCTAGAGTGAGGACATTTCCCAGACAGAGCATGTATGCTGTCAGCTGCTCTCCCTGCCTACTGGTCTCCCCTTTAAAGGTTCTCTTGCAATGAGAACAATCCTCTATGGCTGGTCTGGTCTGAGTCTCCTCTTTCTTTCGGTGCAGGAAGGCGTTGGGGACACGCCAGATTCATACGCCTATGATGGAAACAGGGTGCGCAAGTGGAATGTGACCACTACAAACTATGGCAAAGTGAGTAACTCCCCCAGGAATGGCCTGGAGAGGAAGGAGGAGAAAGCAGGTGACTCCTTCTGCTCACTGGGTTCTGCTGGGCCTTGTGAAGTGCCTTCAAGCCTTTCTCCCTGCTTCAGTCTGTGTGCTGTCACTTGTCTGTATTTTAGAGGTGCTGGATGTGCTGTCTGAATTTTGTTTAACATCCCCAGCAGACAGTGCTGCTGTTAGTCCCTGGAAGGCTCTTGTTCTCTGTAACACATCAGAGCATGGTGCATTGTTGGGATAAATATATATTCCTAATGCCAGACGGGAAAAAGATCCCATTAGGGGCTTTATGTGCAGCTTCCAGAAGTGCCTGCAAATGATGTGAGTGCTGGGAGAAGAAACTGTCTCTTCTTTAACCCTGAATTACAAGGGATTGGTTGGGTTGCAGTCTTTCTTGTGATGTGGGAACATGCTGGAAATATATGTTTAACCTCTTCTCTCCCTTTCCTGCAGTCCTGGGCAGCAGGAGACATCGTCAGCTGTCTGATAGACCTTGATGAGGGCACCATTGCTTTCTGCTTGTAAGCATCTTTTCCCCATTCCCTGCTTTGTTTATGTCTGTGTGTAACAGAAAGGTTTCCTCACTGCTCAGCAGGTTGCTGAGCCCTATTTCTGCTCTCTCCCCTTTATGTTCTTTGGTAGTTCTGGCTTTGTTTTGATTCCTTGTGTTCAGAAACCATCTGAATGGGCTGTTTGGTCTCAGTTCAGTTCAGTTGAAAGCATTTAGCAGGAAGATGTTCAAACTACAAAGTCTTTGTAAAGTTTGCCAGGATTTTGGAGGGAAGGGCATCTCTTGTGATGCTTAATGCCACACTTGGCTTTAATTGATTCCTTTTGTGGTCAGTGTGGACCTTGCCTATCCTAAATTCACAAAGAGCTGTGGAAAGGGTGATGAATCTCTGGTTTCCAGCTCCCATGCACAATGGGAATTGTTCTCTGGCCCTGGCCTGCAACAAGTCAGTTGCAATTAAGAACTGTTAGATGGTCCATGTCATCTTTTATGGAGGAGTAGATTGAAAGCATTATCCTTGATTGCCACCAACATCATATAGATGAGGCAGAAAGATTACATGCTTTAAAATGTCCTGCTGCCTTAGTTATCTCACAGATTTGGGTTGCCCTTGAAGCTGAGTGGGCTCTGCATGTTGTGTAGACTCCAGTGCCTTGCCATACTCATACGAAATTGGGAGTGCCCCTGTGCTTCCCGTGGCTGTTACTCAGCAGAGCTGTGACATTTGCATGTGTGCCAGGTTAAGAATGAGAGGAGGCATGACTGACTGGCGTGTCCGTGTTGGCAAGTTGATATCTGTATTGCCCAGCTGACCTCAGACCCCTCCTGCTGTGACTAAAACCTTGGGTTTTCCTTTCAGGAATGGCATATCTCTGGGAACTGCCTTTGATAACATCACGAGGGGTGCTGGAATGGCTTATTTCCCTGCCATCAGCCTCTCCTTCAAAGAGTCTGTTGCTTTTAATTTTGGAAGCCGTCCACTCCGATATCCTTTAGGTGTGGGGAGAGGAGGTCTGGAGGGAAAAGAGCCTGTGCTGAGACCATCTTTGGGGGCTGTGGAAGATACACACCTGACTGCAGTTCACTTTCTGCTGTCAGCACTTGTGTGCAGAGCTGAGTCAGGGACAGAAGAGCCAAATACCTCCTTAGGTGAAGCAGAACTCCAGGACACAAACACAAGTTTATGAAATGAGAGTTGCTTTCAGCTCTGAGTCAGCTGCTGCTACAACTGGGGGCTGCCTGCTCCCAGACACTCAGATCCTGCAGAATTCTCACTTTGCAGTTTTGGAAACCCTAATGCTACTGTGCTGCTGAGCCTTTTGGTCAGTTGTCTCTTTTACCTCCCAGCCATATGGGACCTCTGACATGGTACTAGTGTTGCCTGTTGCTATGTGAATTCTGAAGCCTGGAGCTCCTGTCAGAGCCATCCTGGCTGTGTCTGTTGATGGCTGTAGTGTGAGCTCCAGCCAGTCTTTGTGATGAAAAAAGAATTTCACACCAAGCAGAAGTGAAATACTTTTTGCTTGCAGTATTGAGGAAGTGGAGATAAGAGCTTGTGGCTTATCATCCATGTAGAAGGCACTGTGTTTTGAGCTGGGACTGGGTACAAGGTAAAGCAGACAGTCTTTTTCCTTACACAGACAAATCCTGAAAGGATCAGATTGCATTTCCCCTTAACACTTCCCTACTTATCCAGTGGAAGGTTACCGGCCCTTGCAAGATCCTCCTGTGGCAGACCTGGTGAAGGCTCGGAAGCTGTTGGGCTACTTGAAGAATGTGATCCATATTGGAATAGATGTGACGGTAGGCTGGCACCAGTGGGTGGATCTGAGGGGCACCATGCTGGGAAATGTGGTTCTGCTCTCCCTGGCACATGCTGCCAGCTCAGATATTTGCATACACCTGAGAGTCCAGATGCTTGCATGGGGCATGCGTGTCCCTGGAGCTCTCTGGATTGCAAAATGGGCTTCCTGATAGTTCCTGGACTTAATTTAAGTCATACTGGGCTGTGTTGTTCTCAGTCCTATGAAGTTTTAGCACCAGTATTCAAGAAGTGATGTTTGTCATGGTCACAACTGCTGGATTTGATTTTGCACCCTTGAAATCAGTTTGTTCCTAAGCTTTTTACTGATGTCTTGTTCAGTAATGTGATGAAATTCTGGCAGGTGTGCCTTGAGGAGTGTTTTGGCTGTGCCACTGTTTGCTGGAAGCACTGTTTTCCACTAGGATGAGGGATGATCTGTTTATGCCCAAAGCATAGGAAATGCCATATGCTATGGTCTTGGCTTGAAAGGAGGCCTGCTATGATAGTTGTCCTCCTCTGTAGGTGTTCCCATTTACAAATTATCATGTAAACTTGAGCCGTTTTTTAGAAAAACATTGTCAAAGTGCCTGCGTGTGGTAGATAGTGACATCTGGACTGCACTACAGCTTTCCAGAGGAATAGGCCTGGCTTTTTTGGCATTCTAAATTCCCATGTTCAAGGTTTTAGTGCCATCAGGCGTGGGACAGCAGCAGTGGCTGTCCAGGCATATGGTTCATTCAGTTGTTGGTGTACAGGTGGACTGGGCTGGATCCAAGCCGTGTTTTTCTGCTTTTGTCATTGCAGGAGGGGAAGCTAGTGGAGAAAGACACATCCATGTGGCAGCTGCAGGGAGAACCCACAGTGTTGATTACATTAGCTCACATTTTCAATTATTTCTCCCCTCTTATGGTGAGTTTTGCCTGCCCATTTCCATGTTCTGTAGTGCTTGTTACTGGTCTTGCAAGGCAAAATAATCCCCAGCTTTTGCTGGGAAGTGACTGTGGCATGGAGGAATGACTTGACTTGCCTCTCTGTCCACAGTGCAAGGTGTACCTGGTGGAAGATGTGCTCATGACCTTCCTGTTGAGCATCCTTGAACGAGGAGGGGCAGTGGAGGCCCACCCCCTTATTCAGCAGCTGCTGGATCTGATGTGGCTTCTTATGGAGGTGAGTTGCTAGAGTGCTGGTTCCTCCCTAGAGAACCCAGGGAGACCCTGGGAGGTGCTGAGGACAGGAACCTTCCCTACAAAATGGCAGTGTTTAGTGTCTTTCTCTTCTTTTTTCTTTGTGGTAAACCACCCTCTCAATTAGCTCATCTGGCTGCTGCTGCTGCACTGAGGGTTGATTGCAGACACTGTCAGTGAGTTAACCAGGCATTTCTAAGCTTCTCCTACTGCTAAAGAAACTGATGAATAACTTACTGCTTTTGGAAACATGAAATTTATCAATAAGAATAATCTTCTGGTTGTTACTAATGTGTATTTGACTGTGGAGGTTCTAAGTGCTGCCATGTGCTGAAGAGGTGAATCAGGGTGTGCAGGACTGGTGTAGAAGTGTCCAATGCACTCTCACCATCTACAGCACTGCTGGGGAAAAGCCTCCTCCAGCTTCCCTTCCTATCCATGCTGGATGAGCTTACTCCTTCCTGGGACACATGTTTGAGGCAGCTGGGAAGCTGCTGCTTCTTGGGTGGTTGCACAGAGCCAGTCACTGTCAGGGATCTGCTTGGAGACTGCACGTCTGCCCTTTTTTAGGGTAACAGTTAACAGATGTGGGCACTGGCCCAGCCAGCTGCCATGAGAAGTTTAATGGAAAAATGTCATGACTCCTTCAGGCCCATCATCTTAGCAGTAAAACTGGACCCTCTGGTGGGACTGTTGTGTTTGTGGAAGAGTTGGCACTCATCCTGCCTGACAGACAGACAACTCTCGTCTCATCACATTCACCAAAGAATTTCTTCTTTCTCCTCTGGGTTGGTTCTGCCAACACTCTCTTGGGTACAGTCAGGGAATAAGAGGACTGGTGACCGCCCAACAAACAGGGCTTGGGACTTGGCTTTTTGTAGCTGACTTTTGGGTTGGACTTTCTGCAGAAACTTGTTTCCCTGTAGCAAAGCACTGGCACCAACTTCTGCTTGGACTCTCTCCTGTGGAGTCAGAGGGACACTGTGGGTTCAGAGCACCTGCTTTTTCAGTTCATAAATGAATGCTCCCTTCCAAGGTGCCACTCTGGGAGCTATGGCTGTTTCTGACTCCTTGCTGTTGTTTCTTATTTTCTCAGGAGTATGAAGTACATGAGTGCCTCAAGCAGCTTCTGATGTCCCTGCTGCGGGCTTACAGGTTCTCCCCCATCATCCCAGACCTGGGATTACAAGTGAGTTTGCACTTCTGAATCCCCAGGAATCTGTCACTAGCCAGTTTCTGTTATGTCCCCTTTTCCAAAGGTACATGCGGTTTTGGATTCTGTAGTTGTTTGATCCAAAGATGGCAGTTTTGTCACAGTGTAGCTATTGGGAGAGTTGCATGTTCTGCAGATGGAGTCACTTTTGCTTCTCTTTTTATTCCTAGATCCACTACCTCCGGCTCACCATTGCAGTCTTGAAGCATGAGAAATCTAGGAAATACCTACTCAGCAATGTTCTGTATCCTTTGTGTCTCTCCCTGTCTCAGTTTTCGCTTCCCTCAATAATGCAGCCAAAGACACTTCAAGGACCTGTAGGTTCAGGGAGGCAGAAGCCACCCTGTCTAGAGGGGTCATTTCTCAGGTCTCCTCTGCCTGACACCATTCTCTACAAGTGCTTTGAGGGGAGAGAGCTGTGTTACATAGTTCACATCCTAGTAACGGAGAGGAGCTCATTTCTACCTGACTGACCTCTAATATTCCTAGAGCAAAATCACTTTCAGAGCAGTCCAGCTGTATGGTAGCATTAGGGCAGCTGCTGTGATAGCTGTGCAGGGCTTCTCCAGGGAGAAGAGGCCTCTGAATCTTGCAGTTTGGAAAGGAGTCTCTCACTGCAGCTCTGGAGACATGCCCTGTACCTTTTCCCATTGTAGCTTCTGTACTTGCTTTAACTCCAGCACAGCTTTGACGTGCTCCGTTCTGTTGTGTTCTTCTACATCAAGAGCCCTCTGCGTGTGGAGGAGGCAGGTTTGCAGGAGCTCATTCCCACCACGTGGTGGCCGAACCGCTTCACCAAGGAGGTGAGTACCACCGAGGAGGCTGAGGAAATGTTGTCACCTGCCATTTGCATCTTTTTCTAGCTGAGGAAGTTGGATGGCCTCTATTTCCAGCTGTGTTAGCACTGGTGGGTTCTACAGTGTGAGAACTGGAGCTTTTCCATTCCCCTGTCATCTTTTTTGTCCCCTTGAAGAGTATGTTTGAGGGGCGATGCTCAGACAGGGGACGGAGGAGAGTTTTCTGTGGCAACAGATTTGAAAGGGAACCTGCAGTATGTAAGGAATTACTGGATTGGCTGGGGTGTCTCGAAAGATCTCCTGCCATTATTTATTACAAAGCTGTTCAGCTGTGCTGCCAGCCACAGTCACACACTGGCACATTGTTTCAGGGAGTTTGTGCTCTCTTATTTCACATTGTTTAAGGGAGTTTCTGGCAAGACATTAAGCCTGTGTAGTGGTCTCCTAATCAGTGTCTGTCCCCCAACCAGGGCAAGGAGAGTAAAGAAGTGAAGGAGGAGAGTGCTGAGGAGAGATTGAGGCGTCGGGCTTATGAAAGAGGCTGCCAGCGGCTCAAGAAACGCATTGAAGGTTTGTGAGGAAGGAGGGAAGTTGCCAAGATCCCACACCTTTTGTGCACCAGGAGATGTTTCTAAATCCCATTCACTGCCTGAAGTACAGCTGAGTTCCTGCCAGGACAGGCTGTGGTGCAGAGGTGGGGGCCAGCTGTGCTCTTTTCTGATGCCATACTAGAACTGCTGGGACCCCACTGCACAGACCTGCAGCCCCCCATGATGGGGCAGGAGCAAACCTATGCATTGTTTTTTAGCTATGGATGAATTTCTTACTAGGTGAAGGAGAAGGTTCTCAGTGGTGGGATTAGCTTTCTGCTGTCACTAGTTCTTTCTGGGCCCCCTGTCTGGGGAGGTAGCTCTTCTCCTGGGGACCGGGTGCTGCAGTTGGGGTTAAGAGGGGTAGTTGCTCTCCAGTGCTTGTTTTCTCATGGCAGATATGTGTCCCCCTTTTAGTGGTGGAAGGTCTCCAGGTTCAGATTCTGAAGTTGCTGCTGAACAACAAGGACAGAGGAGGGGTAAGTGCTCCATGGATCTTTTGTGACGGTATCTTCATGTGATGTGCTTTGTAAATCCTAGCTTTACCACCTGGTTTTCCCTCTGCCAGGGGGAAGCCTCCAGATACATCTTCCTAAACAAGTTCCGCAAGTTTCTTCAGGAAAACGCCAGCAACAGAGGGGTAAGTCAGAGGGCCAGCCTTCCTGCAAGCCTGACCCTGAGGACTCTCTGCACCTGCAGGCTGAGAACTCTGCCCTTCTGGCCAGGTTGCTTCCAGCAGTTAATCTGCTGAAGTCTAGAAATGTCAGAGGGTGAGGAGGGGGAGATCTGAGGCTAGAAACAGGCAAGTTAGGTAAGTCCTGTGCAGTGATTTATGGGTAAGTGGTCCTTGGGATTCTTAGGTGGGAGCTGAATGTCCTCCGATAGCCCATCAGGGAGTGTGGAGCGCTCTGCCACAGCGGGGCTTCTGGCTTTGGCATGCTCCTCACTGCCTGGGTGAGGACTTTTCCTCTGGCCTGGGTCAGGCTGTTGGCCTGAAGCACTGGGAAGCAGGCATCTGCTGTTGTAGGAAACCCTTTCTTCACCTGCATCCCTGTGTTTGTCATCAGCCCCATCTTTGATGATAGAGTGTGTTACCCTTTGTCCTCTGTCAGACCTCTGACAGAGGTGTCTCAAGACTTCTGGAGGTGGAAACTGTTGCCCACCATCAGGTCTGGGCTGTCTGCCAGAGCTGTAAGCTGGAGATGCTGGCAAGGCTGAGAACACAAAAGTTTCTGCCTGCTCCATGTAGCCCTTCGGACTGAGATGCACTTTCACATCTGCCCTGATGCTAGACTCTCATTCTTGCCCTAGAACTTGGCTGTGTTGTGCCCACCAGAGTACATGGTGTGCTTCCTGCACCGGCTCATCACTGCCCTGCGCTACTTCTGGGATGGCCACAAAGCAAAGACCCCAGCTGCCCTGAGCAGTGAAGGTGAGGCCTGGGGGAGAGGCTTTACAGGCTTCTCTGTGCCTAGGACAAGGTTTGCCTCCTGGCAGTGCTTTCCAGGGTGTTGGAAGTTTTATGTCTCTAATGAGTGCCTGAGCCTTCCATCATCCTGGGAAGTTCCAGATCTGTGTGCAGATCTATCCCAGTTAACATCCAGATCTGAGACTTGCAAAAGGACTCCTGTACTGTTTGCTATTCCCCCATCTGAGCAGAGTCCACTTTTGACCATGGAAGGGCTGCTGAGTGATCCCTTAGTCAGAGTGTCAGGGTAAATATTTTTCTGATTTTGAAGTTCCCAAACTGTGGAATTAAGGGAAAACTAAATCAGTGCCAGTTGCTTTCCCACCATTAAACCCCACTGGCATTCTCTTTTCTTACTTTAGGCTGACCTTTTCTCTAGACTCGGTAAGTGCCTTACTGTCCCTGTGGGACTAAGTGGCAGAGCTGGAGTAGCCAGGTGGAGAGCTGCCAAGTTTTCTGATGATCCAGTTTACCCTGGCTGGAGGGGGGAGGTGCTGGAAGTCTTGTTGATGGCCATTGGTTGCTCTATTGTGGAAATCACCTCTGCCTTAATGGCCTGTGCTTTTGTCACAACAAAAGTTGTCCCTAAATGTTAGTCCTGAATGTGGGTCCTGGGGTCTGCTTTAGGAGCCCTTACATGACTTTGTGGATCCTGTGCATGGGACTTGTGGAAAAAACCAAATCTTCTCCTCTGTTTCAGAGGCCTATGTCCCTCCTCAACTCTTCTATAATGGGAAGGTGGATTATTTTGACCTTCAGCGACTTGGAGGTCTTTTGTCCCATCTTAAGAAGACTCTGAAAGGTAAGTGCTCTCATTGCCAATACCTGAATCCAGGTCTTGAATGGAATTCATGCAAGACATTCTAGGGAGGGAGCTGTGGGTAATGAATTTTGATTAAATTCAGGGAGAGGAGACTTGAGTTTTAATTCAAATTATTCCAAAGAAGACACCACACCTCTTAGGTGCAGTATCCTTTAAGTTAACAGTTTACTGTTTGTATCCGTGAATTGGGCATGTGGCAGTTGGAGGGAAGGGTATAGTCTGGGAATATCCTCTGGTGTGGTGCTCTTGCTACATCACAGCCAAGCACTGGGAGCTGTCGAAGCACTGACCGTCAGCTGGGCTCTGCTGGGCATGAAGGATGCCCAGGATTTATTTGGTGCACATCTCTGGGCAGGGAGGGATGCCCAGCTGTGTGTTTGTGTGCAGCACACTCCTCTAGCATTGGGCTTCCAAAGCCTGCCTTGTGCATGAGTTAGAAACCCCTTGCCATTCCCTTGGTCTTGGTTTGTCTGTGGTTTCTGGCTGATGTGGTTCTTGCCTTTGGCTCAGTTGTCTTGTCTCCTCCCCACTGTTTTTGCAAGGTGAGGACCATTTTCTCTGTCTTGTGTTGATCCCTGGCTGTTCAAAATTAGATTACTTAGCTTGAGAACCATGTAATCTCCTCTGGGTTCTTACCAAGGTATCCTGGCCAGCTTTAAAGACAGAGCTGTGGACTAAAGAGCACATTCTTCAGGCTTTGCACATCAGCATAGCCTTCCACTGAGTCTCAGTCCTAGTGACTTAGGGACATATCATGGGACAGCACTCAAGAGCTGGATGCTTAAAACATGGTCTCAGGCAGAGAGTTGTTATCCCTGCACCAGTCCAGTTTGGCCCTGGTGGTTGTCTCCTGATTCCTCAGTTGTCCTAATTGTAACTGGTAGGACCAGGAGCAGAAATGAGTCCTGGGAGGGCAGTACCTGCTGCTGCTTGGTCTCTGTTCTTTTCCTAACGGCAGATCTGTTCCATGTAAGGAAGGTTGGGACAGGTGAGCTTGTTCTAATAGATCACCCAACTTTTCTGGCTGCTTCTCTACTGCTGAGAAGCAGGAAAGAGGATGAGCCTTCCCATGGTAAGTGAAGAGTGACTCCTGCATTCATGGCTGCTTTGGTGTGCTCTGTTCAGATGACCTGGCTGCAAAAGCCAACATTGTGATCGACCCTGCAGAGCTGCAGGCAGTGACTATGGATGATCTTGATGAAGATGAGGAATCAGCAACATCAGCAGCACAGGTGAGTTGTGTTATTCACTTGTGGGGGCCCTGCTGCTGGGACAGCAAGTTCAGCCTCTGGCTAGAAAGGCTTTGCTTTACAGCAAGGCAGGGTTGTGCCAGGACTGTAACCTGTCCATGGACACCCAGCTAAACAGCTGCACTTGGATGAGAGTCACTGGAGATCAGCAAGGTCTTGGATGCAGTAAGTTTGAGCAGCAAAATTTTCTGTGGCCTACTCTCTCACTACCCACTAATCTGTATGTGCTGCCTCCCCTCCATGGCAGCTCTTGGTGCTTACATTTGGAAAGGTGCAAGGCAACTGTAGGCAGAGCAGCTTCTTGCTGTGCAGGGCTGCTGTTTGTGCCTGGCACGTGCCCTTGGAGGAAGGACTTACCCGCTTGCAACCCTGCCTGCTCATCTTCCAGTGGCACTGTGCATCTGTACCAACATCCTTGCAGGCTCAAGAGAGGAACAGCAGGCAGCCAAATGCAGCTGGAACTGTTTGTCCCTTCCTTTCCTTCTAGTCCCAGCGCCCCTCTGCCGCCCTGGCCATTGGTGGAGCTCTTGCCAGGCCTGCCTGGCTCAGCTCCCCCACGCTGGGCCGGGCTAACCGGTTCCTGAGCACGGCAGCTGTGAGCCTGATGAACCCACGGCGGCCCCTTGGCACCCTGGAGAAGATCAAAGTGCTCACACTGCGCGTGGAGCAGCGCACAAGGGAGGACAGTGAGTACTCCTGCTGTGTGCTGGCATGGCCCAGCTGGGCAGAGTGGCATCTTCCAGCTCCCCAGAGGAATGCACTCTTCTTACTGCCAGCATTGCTCCTTCCCATTCCCAGGGCATGCTGACACCCAAAAGATCCCTTTGCCATCCTTAGCATGACACTGGTGATGTTGTCACCCTCTGTGGGTAAGGAGATGCTGCCTTGCTTCCTTCAAATGCAGTGAGACTTTGCAGCAAGGCAATTCAAAGGCAGCTATAGCCACACTTGCTCTGAAGACAGATCAGCCAGAGGATGATGTGTGCAGCAGCAGCACTGTTGCTGTTTGGCTGGACCAGGCAGGCCTCTGAAGCATGTACAGGGTTTGAGGAAGTGGAATTTTCATGACTTGGGTCCATCTGAAGAGATCTGACAGGTCAGCCTGATGCAGGCAGCAAGATGAGAATGGTGTGGTGGTGTGGTATCTAGTGAATCCTGTGGGCTGGGAAGAAGCTTCATGTTACAGAGGCACAGCAGGGCTTTGGCTTCAGAGGGGAGCAGGCAGAAGCTGAGGTGCCAAAATGCCTTGCTAAGAACTTCTTTCCTGTCTTGGGAATGCATTGCAGTTGAAGGCACCCATGGAAACGAGGGTCTCTCACTGGGCAGACCCCCAGAAGAGCCAGACCAGCCCATCACTGAGAACTCCCTCCTAGAAGTCCTGGATGGGATAGTGATGATGTACAACCTCAGTGTCCATCAGCAGCTTGGGAAGGTAAGTGGTACATGCTGTATAGGAATCCATTCCCCTAACATCCATGCTTCTACACCAACTCTGTTTTGTGCTTATTTAATCACTGCATGTGCCCTGTCCTTCTGCCAGCCTCCACTGGGGTTGTGGTTGCATGCTGGTATATTTAGGGGAAAAAAACCCCTTATTTATTGTTGAAACGTGCTGCTTTTCAGATGGTTGGTGTGTCAGATGATGTGAATGAATATGCCATGGCACTGAAAGACACAGAGGAAAAAATCAGCCGCTGCCCAAAGAAGGTAAGTGTCTCTGGATTCCCAGCTTCCTTCTCTGTCAGAGCCTCAGTATGTGGCAGGGTGAAGGGCTGCTGCCCAACTGTACCAGCATCTGCATCATTCCTTGTGGGCTTCAGCTGAGGCTGATAGGTGCTTTTTATAGCACTGATTTTATAGCACTGATTCCCACTCCCTCCACAGAAAGGCTGCCGACCCCTTTCCCCCCTGCCAGTACTCCCTAGCTAGCCCCAAGGTGGTATATGCTTTTGCAATGTTTGTCCAGCACTGACTGGTATAAACAGCACTGACATCTGCCCTCACGACTCTGCACTCTTTTCAGAGGAGAGACATCCATGAGGAGCTGCTGAAGAGCCAAAAGGTCTTTTCTGAGAAGCTCAACCACCTGAGCCGGCGCCTCGCTTGGATAAATGTCACCATTTATTCAAAGGTGGGCAGGAGCAGAACATGAGCAGCTGAAAGGAGACTAGTGAGCCTCTGTATCTTTGCTGCTTGGCTCACATACCACATATCAGGTGTCATTTTTCCTGGTGTTGAAGCAGTGTCAATGGTTTCTGGGGCTGCTTTTTTGCTTGTTGTGTGTCAGAGACTGCTTTCTAGGCTTGGCCCCTTTTCTGTCCCTCGGTGTCCCACAGTGATCAGCACAGTCTGATCTGAGCTGTGCATGGTGCTGTCGGCTTTCCCTTAGAGCACAGCAGACAAAAGGATGCAGATGAAAGGGAGACTCAGCTCTCAAGACTTCTCAGAGGATAGAGGCTGCTGTGAGCCATTTCCCTGAGCTGTGCTGTGTCACAGGGGGATCTCACTACTGCAGCTCGTCCTGGAATCTGTGGGATCCAAGTCAAGGGGTTCTTGTTCAGGTGTTCTCCCCTTCTTCACTTGGTTCCCATGCAGAGTGTGTATTCCACACTTACTAATGTAGTGGATATTTGCAAAAGTTGTGCCTTTTCTCCCAAATTCACTGTTTTCCAGGATGAAAGCTCTAATTTCTCACAAGCAGTTTTGCTGATTTTTTTTCCTGACTTCCATTGCCTTGCCCTATCTCTTTTGTAGCTTTTGTGTGTCCCAGTGAGTAAACAGGGAAGGGGAGTCCTTATGAATGCATCTGGCAGAGTGGCAGTGGCTGATTCTGACTTATGAGCTCTTTGCTCATCCCCTCCTTCACTCTCAGAGTAGGATTGCAAGGCAGAAGCTCTCCAGCTGCATTAGCATAGCCTGTGCTTGCCAGAAAATAATCCTTTCTTTCCAGACTCTTCTGGAAGCGCTGAGTGGCATCACCAGGGTGCATTGCAGGTATCAGTGTGCTGGCCCATGCAGGAACACTATTCATGTCTTTAGATGATGCATTGTTGTACTAAACCAGGACTGCAGTGTCACCTCTCCTGATGAATCTGCAGCATCTGGGAGTGGAGGTTACAGCCTTCACTGTCTGTGACTTGTGCTGCTATCCTGGCCTGCAGGGAGAGCAGGAATTTGCTCAGGAGCCCAGTGAGCTTGTGGCTGCACTGAGGAACCTGTGCCTTCAGGGCTCCATCTCAGTCATATCAAGTCCCTGCTCTTTCCCAGTGGAGACATCCAACCAGCAGCTCCAGCATCTCTGGGAATTAAGTACACTGGAGGATGCATGTGTATGATCATAGCTACTGCTGTTGGAGGGAAAGAGCCTGTGTCTGTCTAGGGATGAAATCCTGCTCTGTGCTGAGGTGTCAGAGCATGGCAGAGGCTGCTCCTTCCTCAAAGGAATTAGCCACTGGTTTATTCTGGGGCATTCAAAGTTAGATGAAAGGGAATGCTGCTGCTTGAAAACACTCAAAGTTGTAAAGCACATAATTCTGCTTCAAAACATCCCTGTGGGAATTACAGCTAATTTTATTACAACACTGTATTTATCTATCTCATCTAGCTAATCACATCTTTGTATCCTCCTGGTGTAGGCTTTCTTCTAGCTTGGCAATATCTGAAATGATGTTGGAGGTTTTCAAGTCTTAAAGTCAAATGCAGCTTTTTAAACCTTAATGTTGTTCTGCACAGTTGCTTTTTATCTTGACAGTAACAATTTGGCTGAGATGTGGGTCAGTGTTGAGAAAAAGATGTCTGTTAGTCAGTTTAGTTGATTTGCACTAGTTCAGCCTAATTTACAGAATTAAAACCTCCCAAAGGTGGTAACAACATACTTTAGAAAAGCCATTAAGCAAATGAAATGTCTTATCTGCACCTCTGATTTTAATTTTTTCTTAAATTAGATGTGTAACTCCTCTCCATTTATTTTTATGCAAGTAGCTATTGCTTATGCTACTTCTTGGCATTGCAGGATATGAAATAATATTTCCTCTTTTTATGGCTTTGGTGGCGCTCATTTTTATAGCTTAAAGTTGCGTGGATGACCTTAAATTTCCTGTTTTTAATTTAGGACTGTCTGATTTTTTGTTTAGAGTGACAAGAGGCTATGTTCCTCAAGACAGTAAATCTGGTTGAATGGCTGGCACAGAACCTAAAGGGCTGTGGCTATCTATTGCAAAGATCTGAATTGGTGTGAGCTTTCAGCCTGTTCCTATTTAATCCCTACAGTAGACCAGCTTTCTTTCCAGCAGCTTTCTGGAAAGTGCCAGTGCCTGCTTTCCTTCAGCAGCATCCTTGGAATCAAAACTCACGTGCTTGTTTGCCAGGCCTGTGTGGTTGCATATACCCTGGTAAGGAGTAGTGCTTGGAGAGTCTCAAGGCTTGGTGAGATGAAACCATCCCATTGGTGAGAGTCGTGCTCTGAGCTTGAGGTTGGTATAGAGATCTCTGATTGTTTCTTCCAGCTGCCACTTCTGTGGTTTTATGGAAAGACCAAATGGCACAGATCTGCTTGCTGAACTGAGAGCCGTAAGATGTCTGAGCAAGGTCTCCAAAATGGGGATGTTTCTGAGGACTGAGTGTGATGCTGGTTGTTTTTTTCCCCAAGAGAAACTGTCAGCTGACTGGGAATTGTGTTTTTTCTGGGCAGGAGAAGATGCTGGATATCTACTGGCTGCTGCGAGTGTGCATCCGCACCATTGAGCACGGCGACAGGACTGGCTCGCTTTTTGCTTTCATGCCAGAATTCTACCTCAGCGTGGCTATGAACAGCTACAGTGCACTCAAGAACTACTTCAGCCCTGTCAACAGCATGGAGGAACTTCCAGGTGAGGTGATGGGGACAGCTTCCCGATTCTGGCCTGATAAAATCTAAAGCAGTCCACATCCTTATAGTGAAGCAGCAGTTGGGCATTTTCCTTTCTGTGTCCATTCCTGGTTGTGATGTGCTGCACCAGTGCATTGTCTGAGCTCTGGGGCAGGTGGTGAGCTGTGGTCACTGTGCTCAGGTGGGGAGCCCATGCCTTGTCTGAAGCTGTCACAGGGCTGGCTGTAGTGAAAATCACTGGCAGCTATGGATTGTGTTTCCAAGGCAGCATCAGGAATGGGCTTGGGTGCTGTAAGATGTGATCGCCTCAGCAATTTTTACCATGACCTTCCAGTTTCTGGGTGGAAGAGGATGTGCCACAAGTGCAGAAATTGGGACTGCTTTCAAAGTCCCCTGGGATTTGAAGATGTTGCTATGGAGATGACCACCTACTTGATGCTCTGTTTAGGTGGATTCTGTCTGTGCACATTCTGTGCTTTTTTAGCTAAATTACCTTGCTGAGCTCTTAGCAAATAGTTCAGTGCTTTCCAGAAGGTAAGAAAAGCTTCTGTTCCCACCAACAGGACATAGCTGAAGTGCTGTTGTTTGGGAAAGAGCAGACTTGAGCAGTAGCAGATTTCTACAGGGTGTGCAGGCTGGACATGGCTTTTGTGCATAGACTAGGGTATTCTTTGTGTTGCTCAGCCTCTTCTGCACCAGTCACTTGTCCCTTGCCATCCAACTTGATTGCATGGTTTTATCTTTCCCTGAGTAACTGGGAAACAGTTTGCAGACTGAGGTGAGAGGCTCTCCTGGAGGTGAATGTGTCTTCCCAGCTCTGTTTTGACAAGTGGACACACAGCTAAGCTGCAGTCAGCTTTAGCAGAAATTCATTCCATAGGCTGCGCCATGTCCATGGGAGCACTGGGACCACAGGGCTGCCCCTCACGCTGTTGCCATGACCCTGCTCCCTCCTTCTCTTGCAGGCTATGAAGAGACCCTGATGCGCCTCGCTGCCATCCTGGCCAAGCACTTTGCTGACTCAAGGATTGTGGGTACAGGTAAGGCTGCATTCCTCTGCTTTTGGGATGATAATGTCACAGGTCTGGTCAGTGCCACTGTCAGTGGCTCACCAAGCTTCTGCTGGAATCTGTCTGCTGAATCTGCTGAGTGCTTATGCCTCCACATTCAAAATGAGGCTGGGCACTGTCCTTAACCTGCTTATTGCAGGGTAAATACATGACCTAGGATACCCTTTTGAGAACAGGACTATGTCCCAGGTACCCACATATCCAGTCTGCTTTTATTTCTTAGCTGCTTGAGCCTAAGCATGCTCTCCATGTCAGCAGGGACAATATGCCTCTACGTGAGGGCCTGTCCCTCCCAGCCCCTGGCATTCAGGTGCTCCCTGGTGTGCTGTGTGTCCTTGGGTGCCTGGCCTAGTCCCTTCTCATTCCTCCTCAGACATCCGGGACTCCCTGATGCAGGCGTTGGCCAGCTACGTCTGCTACCCCCACTCGCTGAGTGCTGTAGAGAGGATCCCAGAAGAGCAGTAAGTGCTGCCCTGCCTGTTCCTAGGGAGCTGGGGCAGGGCTGGGGTGGTGGCAGGCCTGGGTGAGTGACAGCTGCCAAGCACCACTGAGGGTCCATGAGTTGCCAGCAGGGTGGTGGAGTTGATTTGGGAGCCTTCTGGTCATGCTTTTACCAGTGGCTTTGCTCTACCCCAGCTCCATGGGTTCTACTGTGTCCTGTTCAATCTCCTGTTCCCAAACCCTGTGGGCTGACCCATGTCCCTGTCTGGCAGGCGGATCTCCATGATGAAGAACCTCCTGGCTCCCTATGAGCAGCGGCCCTGGGCACAGACCAACTGGATCCTCGTCAGGCTGTGGCGGGTGAGCGTCCTGCATCTCTGTCCCTCTCAGCACCTGGGACTACTGGGACACTGAACATTTCACTTTCCAGTAGCAGCAAAACTGTTTTTTCAGCCTCTGAGATCTTTCCTTACCTCTTTTGCCAGGGCTGTGGCTTTGGGTACAGATACACACGGCTCCCACACCTGCTGAAAACCAAGCCTGAGGATGCCAGCCTCCCCAGCCTGCAGAGTGAGTGGGGCAGGGATGGGCACTCGGGGCTGTGATGGGTGCTGAGGGAGGACCAGCCTCTTCCTTAGCAGCTGCCCCTCTGGGCCAGGCCAGCTGTTGGGATAGCTGCCAAAGTAGGGTGTTGCTGGCCAAATATCCAGCCTGGCCAGCCTCTCTACTGGTGATTCGGGCGTGCCAAATGGTGAGTTAGATCCATCATAAGAAGGGGTTCTGCCCTCCAAAGGAGAGAGGCCCAGGACTGCATCCTTACCAGAGTTTTAGCCTGAGAGAAAGCTCTGTGATGTGCACAATGAACAGCTGCTGTGGGGAAGAGCTTGTTTGCCAAGCAGCAAATGCTCAAGGAGATGGGACACTAGAAGTTTGCAATCAGGGAGTATTTTGTCCTGGCAATTCTCAGAGCCTGGCAGAGCCTGTCCTGCCTTTGGCCCTGCAGTTTGGCCCTCAGTATGGTCACTGAGCTGAGGGGTTTCTCAGCTCTGTTGTGGCTGAGAAAGATGTGGGGAGTTGCCTTTCTTGAACTGAAGACCATGTCTCCGGCTTTACCCTCACAAGTTCTGGGCTTGTATGGATACATTCCTGACCCCTGTCTGTTGTGGAAAAGGCTTTGTGCCAGACTTTGTTCCTGGAGAGCTATGTAGGGTTGGGGAACAGAAGGACAGGTGGCACATGGAGGTGTATGCTGAGCCCTGCCCAGGCAGCTGACTGTCTGTTCTAACAGCACTCTTGTTCTCTTTCCTCTCTCCTGCCCCTGGTGCCCAGGAGATCTCTCTGTTGCTAGTTTCCAGAGTAAGTTTGTTGTGTGACCTTCTCTTGTCTGGTGGAGTAGCTTTAGAGAGCACCCTGCTTCCCCTCTTCTGCCTAGAGAGCCCCTTCTTTGTAGACAGAGAGCTTCACAAGTGGTTGTTTTCCTCAGTTCCCTCCCTGGGAGAAGCCGACAGGACTGTGCCCATGTGTCGGTCTCTGAGGCTGCATCATGGACCTGCTCTTGCACCTATTTTACCAAGGTTATCTACCTCTGGGGTCAGAGCCCTGCTGGAGGGGTTCCTCTCATCCTTGGAGGCCAATGAAGAAGCCCTGGCACACATGCAGGAGGGATCTCATGGCTGTCCCCTCACTCTCCTACTGCCCAACCAAGCCACCGAGTGGCTGTCACCAGTCCTGTGGGGTGGTAACTGAGCTCAGCCCATCCTGGGGCCCTCTGGGGCAGCAGCAGAGCTCCTCAGCTGTTGAGGCCTTGCTCCACACATCGTGTGGCTCCATACAGTCTGAGCCTGAGCCCAGAGTGGGCCATGCTGGCTACTAGGGACTTACTCTTGGAAGGGCTATTTTAAGGCTCAACCAAATCAATAATGAGTGCTGATTTAATTGAAGAGGGACAGGGGACTCAGAGGTGTCCTTGAGATGCTGCCCAGGGAAGGAGGAGGAGATGACCTCCCCTCCCTTTCACACCCATCAGTCTTCACCCTGTTGCAGTTTGAGCACTGGCAGAGTCAATGGGACAAAAGACTGAGCTAAGGAAATCCCTGTTTGTCTGGGTCTGCTGCTGCAGGCCAGTCTGAAGGGTGTGTGGGCAAATGCCTCTTTGCTGGTGCTCCAGCCTTGTCCTGCTTTTGGGATGCTTCCTTGGAAGACTGCACAGGTGGGGAAGGTTTGCTCATGCTGCCTCACAACATCCATGAAGCACCCAGACTACCTGGTCTTCTCCACTGCCCTTTGCTCGTGCTTCTTTTGCTCACTCTTTGCAGAAGGTGAGCAGTGGGTGCTGCCTGGCTTAACCTGAGGGTACAGAGGCTCAGAAAGGCCATCTGTGTCCCTGCTTGTTTCCAGAGTTATTCCTCAGCTCTGCTGGCACTGAGCAGCTCTCATGCTAGCAGAGCTCTGCCTCAGTTTGGCTCCTGAGAGCAGATGAGGCTGTTTTCAGAGCTGGGGTAGTTGTGTTCAGTGGCTGCTGCAGGGATTTGTTTTGTTTTCACCATGACTTGCAGGCAAGGCCAGGTCCTGGCATGCACAGTGGGAGCAGCAGCAGTGCCTCCATGCCAAGCTGGGCCCAGCCTGGCTTGGAAAAGCAAGAGCAGGGTGGCTTCAGGTTGTATCACAGGGCTGCTCTGCCCCAGGCCTTCTGCCCATGCACCCCTCAGCTGGAAGGAAGGTAGGTGGGACCATGAGATCATTAAACTGAGATGTTGTGCAGCACAGGCCAGAGAGTTCACCCACGTCCATTTCCCAAATCCAGCAAATTGCCTAAGCTTCAGGAGGAGATCCCACAACATCTGGCAACACCAGATGTATCAACTGGTAGTAGCTGAATTGTCCAAGCCCTTCTGATGGTGATTGCTTGCCCTCAGAAATAAATCCATAGCTTCTGGTTCCTGATGGCAGTCATAGAATGGTATGGGTTGAAGGAACCTTGAAGCTCATTCTTGTTCCAACCCCCTGCCATGAGCAGACGCACTTTCCACTAGACCAGGTAATTCCAAGCCCCATCCAACCTGGCTTTAAACACTTCCAAGGATGGGCCATCCATAACTTCTCTGGGCAACGTGCGTCAAGGCCTCACCACCCTCAAAGTAAAGAATTTTTTCCTAATCTAAACCGGTTCTCTCTCAGTTTGAAACCATTTTCCCTACCAAACTTCACTTTCTGTCTTCCACTGCTGCTGCCCTGCCTTTCTCTGCTTTACAGCATTTTATTCTTGTATACCAGGGTAAACTCATTTCTTGGTCCTTTTCAGTGGTGAAAAACATGTGGCCTCTGTCTTATTCAGGAAGGGGTTTTGCTTTTCTATGAGCCCTGTGTGGTGTTCACCCTTGCCATATTTTTAGCAGCCTCAGAGATTTTGGTGTCATGCAGGTGGGAACCTTCCCTGATATGCTGGTCATGCACCCAAAACTTGTGTTAGCCAGTTTGCCAGGGCTTTGCTTTGGAGGCACACGTGGATCCCAGGAGCCTGGGCTATCCTGATGCCTCACACTCAGCCTTACAGATATCTCATCCCCCAGGTGCTGCCTGCTTTCCCTCTGCCTCACCCTGCAGCCTTCCCTTTGGTCCTCTCTAAATGCATCTCCGAATGGCGTGGACTCACAGATACATCTGGAGCCTTTCAAAAACTCAGATTAGTGCTGGGTGGAGCTGGTTTGTTTCTGAATCTGGTCCATTTGGGGCTTTCCCCTTCTGTGCTCAAGCTCTGCTGTAAATGCTGCTGGGTCCAGAGACCCCTCAGACTGCTGACCAAGAGGTCTCATAATTAGCCCTGTTATAAATCTTGCTGGGTCATTAGCAAACTATAAAAGTACATAATTATCTTCCTGTGATGAAAGTACATGACCCTGCTTCTTTACCATTATCTAGTTGGAGCACTTATTGAAGGCTTCCACTTTGCCTGCTTTATTAATTTTTAACTCTCTCTAATAATGGGCTTCTGCTACTGTTAGACTTTCTGCCATTACTACTTCTATTAAATAATTCTGCTATATTTTTTTCCTGTAGATGAAAAACTTTGCATTACCATGGTCATTCAAGAATGTTTTTTATGTCTTCTCCATCTATTACCCCTTTTCTTCTTGCTTTTGCCTATCATTGCCTGTGTTTGATTACATTCACTTTACCTCTTATATTTTAACTTATGTCTCTGCTTCATCATGCTCTCAGTGACCCTTATAACCCAGGTATTTGCCTGGAGCACTGGGGTTTCTGGCTCCCTTATAATCTTCTTAAAGAACTCTGTATTTTAATTCACTATTTCCCCTGCCTAGATTTTCTTTTCCTCTATTTTTTGTTTCTATTTTTACAGGGAAGTTTCTGTTGTGGAAACATTGGCTGTATCTATAACCCCTTGGTTCCACGCTCTGTTGCTTACATTAAATCTATTGAGGTCAAAATTTCTAGCCTTGAAAAACTGCCAATTTCTGTTCTAATGACTGATGTTTATCTGTCATAACAAAGGCTAAGCCAAGATAGAGTGGTTTTTGTTTTAGGGAGGTACAAATTTTGAAGCATTCATGAAGCACTTAGTGGTGCCAGGATCAAGGTAGTTTCCCCATCACTGAGTATCCACAGGCTCCCTGTGAAATGTCATCTCTGCCTGCAGGGGCACATAAGGGATGTGGCATTGTCCAGGAGGGCAGTGCTAACTGTGGTGGGTGGGAATGTCCCAGCAAATAAAGATGGACACAGCACCTGGACTGGGTTTTGGATGCCAGTGATAATTACCTCATCTGGGAGCTTGTGCAAGGAATGAAGCTGTTTGTGCTGTATTCCAGGGCTAGTTCCTTATGTTGCTTTCAAACAGTAGCAGTGATCTAAGCATCTTAGATTCAGAATCCTCTTGGGATCAACAAAAGCCAAGGAAATAATTGTTTCCTGGTGTTAGCTTTAGAAGTTTCAATAAACCTATTTACCTGTGGAGAGGTTTGACAAAAGGCTTCAGTTTTTAATGCTCTTATAGTCTGGCACAGTCTGCCAGCACCAGGGAAAGCATTTAAGAACCAGAATTGCAGAATCACATCACTCATTGAAAAAAGACTGTGAGGAAATAGTCGTTGGCTAAAAATCAGAATAAAGCAAGTTATTGCAAGCATAGGAGCATCCTTCAAAAAACCAAACTGCCTTCAAATGAGGTAGGCTTTGGCTGGGCGGTTCATCCTGAGATCTGTCCTGGCTTGCAGTGTTAGGAAAAGAGCTTTGGCAAGAGACCAGCAGGACATGCAGAGTTCTTCCTTGAGGAGTGGTGATCTCTGCCTAGAGCTGCTTGGGTACTTGAAGGCTGGAAAGGGACTCATAGATCAGCAGTTTCAACAAAAAGCAGCTTTTATATGTTGAAGGGAGGCTGAGGAAAAGGAGGCATTAAAAGCTTAATGCTGCAAAAAGACATTTCAATTCTGAATGAGTGGGAGAGAAACATGGGTAGAATTCAGCATCACCAAGTGTAAAGTGGTGTGGAGTAAGAGTGTGCTGTGCCCCTTCACCCATCACTGACAGAGAAGGCAAGGTGTGCCCCACCACTGACTCTTGGGCTTCACTGGTGCCTCAGGACCAGTTCCTGAGGGTTATCCTTGAACTGCCAACCTATTGTAATCTTGTAGAGAAGAGCAGCTTGATGTTCAGTCCAAGGAACAAATTACACAACAGGAATTATGAGGAAAGCAAACCAGAACAAAACCAAAACCACATTATGCCTTTGTGCAAAGCTGCCATGCGTTCATGGTTTGGATGCTGCATGTGCTTCTGATTCCGCCACTCCAAAGAAAACTTGGGAGAGATGTTGGGCTTCAGGGAGGGGTGGCAAAAGGGACAAAGATGGGACAGTTTCAGTGTGAGAAACTTTACTGTGTGCGGCTGATCCCATTTAAAGGACTGTCTTGAAGGTCTGGAATCGTGGCTAGCTGGAGGAAGTGACTGGAGAGGAGCGTCTTGCTGTGCCTACCACAGGAGGAAGGGGTTACAGACAATAAATATTAACAAATAAAGCAAGTAGGAGCCAAGCTCCAATCTGAATTCCTCCTGCTACACACAGCTGAACTGTGGAATGTTGCTCTGGGACATGTTTAATGCTAAAGGATTACACAGTTTCAGAGGACACTGGGCAAGAAATCCCCAGAGGACCAATAAATATGTAAAAAGGACATCTGTCTTGGCCAGTCCCTGAGCCACATGTAGCCAAAGGCTGGGAAAGTACATGTGGGTGGGAGTAGGACATCAAAGACATTTGTTGTGATTAAATCCCTCTCAAAAATGAGCTTTTAGGCAGGATCAAAGCCAGGGCATTGTCCTGCTTGGAGTGATTATGCACTGTGTGCTTCAGTGAGTGTCCTCCATAATAACAGAAGTTCATTGCACTTGCTAGTGGGTATTCACAGAATAATTTGTCCTGTTTCCATTTGACTGTCTCCTGTCATCCCTCCCTGGCTTTGCTAATCCCAGCTAGCGATCTGCCTGTAGTTATGCCTTGCTTCTTGATCCCTAGGGATGTGATGGAAGTTGTCCTGTGTTTGCTTCGCCCACAATGGCCCTTCAAGTAGGCTGCAACCCCAGAGAACTTCTGCAGTCATACCACAGCTTGTTCCTCTGGGCATGGCAGTCCTGGTGCTGCCAGGGTTTTTACCTGCTATGTCTAATAGCTTCTAGAAGAATAAAATGTAGTTAGATTGGGGTTTTTTTCCTGTAGCTGGTAAATCTGCTCAGGTTTCTCTTTACAAGCCCTGAGTTTTGGGCTGAAGTCCAACACGCTTCCCTTGTAGTCCTGGATGTTTTGTGAGCCTTTTGCTGACAGTGGGTTGTTCTGCTGGTGAGAAGCATCTATCCCATTTGTGCCCCCTTTTCCCTGCCCATCCATGAGGATTGGTGTCCCACACAGCCCTGACTGTGCTTCCCAGCTGCTGGTCCTGTCCTCATCTGTGATCTTGATAGTGAGGAAGCCCAGAGATGAGATGCCACAAAACCAAGGGGATGTATCTGTGCTTGGGCTGAACCACAGGGGAGTGTGGGCAGCTCTGCCTGAGCCTGCTAAGGGCAGAACCAGTCTTGGCTCCATACAGAAGGCCCTCAGGAGTGAGATTTACTGGATACCTTCCTCCCCAGACACAGGGAGACAGAGACAGCCTCGTGAGGCCAGGGTGGCCATGCTTGCTCCGGGCAGCTGCTGCCACATTGGTATCAGCAGCAATTAATGCTGAGCTGACCATGGGCCTCTGCAGAGCTGAGCAAGAGGGATGCTGAGCTGCAGGGCAGTGCTCCTGTGTATCTGGGCAGCAGTGAGCACTGAGGGTTCTTCCCTGGCTAATTCAGGCTGGCATTGGAAAGGAGTGCTGGGAGGGCCAACAGGCACAATCACTGCTCAGAATACTCCTTGTGCCAGCTCCCAGTGTCCTGCCATCTCTGCTTACTGTAAGGCACAAGCCAACGTTTCCCAAGCTCAGGACTGGTCTCTCAGCCTGCCCTTGCCCCTCACTCATGGCTGCCCTGGGACCAGGCCACTGAAGCGGTCATTGTCTGGTTTCAGAGCCGTGTCCCTCCACTTTGCTGCAGCAGCACATGGCAGACCTGCTCCGCAGCGACCGCGAGCTGGCCCCTAGCTTCCTCAACAGCGTCCTGAACCAGCTGAACTGGGCGTTCTCTGAATTCATTGGCATGATTCAGGAGGTGGGTGTGCACCAGGGCTGTGGGATGCAGCCCTCCTTTTGGCAAGGGGCTCCTTTTGAAGCTATGTCCATTGCTTGGCAGATCCAGCAGGCAGCAGAGCGCCTGGAGAGGAACTTTGTGGACAGCCGCCAGCTGAAGGTGTGTGCCACCTGCTTTGACCTGTCAGTGAGCCTGCTCAGAGTGCTGGAAATGACTGTCACCCTGGCACCAGAGATCTTCCTCGACTGGAACCGCCCATCGTCAGAGCTGCTGCTTCGGAGGCTTGCCCAGGTACCACCCTGTGGGAAGAAGCAGCATCTGGAGAGGCATGGGGACTCCTCTGCCCTCTTTGCAGACGTGTGGTGAACTGGGGGCTCCTGTTGCAAATGCTGTAGTACTTAGAGCTGCTGCAGAGCAAGTGGTGCTCCCTGAAATCTCTACATGTGAACTGCTCCCCTCCTTTGCAACTGCTGTGGTCACAGCTGCTTTCTACCTCTACTGGGAGGGAGAGTGACAGCTGCTTAAATATTCCTTATGAGGGGCCAGTAAGTGCTGAATTCTCCTGTGGCAAGCAGTGTAATGAAATCTGGAGAGGTATTTCTGGGTGAGGAGTTGTGGAGAGAGTGAGGTTTCACAGGGCACACACTCCAGTGTTTGGGCAGGTATCTTAGTCCTTTATCCCTCAGTCCTAGAATATATTACCAAATGTCTCCACTGTCCTGCCACTGGGACTGGGACAGCCCTATTCCAACTCACAACACCCATTAGGCCCCAGTAAATTAGTTTCTTTACTAAAGCATGAGCAATCCTGGAAAGCCCTGAGGGCAGGCTGCCCTTGTACAAGCTGGATTGGTGGAGAGCAGTCAGATGTACCTTAGCAGTACCCCAAAGGTTGGGGTCGGGGTCTGAGCAGATGAAACAAAGCAAGAGGTAGCAAAGTCTGGTACCATAATCATGAGGGAAGTGCTCAGCTGAGTGAGGAGGAAAGTGAGCAGCCCTTAGCAGGTGGCTTAGGCAAGCTGGGGAATGTGCAGCAGAGAGTGGATGCTGCAGTTTCCTCCTTGCTACCTGGTGCTGTTATGAAGCTGTGCCCCACCACTGACCAGGCCCACAGAGGGGTGCAGTGTTGTGCTGCATTGGGGCAGCAGGAGGAGGGATGCTGCATTTGAGAGATGGTGCTCAGCTTGCAGTAGTTGTGTCAAGCCTGGAACAGTCCCTACTCCTCCCACTGAGGGTTTAGGTGATAGCTAATGGTGGCTAATCAAGTGTCATCACAGATGATTCCATCTCTGCAGATTGCTCTCTGCACTCATCCCATGCTTCAGAGCTGGTAGGTCCATCCTGCTGCCAGCTCCAGGTAGGGCAGGACCCGGGCTGTGCTTCACCCTGCTGACACTGCATTTGTCCATGGCTGTCAGCTCACTCTTCACAGGTTCTGACAGCATCTGCTTGCCAGGATCTTTTTATCTGCAGAAGTAGCTTGGTTTCTGCCGGTAGGGAATTCAGATTTAGGTGGAAGGTGCTGATATTCAAATGTCTTGACTTCAGACTGACACTTCCTTGGGATGTTTTGGTCTGGTACAGCCACTGTGATGTGGTACCACTCTTTCCATGCCAGGACCAAGCTAAGTGTGTGCTGTGAGCCTCCCTCTGTGCATCCACCAGCTCTCAGGCACTGAGTCCAAACTTTGAGGACATACTGCCTCAAAGCTCTTTGGATGCTTCTCACAAGAAGGCCCATCCAGAAAATACAAACCCTCTCTGCTTTTCCCTCCACAGCTCTTGAACCAGGTGCTGAACCGTGTGACTGCTGAAAGGAACTTGTTTGACAGAGTGGTCAACCTCCGTCTGCCAGGTGAGTCCACTCTGTCTCTCTCTCTCCTTGGGAAATGTGCTGGGAGCCTGCCCTTGGGAAGGGAGAGATGGCTTGTACTGAAGAGCAGTGCAGAACTGAATGGGATCAGACCTCAGACCTGCCCTGCTCTGCCTGTCACACAGTGGCAGAAGCTCTTACCTTTCTCTTTTGCTTCCACAGGGCTGGAGAGCGTGGACCATTACCCAATCCTTGTGGCTGTGACTGGGATACTGGTCCGGCTGCTGGTGGACACTGATGTTCAGGGGTGAGTGGCTTTTGCCTTCCAAAGCACAGGGTCTCTGTGTGGGGCACTGTTCTGGGTGCTGCAGTGGGGCCATGGGAGGTGTTGCAGGAGCAACATGGGGTGTAGAGACTAAAGTGAGGTGAAGCTGATGAGTGTGGAGCAGGCAGAAAACAAAGAGCCTCATTCTTGTAGCAGCTGCATCCCAGGGTGCAAAGCCCCTTCCTGTTGTGGTGGAAAACCCTTGTGAAAGGTGGCTGTGATGGAAAACCCTTGTAAAAGGTGGCTATGAGATGCTGTACTGACCACATGTGCACCTTCCTCCTTGTGACCAGACAGCAGCTGGTGAAAGTTGTGAGTGCTGCATGTGATGGAACTGTGCTGATGTGGTGACACATCCAAGTGCTGCAGCACAGAGTGATGGCTGAAGGGAGCTCTTTGGAGCTCTTTCACCCTGGACTCCTCTTAGGAAGGCATCACAATGTGTGCAGAGCTCTCTGGCTGCCCAGACATGTGCCACAAAGGTGAGACAAGTCTTCTCTGGGCAGTTGGGTGATGCTGATTTTAAGATGAAACAAATCTTGTCTTTACAGTGGCCAGTTATTCAGAGAGGCAGCACTAGAGGAGTGTTGTGGCTGGACAAAGCCACAGCTGACCTGATCATTTATGTCTGTGTCTGCTTGTACCATTCAGACACTCTGCCTTTGCTGTCTCCCAGTGTCATTTGCAGGTGTCTTGCCTTGTCACTTTTTTCCTGTAGGCTGCTGTAGGAAATGGAGCTCTTCTGTCTGTGCTGTACGTCCTGCTTGTTTTCATGTTTGAAGAACACAATAGTGTCTGGCTTTGCAGAGAGCAGAGTCCCATCTGGCTCAGCAGCTCAGCCCTGCAGCCAGTCTTTCAGCTTCTCTCAAGGACTCAAAGATCTACACAAATATATCTAATTATAACCTGCCTCCCATGGCTGCTGCACCAGTCACACAGCCCCAAGTGTGACAGTGCCAAAACCTGGGCACAAGGTCATTGATCAGTGGCCTTTCTGGGCTGTGAACAGAGGTGGATTTTGCTTGCCCTCAGAACCTTGCTCTGTGGAAAGGGGAAATGTCACAAATTTGATGCCACAGCTAGACACTTCTTCCTGAAGGAAAAGGTTTCCTGCATGCCATGATGGGAAGTCTTTCCCTGCCTGTCTCTCTCTTGAACATCTGTCCCAGATCAGGTAACTTGTCAGGTCAAAATGGGGGAAGAGTTGTCCCTCAGTTTAATCAAACTCCAAGGAGCACTGGAGAGATGGTAGTGGGATATCAGTCACATCCTTCCTAGCCTGCAGGGAGTCCTGGAGAGACAGAAAGCTTCAAGACTCTCTCCTTTCCCTGAAAAGCCTGTTTTGCTTTGAGTTTGTGAATTCCAGGCAGCCAGTGTCATCACCAAGTGGCACTGTCCCCTGTGTGGCAACAGCATCCTTCATGTCTTGGGCTGCACCATCACAAACCAGAGACACTGTGCTCGTGGGAACTGGTGAGTCTCTGATGTTCAAGGGCTTTGTAGTCACTTCCCTGAGCACTGAAAAGGAAAAAGAAATGCAAAATAGTGGAATGATGCGTGAAAAGCATCATGTCCTTAAGGTGGATCTAATGAGCAGGAGAAGCAGAAGGTGGAACAGGAGGAGGCCCAGGGAAATCTATCCATAAAGCAAAATTCTCCTGTGTGATTTTGCAAAGCCATGCACTAAACCTGAGGTTTGATGCATCAGTGATCTATAAAAGGCAAGCAGATATTGCAGGGGAGCCACTGAGGTCAATCAGGACAAAAAGAACCGAGGCAGGTGGCTTGGAGACCCTCTATGCTGTCTGAGCAGAGGGAATGGCAGAGACCAGGCAGAGATCAAAGGAGAGTGTCATGGGGAAGGGAGAACTGAGCCCCCACGCTCTTGGCAGTGCTCTGAATTGAGGACTGGGTCCTGCACCCCGCTTACAGAGCAGTTCTGCTCTGTGCAGCCACATGGCAAATGACAAACAGAGAGGAGTTGGAGAAAACCAAAAAAACTGAGGCTTTTCTGCTGCCTCTGTATTCCTTAAGGGCTCAGCTGAGAGGTACAGCAGGGGAACCAATCACCCAAAACCCAGGGAGATGGTGCATGTCAGTGATGGCTGGACCAGAGCACAGCAATGGGAAGCATCTGTCTCCAGGAATAGAACAGGAGAATTCAAACCTTCCTCAGGTCTTTACACTCTCATGGGAGATAATGCTGTGGCTAAAGTGATTTAAAGGGTCCTGTATGTAATCAGGCTCTCCAGAGCAGACCCTTTATGTGAACTCATCTGTAGACTTTTCCTTTTCCTTTTCTCTCAGTGCAGCAAGCAGGATAATAGTACAGGCTTTTGTCCTTCCCCAGAAGCACTCTGGCTGGGCAGTGCTGAAAACTGGTAGCAGTCTCTTCCAGGTCCCATTTGGTAACTCCCAGATTGACAGAAATCATTAGCAGAGAGATTTTCCAACCCACATTTGCACATAGCAACATCCCTGTGGGAATTGCCAGGGGGTGGCCCACACTGGTTCCCTGTGAGGAGACTGTGCCCCAGAGAGTGAGGTCAGGGACAGGACCTTGGGAGACTTCCTTGGCTTGGCTGTGATTTTCTGGTTGCCTCTAAGCCAGGAAGCAGACACTGTTCCAGGCACTTGTTTGGAAGGTGCTGCAAACATCTGGGACATAGGGAATGGGCTCATCTGGTGGCGAAGAAATGAAGTCCCATTTATGGGATGAGAACATTGCAGTGGGGAAGTAAGTAAGTAAGAACCAGGGCCCTGCCAACTCATCCAGTCATGTTATCAGGCTGCAATCAGATGCCTCAGCTGCGCCTTTCCCAGCACAGGACACTCATCCAGGCATTGAGTCCTCTTGCAGTGGACTCCTGGCATCAAACAGAGCCATTAGGCACAAGGAGAGGGAGCATTGCTTAGGCTGGGCTGTGGTGAGACAGTTGATCCTGGATGGAGCAGGCTGTGCTTTTGAGAGCAGAGGTGCATTTCCTTGCTGGGTCAGGCATGATGGGCTGGTGCTGATGCTGCTCCTCCCAGCCTTCAGGTGTGAGAGCTGTTGGGCAGCACTGGGGAGTGTCAGGGGCTGGCAGGGCTGAGGGCAGGGATGTCCCTTTGCTCCCTCTGTCAGCCTTAATGACTGAGCAGGCAGGAGAGAAAAGGTGGGATCTGCCAGGCTGAGCCAGGAGCTGGGCTGAATCCATGCCACAGACCCTGGCTGTCTTCAGGCAGTATCATCCCTCCTTTGTCTGCTTGCTAAATAATTGACCAGATTTTCTATTAAGCCTCTTTCAGAATGAGCTAATGGAGCAGTGTTGGCCAGAGCTGGTGTCAGGATCCTGGCGAGAGCGAGTGGCAGGGGAAGGGGTGAGGCCCAGAGGTGAGGCTGTGGTCCCCTGTGTGTGAGGGCATGCTGTAATTAGGACTGCCTCTGTGGGAAGTGAGGCCATCCCAGAGTGGAGATGAGCTGTGTTGTGTCAGGGCAGGGCCACTGCTCTGCTCCTCGGGCTTGCCCCATGCTCCCTCCATCCCCTCTGAGGCAGGGAGGTGATGGAGGTGATGCTGTTGGGGTGAGGAGAGGGCTGGGATACATGCAGGGAGCCAGCAAACCAGTCTGTACAGGACAAGTCCAAAAGAGCCTTTAAGGTGCATCTCCCTGGAACTTCTGCATGAAGGATGGAGAAGACAGAAGGAAATGCACTGTGCTCACTGGGGACATGGTGGTACTGGCCATCAAAGCACAGGACAGGGATCCTGGATCAGAAACAGCCATGCTGAGCCAGTGGGATCTGCCAGAAGCAGCACTGGGCTGGTGTGATGTCAGGATATTTGTCAGGATCTCCACACTCCTCTCTTTGCAAACTACAGATGGGTGCAGAGGGATGGACTGGGCAGAGACAAAGGGCTTTGTGGGGCAGAAGCAACACACTGGTGAGCAGAAAGGTAAGGAGGCACAAGACTGGGTGGGAGAGGAAGGCTAAAAAGACTGCTCAGCTGCTAAATGGTTTTGGGATCACCTCCACTGGAAAGATCAGAAGCTCCCAGACTGCAGGTTCCTAAACAGCCTGGCCACCCACCTGTGTGCTCATGTGCTGCTGGACCATGGGGACTTGGCTGGTCCCATGGACATGGCAGTTTTCTGCATAGCTCCCATAAAACTCTGTAATTACTGATTCCTTAAACACCAATCCTCCCTCAACAGTGTTGGTGAGCAAGCTGTGGGTAGGAGTAGACATTTCATGGACCACACAGTCTAAAGGAGTCCTTGGTGCCTTGCTCTAAAAACTCAGAAAATGGGTGGTACTGCAGTTTTGCAGTTTGTAACATCAGGATGAGCCTGAGCCAGAGCATGGAAGAATTATTAGCACTGGCTGAGGTTTCATGGTTAAAAAAGGAGTGTAGTCAGTGTTTTTACAAGCTGCCAGCTCCAAGTGCTGCATCATGAGTGATGGGACTGCCAGGGTTGGGCTCTCCCAGCCACTTGGGGCTGTCAGGCACATGCTGGGAGACAGGAGCAGGCCTTGTGCTGGCCAGCACCAGGCTTGGCTGACTGGAGCTCTCTGGAAAACTGTGAGCATCATAAGGAAAGGATCCGGGCCCCACCGTGTCCATCCTTGGTGACAGGAGGGCAGGATGGGACTGGCATTCAGTGCACCCCCTTTGTTCTGGCTGAGGTGTGAAGTGCCAGAGGAGACAGGAGCAGTGTTGGACATTGGTCCCCAAAGCTAGTCCATATCCCCACACGCACTGGCACAGGTCCCTGTGTGCCAGGGCCATGAGCTTTGTGCTGACCCATTACTTTGCCCTGCAGAGTCAAGGAGCAGGAGCGAGGTTTGGCTGGAAGCCAGGGGTGTAATGGTGGAGATGGCTGCCAAGAGAGGACAGTGTATTTCTTGGGGAACATCCATTAGGTTTTCCAGCTCCTGCCTGTCAGAGGCTTTGCTCCTGGCTGTTTTCCCTTGCTGAGATGTTCTGCCTTTCAGACTGCTTAATGAACTGCTTCAACAGCTCAAACTGCCTCCCAGTGCTCATTGGATCAGCAGTGTGATGTGGGATCCTTTCTGAGCATCAGGAGCATGTGAAAAACAGCAGCAGGACTTTGCTGGATAAAGGCAGAGGGATCCCTTGAGGGCAGCATGGATACAAAAATCTCTGAGCAAGTCCCTGGAGAGCAAGCTTCAGCTTTCCTGCAGGAATAGGAGAATTGCAGCCAGCCTAGGAGAGCTCTCCTGTTCTTTTTCAGGCTGGTGTGTCCCTGGAAAGGCCCCAGGGAGCTTATCTTACTCTCTGAGCTTCCCCCAGTCTTCAGTCATCCTCAGCTGAGGATGCAGATTTGCAGGAGCACTAATGCCTGGGAAGCTGGTGGTGGCAGTGGGAAGGGGAAGATATTTTGGGGAGACAGACAAGGTAATCATGGGTGGGTAACACCAGTTCCACCAGCTGGGGCCCAGAGCAGCACTTCATCTTTCCTTCTGGAGGAATATGTGCTTAGATGTGGCACATGCTCTGGCATGAGCCTGGCACTGTGTCACCAGGTGCAGGCCACACTTGGGTCAGTGCCCTTGTCTGGTTTGGACCTGGGTGCAGTCAGCTGGGTCTCTTCTCTTTCCCAGACATTCCCATGGGATCCCTGCCTGGGTGCAAAGCCAGGTGTGATGGCAGCACCTCAAGGTGCCGTTCACCTTTGTATCCGACACAATTCACCTCATCACCCCCTGGCAGCCCCTGGTGTGGCTGGCATGGCATCCTGGGCCTGTCAGGACACTGTGCTAACACGAGGTGACAGGGCCAGCAGTGGTGGGTGTGGGGCAGTGAGGGCACAGCCAGCGGGGGCTGTCGCTGTGCATCCGTCACCTCCGCCAGCCACGGGCACGGAGCTGTGCAAGGTCACTGTCAGGAGTGGCACTGGCAGGCTGGGCTGTGCCAGGAGAGCTGCTCTCCCAAACAAACACTCACCCCTCCTTGGACTGGGGAGGGGGGTTGGTATTGACAATTTGTGCGGGCACAAAGTTGAGTTTTTGCTGGGAATAAAACTGCTTCTTTCTTGGTGAGAGAAGTTGAAAGAAAGGGTGCTAGTGTGGTCCTGATGCACAGGGTTCTTCCCCTCCCACCAGTCACAGGGCTGCCAGCAGCTCTTGGTGGGGCCAGGGCACTCAGCCATGGGAATAAAGCAGTAGGTCTCTGAAGAATCCCGGTCCCCATGATGGCCTGGTGGCCCTGACCTCCCCTGTGCCGCATGAGAAAGCCACGTGCTCCTGCTGCAGTTGTGGATGGGATACTGGTGACTGGCAGATGGATAGCATACCTTTATCCTTCTGAGGGATCAGACAGACATTATGAGGGGGCAGAACCACTCCCTGTTTCAGGAAGAGGCAAGGGTGGGTGCCAGGGAAGGCAGTGCAGGTGTAACGAGTGAGGGGCTGCGTCTGCAGGGAGCACCAGGACTGAGCCAAAGGCAGTGCCAGTCCCATCTCTAGTGGCGCTTTTCCCCTTCACCTAAATCCTGCTTGTTCCTTTTGGGGTCTGGATGTCCCCTCGTGTCAGTTGGTGCTGCTCCTTCCCCAGCTCCCAGGCATCATTTTGGGGACCTGCCCTCCCAAGGACAAACCACTGGATGCTTCTCTCTCACGAGCAGATTTAACCCCCTTGCTGAAGGCCATTTGATGGGAGCAGAGGCTTCCTGGCTCCATGTGCTGGGCCTGCAGGAATTCAGGGCTCCCTCAGACCTCAGCCTCCCACCGCTGTGCCTGTGAGCTGCACACTGCTGCAAGGGCAAGGAGACACTCAGCCCAGCATGAGCTTAAAAAAATAGGCATTTTTATTCCAATGGAACTAGAGAATTATGACCCAGGAGAGGGGAGGATTACTCACATTTATCGATAGGCTGATTAGGTTACTGCCTAAATAGCTGTGCTGGAGCAGTGCATGTCCGCCTCAAGGAGAAGCAGCAAGGAGTGCGTGGTGCATCGGAGACCTCGGTGTCCTTGGTGGCACGGGGACATCTGAGCAATGCGGGCTGGGGCGCTGTGTCTCGTCACCTAATCCTGCCGTGACGATTTACGGCTTCTCGGGAAGCAAAAGCTTGTAAGGTTTGCTTGGCTGCGTGGCTGGTGGGGCACTGAGCTCCATCCCTCCTGCATGGCCACGTCTGGGGAGGGGTACCCTGCTTGTACCCCCTGTTTGTGACAGGGTCACAGTCCCCTGCTCCCTGACATGACATGCTGATGGCAACCAGCATGTGCTGGGAGAGGATGTTGGCATGAGCCAGGACAATGTCCCACTTGTCACAGCTATTCCTTGGCCTGGGGAGTCTGTGGCAATGGTGTCAAGCTGGGCATTTCATGCCTGGGGACATGGCAGACACCCAGGCCTGGTGTCACACTGGGGAGGGTGGGTGCCCAAATGGAGGGGTGTTTCTCCAGCATGCTGGGCTCATCAGCGTTACTCTTGTGCTAACAAGGCCATTGCCAGTGGACTATACAAGGCGCTCTTGCTGGGCACCAGTGTGCCTATGGCCCAAAACCCACCAGGAGCCCATGGCTGAAGCAGTTGTGGGTGATGTCAATCACTCCCGTGGGTCGTGGTCAAGCCAGGAACTCAGGATGCCCAAAAATCCTCTTTGTACAGTGATGAAGGAGACCAGCTCTTGGGAGACCTCGGCTCTGCTCCCAGCTCTCTCCCACTAGGACACAATGGGGGTATCAGAAAAGACAGAGCTGATGGACTCTGAGTCCGACTTGAGCTGCAGGACCTTGGGGTGCTTGGGGTCGGGGAAGTCCTCGCCAAGGGCCAGGCGGATCTTGCCATTCTGTGTCTCTCTGATGGGCTCAAGGAACACAACATGTTTGTTGGCGCTGGCCTTGCGGTTTGGCCCGTCAGTGGCAGGGGGAGTGGTGCTGAGGATGGAGGACTGGGCGCTGCACTCCTGCGGGGGGCTCAGCGGGGCTGGCTTCTTGCAGCAGCCCAGGCAGCGGCACGGTGTGAGGTACAAGTAGAAGATCACCAGCACCAGGCTCACAATGCAGCCCAGCAGGGTCGTGAGGCCAGTGCTGAAGGTCTCCCCAGCTGCCTTGGGGTAGAGGACAGTCATGTTGAATTCACACATCCTGCTGAAGTTGTAGGGGCTGTTCATGGCCAAGCCTACGTAGACCCCTGAGAGCCAGGGCTTGGCTGCGGCGATCTTCAGGCTGCCATTGCCATAAACCTCCAGGGAGCGATTGCTGTTCCCTGGCTGTCTGATGGGCTCATGCTGAGGGGTGATCCACATATAGGTGGTGGCTGCGCGTGGCAGGCTGGAGTTACTGGTGTTACAGGTGAGCAGGATGGGCTGGCCCACCATCACCTCCAAGTGCGAGAGGTGCGCGTCTTGGGCGCTCGCCGAGCAGTTCTCAAACATGTGGCTGTGTTTGAGGAACTTGATCAGGGACCGGGGCACGTTGTCAGACACCTTGCAGGTGTGTTCCTCAGAAAAATCTTTCACGGAGCTGAAACCTCGCTGATTCCAGCGCTGAAGCATCAGGTAGAGAGGGCAGCTGCATCTGATGGGGTTGTTGTGCAGGTACAGGCCATTGCCGATGTTTTCGGGCAGAGCTGCCAGCACCTCCACGGGGATGCTGCTCAGGTTATTGGAGGAGAGGTCCAGCGTGCGGAGGTTGTAGATTCCCAGCCCCTGCACCGCATGGAAGGGGAAGGTGGTCAGGTTGTTCCAGCTCAGGTAGACTTTGCGCAGACCGCTCAGTTTGGCAAAAGCGTTTTCATCCACCCGCGTGATGTGGTTGTTGTAGAGCAGCAGCTCCTCCAGGCTCACCAGCGCCTCGAAGTAGTGCCTCTCCACGGCGTGCAGCTGGTTGGAGGACATGTCCAGGTGCCGCAGGAAGGAGGCATTGTGGAAAGCCCGCAGAGAAAGGTCCCGAATCTGGTTGTGGCTGATGTGAAGGGCCTCGAGGTGCGGGAGGGCGGCCAGCCAGCGATCGTGGAGCTGGGTGAGGGCATTGTGGCTGAGGTCCAGCGTGGTGGTGGTGGGCGGCAGTGCCGGGGGCACCCGCTGCAGCATCTGCCGGCTGCAGCTCAGCAGGTCGGAGGTGCAGATGCAGGCGGCGGGGCAGCGGTGGGGCTGCGGGGAGGCTCGAGGGGCGCTCAGCTGGAGCAGCAACAGGAACAGCTTCGCCACCCCCCGCCAGACCGGGTCCCCGGTCGCCGGTGAGGACATTGTGGCGGGCAGGAGCCTCTGTACAGCCCGGCGGCACAGCCAGGCTCGATGAGACGCGAGAAAAAAATCTGCCGCCGACTCTTGTCTCTCCCCCAGTGCTGCCTTGGCTCTACCAAGCCCCCACAGACTCCCTGGTGCACCCCGCGAAAGAGGATCCCGATTCCAGCCGTGGGGCTTGAAAAGACCGGGAGGGCGGCATCGCCCTGCCCGGCTGTGCCGCTGCTCACCCCAGGCTGCCTCGTACCTGTGCTCCGGCCGGCCGGGGGCTGCCAGGGGCGGGCTGGGCGCCGGCGATCAGCATCAGCGGGCTGAGACACTCGGGCGCTCCGGGGCTGTGTGTCGGGCTGGGCGGGCGCCTCGCTGCCTCCCGGAGCTTCTCATCCCTGGAGTGCGAAGTTTCTCAGGGCTCGGCGCCGCCGGGGCACATCCGCACGCTGCGACCTCCGGGGAGCCCGGTGCGGCTCCTTCCCGGGCAGCATCTCCGGGAGCCGGGCGCGCTCCTGCCCCTATTTACGGGCGGGCGGTGCGCGGCGAGGGGGCCGGCCGGGATCCCATTGGCCCCGGCGCGGGGAGTGGTGGCCCTGGCCCGGTCCCCGTCCCCGTCCTTGGCCGTGGCCCTCCCTGCGAGTGGGCAGAGTGATGCGCAGCCCCAGCACCGACCCTGCGTGGTCGCTCGTCCCCAGGGGAGCTGAGGACCACTTCGGCCGCACCGCTGTGCTGCCGCCGGAGAGCTGCGACCGACTGTAATCCACAAAGCGGCTGCTCCGCCGCTGCCCAGCCTCTGGCAGAATGCTGGAATAAACCCGTCACCTCTGGGAGCCTCTCGTGTCACATCCTGCATCCAGGCTGGCAGTGGGGATGGTGGTCACCCCCGCTGCTGCTTCTCTCCTAGCCGCGGTCCTTCCTGCTGCCCTAATTCTCAGCACCCCCCGAGCTGGGGAGCCCAGCACCCCCGGCTCTGGAGTGAGCAGTGGGGCTGAGGCCGGTGGGGTCCCCATGGCAGAGGGATGCCGTGAGCTGCTGGCAGGGAAGGAGTGGCCATAGGGTGAAGGACATGCAGGAATGTCATTATCCAGAGCTCAGGCGGTTTAGTGGGAAGAGGAGAGCTGGGGAATTGGTTTCCATTAGGGCAGCAAAAAGCTAATTTGGCGGCTGCAGCTGCTGCAAGTCAAGGGGCTGTTAACTCCCTGTGCCCCGGCTCAGCCTGTACTGACTGGCTGCTCCCTTGCCCCTCCTGCCACTGGGGTTGTTCTCCTTGTCCCTGAGCTGGCCACGGAGCCAGCCCTGCTCCTTGCAGGGGCTGTTACCAGGCCACGGCATTGGTGCCCAAGGGAGACACTCATTAAGGTGACTTCATCCATCCTGCTGTGCCCACTGAAGCCAGGAAGGGCCAGGACTTCTCCCTCCTGCCTTTTGGGGGGATCTGCTTGCCTAAGGGCACCCTGAGCTGTCCTTTTGGGCAGGAGGACCCCAGCCCCTGGTGTGAGGCTCTGCAGAGCATCTCCCTTGAGGTGCTGTGACCAAGGGCAGCACTGGATGCTTCAGCCACCCTGCAGCAACCCAGGCTCAGGCACTGGCCCGAGGGCTGCAGCCTCAGCATGTTCTGAAGCACTGCATCGATCCCCGGAGCCTCTGAGTCGGGGTGACAGAGGAGGAGGAGGATGACTGCTGCTCTTTGGCTGCATTTTGAGCATATACCCTGGACTGGGGTGACACCAGCTGGGGATGCTGGTGTGGGAGCACAGGGTGGGGTGTCTGCGGTCTGAGCTGTGTGTCCCTTGGCAGGACGGAGCGTGCGACGGCAGTGCTGCTGGCAGATCCCTGCTTCCAGCTGCGCTCCATCCAGTACCTGCTGGGCCATGCCGAGCCCTCGGCCCTGGCAGCGGCTGCCCCGGCCACGGACAAGCGCCACTTCTCCCTGCAGACCTGTAAGTGTTGGCCCTGCACTGGGAGCTGGGCTGGGCTCATCAGCCACCCACAGCTGGGGAGGGAGGAATGGGGCTGCTGGTGTCAGTGTCCCCTGCAACATCCCAGCCCTTTTAGTCCTGGGGACAGGTGTCTATGCCCCGCCCCACGACCCCAGGAGTAGCTTTTTGGATGGGGATGTATCCAGCGCCAGCCAGTAGTTCTGCCCTGCCCAGTGGTCCCTGTCCTGGCTGGTCCTTAAGGGCAGCTGCAGCACCTGTGCACCACTCAGCAGCCTCAGGACAGCCTGAGGGTGCCATCCACCCCACACATGCCCAGTTTGCCTCCCCCAGATACAGAGTACATCAATCCTGAGGAGCTGGCAAAGGTGGAAAAGATGCTGAACCATCTGAGTGAGGAGTCCAAGCAGGCAGCTGCTACCACACTGGTGAGTCCTGCACCCCTGTCCCAGCCCTGTCCCAGTCCTTGGCAGCAGTCCTGGGACACAGGACTTTGGATGCCACCACTAACTGCCTGGTGACCCCCACAGCCCACCAGCGAGGAAGATCTGTGCCCCATCTGCTACGCACACCCCATCTCGGCCATCTTCAGGCCCTGCTCCCACAAGTCATGCAAGTGAGTAGCTCCCATGTGTCACCTCCACCGGGATGACTGCCAGCCCCTGGCCCTGCCCTGTGCTGTGTGGGTGAGGGCTGATGTTCATTTTTCCTCTGTCCCAGAGCCTGCATCAACCAGCACCTGATGAACAACAAGGACTGCTTCTTCTGTAAGGCCACCATCACAGGGGTGGACGACTTCACCAAGCCAGCCAGCTCATAGAGCCCAGCCCCACACCACGGGCTCCCTCCCCACATGCTTGCCCTGCTCGGGGCTGTCACTCAGAGGGTCAGGACCCAGCCCAGGGCAGCAGCGTGGGGCAGGAGGGCTGCAGGGTGGGAGAGGCCGGTGCCCAGCAGCCTCTCTGCCCCATGGGCCATTCTCAGGGAGGGGAGCCCAAGGCCTCGGCTCTGTGGCAGCACTGGGAATACACAGCAACCCCGGGGCCAGGGCAGGGGGCTGAGCTGGGCGTTCGGGCTGTTAACTTGCCCCTGGCTGGGGGCTGACTTGATGAAAAGCAGCATTAAATTATTCTTCCTTATGTGGTGCCCTGAAAGATGGGAAAGGGAAGCCACCCACTGTTAGGGCCTCACTCAGGTGATGCTTAACAGTAAATGTAAATATAAATATTTAATCCAAGGAGAGCTGGGAGTGCAGGGCTTGCTGGGGGCTGCTACATGATGATGCGTGGCTCTGGCACGGACTCGGCGATGGATTTGTGTGGCAGCACGTTGGCCCCGTTGAGGTAGAGCTCGTCGTTGACGATGACGTCCTCGCCCAGCACAGTCACGTTCTCCATGCGCACCTGCCCCAGAGAGGCCCTGTCACATCCCTGGGCTCAGAGCCATGCCAAGCTCCTGCTCCTGCCTTCAGGGACCACATCCCTGCAGCCACAGCCCGAGGAGACGGGAGGGCAAGAGCCGAGTCCCGATCCCCTGTGGGGGCACCCATGTCCTCACCCACTGCCCCACAGAGCAGCTCCAGCCCACGATGCAGGACTCCAGCCAGGAATGGGAGCGGATGCGGGCCCCTTCCAGCACAGTGCAGCGCTTGATGCGCACCCCATCCTCCACCACCACACCGGCCCCGATGGTCACGTTGGGGCCGATGACGCAGTTTGCCCCAATCTTGGCACTGGGGTCCTGGAAGGAAGAGAGCCCATGTCAGGGTTGGGAGTGCAGACACCTCTTGGCATAGCCCATGCCACTTGGCCAGCCAGGGAAGAGGGGAGCACAGCTTGAGGATGGCAGCGAGGACAGCAGTGGGACAATGCAAAGAGCTCATGACGTGCTGGGGGCTGGTGTGCTGGGGGCTGGCACTTACCACCAGCACATTCCCTACGACACCGGGCCCTGAGTGCAGCTTCTCGGGGTGCTGAGCCCGCAGTGCCTGCAGGTACATGCACATGCCCGTAAGGAAGTCCTTTGGCTGCCCAATGTCCATCCAGAAGCCTGTGGGGACAGAGCCACAGTGACAGCCTCCAGCATGAGGGTGGCAGTGCAGGCAAGACCTCCAGTGCAGCCTGCACTGTGCACAGGGCCTTACCCTGTAGCTCCATGGCGTAGAGCTGCCCATCCTGTGCCATGGCTGGGAAGATTTCCTTCTCGATGGAGGTGGGGCGCAGCTGCGAGGACAGGGCACAAGGTTGAGCAGGGCGCACAGACCTTCAGCCTGCCCCAGCCTGGCACCCCGGCTCGTACCTGGATGCGTTGCAAGATGCCAGGGCTAAATATGTAGAGCCCAGCGTTGATCTTGTTGGACACAAAGACGCGCGGCTTCTCCACGAAGCGGCAGATGCGGCCGGTGTCAGCCTCGCATACCACCACGCCGTACTTGGCCGGCTCCTCCACGCGGGTCACCACCAGAGAGCCCTCGCCGCCGTGCTGCCGGTGGAAACGGGCCAGCGCCGCGAAGGGGAACTCGCAGATCACGTCGCTGTTGAGGACAAAGAAGGGCTCCCCGTCCTCGGCCAGCAGGTCCCGCGCCAGCGCCAGAGGCCCCGCTGCGCGGCCGTGAGTGACGCCGCAGGGACGCGGTGAGCCCAGAGCCCCCGTCCTGCTGGCCCCACCTCTGCCGGTCCCAGCATCCCTCCCAAGTCCCCAGTCCCTCTGGATATTCACCAGGCCCGCTGTCCCTGGTCCTGCCCATGTCCCTCCTGGCATGCCCCTCCCTGCTCCCCTGCTCCTCCCAGCCCTACCCAGCTATAGCCATGCTGCTGCCCATGGTGTCCCCACTGCCGGTGTCCCCCAGCCCTACCCATCCATACCCACTCTAATGCCCATGGTGTCCCTCTCGCAGCGTCCGTAGCCGTGCCGTGTCCATCCCGGTGTATTCCCCCAGCACCCACCCTGCCGTCCCTGAACCGCCCCCATCCCGCCTGCGCCCACCCTCCAGCCCCAAGCCCCTGCCCGAATCCTACCTGTGCCTAGCGGCTCCTTCTCGTGGGACATGGAAATGCGGATGCCGAGCTGCGGGCACAGGGTGAGCGGCGGGACAGACCCGGGTTAACGGGGGGAGGCGAGGGGCGGCGGAAGGGCCCTTACCCGTTGTTCCTGCTCCCGCATGGCGGCCTCCAGCGCGTCCGACATGTAGCTCACCGCCAGCACCACATGGCTGACGCCCGCCTGCGGGAGCGCGGGTCAGCCGGCGGCGGGGCGGCCCCCGCGCCCCCCGCGCCCCGCGCCCCCACCTGCCGGAGAGCCTCCAGCTGGTGGAGCAGCACCGCTTTGTTGCAGAACTCCACCAGCGGCTTCGGCCGGCTCAGGGTCAGCGGCCGCAGCCGCGTCCCGAAGCCGCCAACCAGGATCAGCGCCCGCATCCCGCGTCTCACGCAGCGCCCGCACCGACACGTCAGCGCGGGGCGCACCAGGCGCGTCACCGCCGGGCGCGGCCCCGCCCCGTCCGCCCGGCCCTGCCTCCCGCCCCCGACACACCGCCCCGACACACCGCCCCGACACACCGCCCCG
>VRYO01000638.1:1313384-1355752 GCA_009812075.1 Sialia sialis | reverse complement strand
GTAACACCGCCCCGTAACACCGCCCCGTCCGCCCGGCCCTGCCTCCCGCCCGCCCGGGTCCCGCCGCCAAGGCCAGGTCGTTACTGCAGCCACCGGGCCCGGGCTCTCTCGGGGCGCAGGAGAGACGGGGCGACCCCGATGAGAAGAGAGCAGCGGCTGCAGCGGAACCAGGCGGGGACGTTCATCCAAGCCCCCCAACCCCGTCCCCAAGGCTCATACGGTGGGAGAGGCAGGCACGGCACACCGCGGACAAAAACAGATCCTTTAATGGTTTTTGGTTCTCTGTGAAGCACAAACAGGGTGGTTATTCATGTAAAAACAAACGGGGCCAAGGCTATGTACAAGCTGTGGAGTCCCACCGCGGTGGTCCGAAGGGGGGAGGCGGCCCCTCCATCACGGCCCAGTGAGGTGGGGAAGGGGAGGAATGAGCGCGGGGGAACAGCAAGGGGCTCTCCTAGAGGTGCGGCCTGACCCGCCCTAGCACAGCCCGCGGGGACAAGGACATGCAGAGGTGGGCAGCGATGGGCCACACTGGGACAGGGCCAGGAAATAATACGGCTGTTGTAGGTACCTACACCCCAGCACTCACCCAGCCTCACTGCCTCCTGCAAACCTGCTCCCTGAAAATCCTGTGAGTCTTGGCAAGGTAGGGACCCACAGAAGCAATGAAGAACCCAGTGCAGGGCAGCATGCCATGGATAAAGGTCCTTGTCCAGTAGGTGGGAGGGAAGTAGAGGCCTGGGCAAGCTTTGAGGAGGGAGACAGGCAGAGAAAATGAGCAGCTCTCCTGTTCCCGTCCACACCAGTGCCACAGACCTGTGCCTGCTGTGGCAGCCGTGCTTTTCCGAGCGGCCTCTGCGCACATGGAGTCAGTGCACATGCGACATGCGAGTATTCCCCAAAGGAGCTTTCCTGAAGTCATTTAAAAAAACCCAACCCTGGCCCTGTGGGTACACAGGGCAATGGTAACGCCATGGAACAAGTCAGTGAGAGCAGGAGGGAGCAGCCAGGGCCCCAGCACAGAAACAGGAGCTGAGGTGGAGCAGGGTTCGGTCCGGTACCACCAGGCCACAGTATCAAACGTTAATTCCTCATCAAAGGAGGCTGGGGGACATTGATTTTGGGAGACACCGACTCCGTGAAGCAAAGCTGAACAGTCAGGCAGTGGTACTGAACAGTCAAGACAGTGGCACTCACTGCTCAGCTGGGTCATCCCTCACCTGGCCCCTGGAGACCCTCAGGGAGGAGACGGGGATCAGCCCTAAGCCTCAGCCTCCCCTTCCACCACCCCCAGACCTGCTGGAAGAGCAGGACCTGGGGACAGAGGGTCCCTGGGGGAAGAGGGCAGCTTTGTGCTGGAGGGACAGAATCTGTACTTTACAGGAGGGGAAGGGTTGAAATGGTCCAAAATGCCCCGCTGCACAGCTGGGGTCATGTTAACTGCTACAGATACTATTGCTAGCCCATGAGCTGAGTGCTTACAAGTCAATGGTCCAGGGCAGAGCCACTCCTGCAGAGCCCTGTGCCTGCCCATGCCATTAGGGAGCGAGCAGACTCCAGGCTTGAGCACAGCTCCACGTGTGTGGCATTCCCTCCAGGCCACAGCTCTGCCAGGGATTGCATTTGGTCATTTTATTTCCGTGTTTGGGGTGGCTACTCACAGTGCCCAAACATCAGAAAAAGGCAGCATCAAAAGCAAAGCCCCATCAGCGAAACCCGAGCAGAGCCAGCAACACCGAACACAGGGACCAGCACCTGACTTCTCACTGGTGGCCCCACAGACGCTGCCAACCATCAGGCGAGCGCGCTTTCCAAATAACTCAGGAGAAATTCAAAGGGAAGCTCCTGAGGCAGGAGACTCCTCCCATTAGAGCTCCAGGCCCGTCAGGAGCCCTGGGTTCTCCTGCTTTCTCTTCCCTATGTCCAGGTCCTCCCTCTAGAACGCACATGTGATGAGTGAAGAACAGGGACACCCGACACCCAGCAGGCAGCTACAGAGCCTCCTCCAGGAGGCAGAGCAAGTGCCGTCAGAACCATCTGAACCAGCTGGCACCATCAGTGCCAACTCCTGGTCAGCACAAGGAGTTCTTCCATCCTGCCTCACCTCAGCTCTTCTATCCAAGTACATTTAAAAAACAATGGAGCGATACAGTTGTTTAAAACCAAATTTGTCTGTGTTTTTCCTGTGGTAGTGGGTGTTCTTGTCTGCTCCTGCCACCAGGACAAGAATAAGAGGCCACAGCCCAGGGCTACTGGTTTTCCTCACGCATCTGTTCCATGATGTTGATGAGGCTTTCCAGCCCGAACACGTAGCCCATGTCGGGTCCGTCATGCACGGTGGGGTCGTCGCGGAAGCCTTTGAACGTGCTGTGTGCAAAGTCAATCATGCGCACGTCCACCTTGGGCTGTGCCGAGGAGCCGGGCTCCGAGCTGCCGCCGTCCTGGAGGCTTTCCGGGACGGAGCCGTCCACGCGCTTCAGTCGCGCCTCCGGCCGGCGCTCCACAAACATCCCCGCCCGGCTGTCCTTCCCGTCGTAGATGATGAGCAGGGAGCTGGAGTAGAAGCGGTAGGAGGCCTGTCTCTCCAGAACCGCCTTCAGGCTGCGCAGTTTGGCGAGGACAGGCTCAAAGAGGTCCTTGCGCAGCTCGATGCCGTTGTGGAGATACTGGTAGAGGGCATTGCGGAAGCCTTCGATGGAAAGGCCGCGCCCATAGTATTTATTCCTGCATAAGTAATGCCCCGTGTCCAGCTGATAGACCTGGAACACCAAAGGAAATGCACAAATGCACATCAAGTGGGAGCAACAGGCTAAGGCCATGCAGAGAGCCCTGAGCTGTCCTGCACTGACAGGGCAGGGGAAACTCATCCTACCCCCATTAGGATTGAGTGGGAGCAAGACACAGCTCTGCCTGTTCCCTGAATCCCAGAGCAGCTCATGGGTGCAGCCCAGGGGCATACTCTGGATGGCTGAGCACTAGTCCTCTTTCAGGACACTCAAAAGGGGCTCAGCAGTCCCAGTGCCCCAAAAGGCATGACACAACTGACCCCAAGAGTTAAAAAGCCGAGTCTTGCAGCAATTCAGACAATCCTGTGGCAGCAGGAGCTGCCAACACCTATTGCCATTAAGTGGCAAGTGATTAATGAGGAGCGCTCATTGCTTCAGAGTCTGTGGGGAGAGATCTGGGTTACAAGACCTGGTTCCTTCAGCAAGTGGGGAAAGGAGTGCTTGTGCACAGGGCCCAGGGACAGCAGAGAGACTTTTTAACAATCAGTGCAGTACAGAACACCTCCATTCCCAGGCACTGTGATTCTGGCTGAACACTAAGTCACAAAACCAATTTTATTAGAAAATCCCCTAATGGTCGGTGAAGAAAAGAGCTCTGGATAAAGCAGGCCATCTCAGGAGAAGCAGGTTCCTTTGTTTTAGGCTTAGAAATCAAGACAAAAATAACATGAATGCTGGTGTACCTACCTGCAGTGAGAGGTTCAAATTCAGTGCTCAGCAGGAAACACTAACTGGGAGGCTTAATGGAGCTGTGAAAAGGAAGGTGCATCTGCAGCCTGGGGACCCCTACCTGCATCCCACACACACGCACACCCAAGGTGGCAGAAGTGCTCTGTTCACACTTCTTCATCTGCCGAGCAGCCTTCTCCTCAGAGGCATCATCTCCGTGCTGTCTGGTCCCCATCTTCAGATCAAGCACGCAGGGAAGCTTGAAGTGATGCACCACGTTTTCCAGCAACAGGAACTCTGAGATATGTGTCAAGGAGAGCTCACTCACCAGAGACACCCCAGGGCCACCACAGACAGGGACTTGGGCCAGCAGGAGATAGGGCTGGGCAACAAATAGGAACCAAAGAACAAAGACAAACAGCTTGGTGAGTTGAAGAAAAGGACAAAAACCAAACAGTGGACCCAGGCTTTGACAGCTGGTAGAAGGAAACAGCCTAGAAAGTGGAACAGCCAGAAGCAGGAAGGTCACATGCAGTTGTACTGGAAATTCAAAGGGGAAACTGAAAAGCAAAACACTGGGTGCCAGGAAGGACATAGTATACCAGTAGGAACTGCTGATCCATTAAGAGAGAGCTTAAAGTCTAATCAAATTAGCCATTTGACCATATGGATAAACAATACAAAGTCCACAGACTGAAAACTCAAGGGTCAAGTAACAGCAAGGCTGGCCTGTCTAGAACAGCAGCACTGCCCAACACACAGGGGAGAACTGGGGAGGTGACAAAGCCAGGAAACAGAACAGTAACAGGAGATCTCTGTCACCAGCACACAATGGGCAAGCCCCTGCACTGGGGCACAGCACTGAGAACACACCCCAGGCACTCTGTACAGCAACTTGTTCCAAAAGGGGGAAAAGAAACACTCCAAAAGCTTGCCCTAAGGAGTCCAAGAGGGCACAGATCAACATACAACCACCGAAATGGCAACCAGAGCCATTAAATGTGCAAGAGAGAAACTGTGTTTGGTTTAGAAAGAGGAACTTCATAAAAATAAGGAAGTGTGCTTAAAAAGGAGAGGGCAGCTAAAGAGAATGATTTCTCTGCAAGTGATGCAAACTATTTAAAATAAAAGCTGGAGTCTCCAAGCTCACACTTGAGAATTGGAGGAGGAAGCCCAAGCTGTTAAAATGATGAAGAACACAGCTATTAAAAGTAAGTTTGTTTCTATGTGATGAAAACAGAATCCAGGTGAAACAAAATAACCCTACAAACTGGCAAGTTCAGCAAAGGCAGGAGGAGTCATTTGTGAAAGCACAGAAAAAAAACCAAACATCTTCAACCCTATCAAGTAGTCAGTCAGACTGCATGGAGGTGGAATGAGACCTTTAGGGTTCCTTCCAATCCAAACCATTCCTATAATTCATTAGTGTCACAGTATGGGATGCAGGAAGGAATGGCAAAAAGGAACATGTACCAACTGTGCTTGAGTGGTTGAGGACAGAAATGCCAAGGGAAATCCAGGCCTGGCTGCCTCAGGCACAAACTGTAAAGACCAGGGCAGCAGCAGCTGACACAGCGAGCCGTGCTTCCCAAAGGATACTGTACAGCTTCCGGTCCTTGGACTCGGAGCGCATGCGGCTCAGCTGCTGCTTGTGGCAGCGCAGGCTCCAGGGGTTGTAGCTGATCTTCTCGGAGCTCAGGCCGCTGTTCCCATCCAACATCTGAAATGGAACATCTGAGTGGATGTGCAAGTCCACCCTGGGACTCTTCATTTCCTGGATGCTGCTGGTGTAAAGACAGAACAAACCTGCCTGTTAGAATCCATCAGTTCTTCACACACTTATGACTGTTACATCCTCCCCTGGCACACAACCATCTCCTGTTCCTTCTCCTGCTGCACACAATGCAAATCTTCTTAAAAGCAAATCTTCACCAATATCCTGGGCTGTGGACCCATGTTCCAGGATCTGGTCTATCTAATATCTCTGCTAATAGAGCAAACAGGATCACTTGTTCCTCTGGAAGCTCTGGCTGGGGTGAAGAGGCAGAGGACCCACATACAAAACACCCTGGGAAGAAATCCCTGAGTTAATAACTAGGTAGACTGGTGTGTATTCAAATCTGCTCTGTATGCTGTGGTTCTGCATCTGATACACTGCCAACAGTTATCCTACATCAGAAGCATTTCATATGGATGAACTGGTGCTGAACCCAACAAAACTCCTGCCAAAGCCTGCAGTGCCAAAATGTGCTGGGCTAGCAAGCGCACAACAGCCTGGTCATCTAAAGCAACTGCAAAACATTATTGATGCTGTCACTGGGCTGTCCAAGTTTTACCTTTCAGTGCTGTCACTGGCCAGGCCAGGCCTCTCCTCCTTGTGCTCGGTGCCGCTGCTTGACCTGTGAAGGCTCCGGCGCGAGTGCTTGCGCCGTGGCTGGTCCCTCTCTGGCAGATCATCCTGCTCCAGAGCCTCGTTCTCCACATAGGGATAGGCCACCAGGTTAATGTAGCCATCACTGTCTCCCTCAAAACAGACAGATACCACACCTGCCAGAGAGAAGTAACACGTCAATTCTCCTGGAGGAGGAAATACACAACCATTATCAACCAAATGTTCTGTAGGAGAGAGGAAAATGAAGCTCACAGAGAAGCAAAGCAAACCCAGAGCAAAGAAAGAGGGGGAAGCTCTGCCACTGCAGGAAATAAGGACAAAAGTGCAGCTGGTAGGCTGAGGGTGTGATTTATTTCCTTCCTTCAGTCTTGCAGCAAATGTCGTCAAACTGGAGAGAGTCAAATACAGTCTGCCAAGATTCTGAGGGGAGCAAAGCATGTGAAATAATATCTGGTTCGTTTGGCTAAGTACCTATGTCCTGCAAAAGCGTCCCTGCTGCTGACAGGGACATCACTGGCCAAGCAGGACTGTGCTTTCTCTGCTAAAGGAGCTTTCCAGCATCAGAGCCTTGAAGTACAGAGCCCTAAGGCTGAGGTGACACTTGTCATTCTTATCACAAATTGGCCAGTCTCACAAAAAAGGAACCTGCACAGGCCCAGGGCTTCCTAGCAACAAAAACAAGGTGTCCCTGGAAGCATAACTACCTCTGCCAAGTGCAGGCAAGCAGGACCATATGTCCTGTCCAGTTTTACCTTCTGAAGGCTCCTGGAAAGCACCATAGTCCAAGGAAGTTTTACATCTTCCACAGCACAGACTCAGAATATATCTAGCTAGCCACAGAGCAGGACTGCTGACACTTCCAGTTAGGGCTGACATCTTAATTTCTGGGACTGCCCCAGCCCTGAAAATGAGGCCATCAGCCCATCTCCTGATGTGCAATGACAAAATGTTTCATTAGCTTGTCACTAGTATTGACTATCTGCCAGGAGTTTCAAATGACAGATGCACTGAATTAAATGATACATCACAAATGTGAGGAAACCTTGCCCTGCCCAGCTGATGCAGTCCATCCTGTTCCTGTCCTTCCTTTCTCCTTATCTGCACAGGACAATGTTAACAAGGTTCAGGTAGCTCAAACACAACACCAGAATGTCACTACATAAATGCTACTCCAAGTGCTACCTCAGTGCACTCAAGGTATCTCTGTGAAGTAACATCTGAGTGCTCAGACAGAAAATACCATACCCAGTGTTGCTCTCCCCTAGAAGTCTTTCCTACTGATCTAGGACTATCAGGAAACTGCCCAGGATGAAATCTCATACTGGGATGGACATGCACATTCCATGCCATTAAGGAACCAGGAAGTACCTGACCTCAAGGAGACAAGAGTCCATCTGGACTATCAGCTTCATTGGTTGATAACACACCTCCCTAGGAAAAGCCCACATCATATGAACTCCAGGAACTACACAGGTTTCAGTGGGATTTCTGATGGGACACTAGAGCACTGTGTGACCCCAGAGTGGCTGGAGGGTAAGAGAGGACCCATCTGTTGCAGACTGCACCCCTCCCTCATGACCACCTGTGTGCAGGCAGCGGGAGGGAAGCTGACACTGCTTTGAGACAGTCAGGCTGCAGCCAGATGCAACAGCAAGACCTTGAACAGATGGTGGTCACAGCTGTCCCTAAAGCACCACCTTCCCAGGGCCAGGTGGAGACAAAACAGCAGAGGGAACAGGAACACTGAGCCCTCCAGAAGGCTACCTGACCATTTCACCATTCTGAACAAAAACACACAAGGTTGGAAGCCTATCAGGCTTCTCAAAGACACAGCTGAGCTGCCAACCTCGACAATGACACAGGCACTGGAAAATTCCACTCCTTCAAAGCAGCTGGGGACAAGGCTGCACCTCAGCCCTGGGAAAACCATACTTCCTGCTTCAGCAGCTTGCTGCCACGGGTCCATAAAAGAGATGGGATGAGGAAGCAATAAATTATGGAACTGGAACATGCAAATGCTCAGTCTATGATCTGGCTTCATTAGCTCAAGGTCAAGACTGTAATTGACAATAACTTGGTAATAAAATTGCTTTAGCTACACATCCATAAACTTTGGAATATAACTGTCACATTGCATATTCTCTGTCTAGAAAGAGGAGCACATTCAATTCAGTGTGCCTACAAAAAAAAAAAAAAAAAAAGAAAAGCAACTTCCTCCTTTCCAAGTGCTGCTATCAAATTGCCAGCCCGCAAAAGGGAGTTTAAAAAAAGCAAAATGACACCTAAAGACAGCAAGACAGCAGCAAGAAAACAGAAGGGAAGGTTCTTGAAGGCTGTAACTGCATTCTGGAATGCCTCACCTTTGTACTCAGGTGTGAACTCCTTCATTTCTGGGGGCAGGGACTCATAGAAGCGCTGCTCCCTGGTGATGAGGGGCTTGCAGACAGTGTGGTCGTCGTAGCGCATCATGCTGCTGTGCCCGCCCACCTGGTGAATGAAAGGCTCCAGCAGGACCCCGCGGTCTCCGGATCGAGTGGCATTCTTGCCATACTTGCCCACTTCCATGGTTTGACAAACACACATTGCGTTGGGCACTTGTTGCACTCTTGGAGCATGGGGAGAGCCACATGGGCTGGGAGGGGTAGCTCAGCAGCAGTCAGGCAGCCACGGGGGGAAATCCTGGCAATTTGCTTCCTTGCAGCGATCTGAAAAAGCAAGAGATTTCTGTTAGTAAAGGACCACTTACACTCAGCCCTTGTTCGCTTGGAGAAGTCTGTGGTATTTATTTATATCCATATCCTCTTCTATTTTCTGTTTACAACCTGCTTGTTCCAGCATGCTCCTCACCACCTGTTTAATCCTACAGGTAAACAAACACTAATTTGGAGGCAGTCCTATCTACATCTCCTCCAATAGGATTGACTGCAGACAAGGAAAGGAGGAGATATGGCTATTTCGAGCCTCCCATGTTTAGAAAATACTATTTCCTTCCCTGTTCATTTTATTAGTTAGGCAATGGAGCAAAGTGTGAGGTATAGCCCACACCTGCCTATCAGTAATAGTGACTGACACAGGCAGTACAAACATTTCCAGAATTGGAATTCCTCTCCTTGTGCCTCCGCAATTTTAACATCTACATTACTAAGTAATTCTTGTTCACCTGCTACTATCACACAGTTTCCTCACTTCTCTTCAGGCACTGAAATACACAGAATATGACAGTCATTCTGTCATTGCGTGTGCACCGGAACTGAATGGATTCTGCTCCGATTCTCTCCTTTATTACTCTCAGCCTTTCAGGACTTTTCTAATTTTCTAATGCTTTTGCAGCACCTATATGCACAACAAGGCCCTGATCTCTAGATGTAAGCAAGATACACCAGTAAATCCAAATGAGATTACAAGTGCTTTAGAGAAGCAGATGCTCTTTTAATGTTTGCAGAGTACCCTGTACAGCCACCAGACAACTGAAAAGTAAAGCTGCCCAAATTCTCTCCAGATGACTTGCCCTTTCCAGCTTAGATCACAGCTGCTTGTGAGGCTGCTGGAGAAAATGTCAGAGGATTTCCTCTCAAGGATGAGTTATCCAAATGTTGGTACAAGAAGCAAGTGGGGACTACGGTTTCCGAATGCATCGCATTTCCAGTTTTTTCACACAGTGACAGCCAAGGGCAGTAATTTAAGAAGTGAGAGATCCTGAGGCCTGAACAAGGGACAGGGCTCAGGCTGTTCCTCATCTGGCCACGGGATGTCTCTGCAGCTACACAACACTGCCAGGCCAGGGCAATTCTGGAACACGAGCTCATCTCCCCCGCTGCAATCCAGCCACGTCACACATGAAGCTCAAGAGATTCAAAAGAAGGGGTGATACTTCAAAACATACTTTAATCTAATGTAATTAAAATTCCCCACCACAGGACAATGCCTCTCTCTCCTTGTCTGCTCGTTCCTGCTTGATTCCTTGCACTGGGGTTTTGGATAGTATGAGTGTACGTACATTTGAGTTGAATCATCTCACTGATCCCATGGAAAACATTTCCTTTTGTGGTTACATGACCACACTGCCACATTCAGTGCAAGGGGAATAACGAGAATATTTAGCTGGCTTTTAAGGCAGGGGCCAGGAGAGAGGAAAGAAAAAATCCCACAACTCAGATGGTCCCCCTCTGAATCAATTCACATCAAAGTCTGTCTCCCAAACTCACTCAGAGCCTAAGCTGGATCACAAACAAAAACAAGCTGGGGATTTCTCTCATCCCTCTTATTTGCTTTATCAACAAGAAAAATTTCAGCAGCAGATACTCATAGATGTTTTCGCTGGGTTTAACACAGTTAATATCCAAGAACAAGCAAATTACCACCATCAGCAAAAGGCCAGCCCTTCACAGATTCCCGACAAATGTTTCACAGACTGTGTCTTGGATTCAAATTTTTACTTTGCCAATGACTAAAGTAGAGCTTTCAGCTGTTCCAAACAATACAGAGGACAAACTTAACTTCACACCTTCCTGTAGTTTAAACTTCATAGGACAAGAGAAATACAAGAGTTACCTGTGTGACAATTGCTGTCACACTCAGGAGACATACACATGATGCTCAGGATTGCAGTCAGCCAGGGCTGCTGAGAAATGGCTGTGACACAAGAGAAGGAGCAGGGCATCAGGTGGGGACAGAGTCCCAAAGCCAGATACAACTGCTCCCCACACGCACTCACACACTCTAGAGAAAGTAATGCAGCATTTTCCCATGTTTAAGTGAATGTGAGAAAAAATACTTTGTGGCAAGCAGCATTTCAGAGGCAACATTCATAAAGAGGAAGATTTCCATAGGGCTAGAGAGAGACACTTTATAGCTCATATACAGCTTAGTGTTTTTCATGAAAGCAACTCAAAATAAAGGGTCATTACTAAACATGGACACTGTCCACAAACAAAGACAGAAGAATCCCAGCAGTTTCAAATGAATATAAAGCAGAAAACTATTTCAAGTCCTGAATATTACTCATCCTTCTTCTGTTAAACAAAGGCATGAGTTCAAGTATTTTAGCTGGCTTATAAAATTCTAAGTCCTTCCAATTAAACTGCCAAACACAGTACACAGTCCAAGAAACAGCTTGAGGGAGACCAGTTCATTTAAGCAGATCCTTTGGTATCCTCCACCACCACCAGTGCAGCTCAAGCAGCAGTGAAACACCTGGGCCAGTTTAGCACCCCCTTCCAACAGAACGATCTCTCCTTAACAAGGCAAAGTGCCCACTGAGCTGGATTCAGGAGAGGTGGGGGCAGGGGGGTCGGTTCAGGAGCAGAGCTATCAGCAATGTCTCCTCTGAAGGTGTAACTTAAAGGAGACAAAAAAATTAGCCTTGAAGGTCACCACACAATGAGAGGTGAGGGCAGGGAACTGCACTGCCACGGGTGTGAGAATTACTGCTAAGCACACCACAATGCTGATGTCCTTACTGTCTATAAGCCATCTTGTATGGGGACACTGGCAATGCTTCACAGCTCACTGGTAAAGCTACCTCCCTAAATAAAAAGGGCAACAAATGCTTTAAATTGTGATGTATTACACAGCAAGAACACTGACTGCCCTCAGCAGCTTGCACATCCCTGTTTCCAGCACTGCCTCCTCTGACTCCAGCCCCCAGGCCCTGCCATGCCCAGGGCTGAGGCAGATGGCCACTGACAGCTCTGGAGACAAGCCACAGGCAAGGGATAAATACAGACCTCTACGTCATGATGACACAAGCTGGACTTTCCCTGAACAACCCCAGGAGCAAAGCACAAGAATAGAAAATACCAGTAGAGCAAACAAGAGGACTACAGCATTTGGTCAATTGGTTCCTGGTGAGCTAGTCTCATTAGCAAAGAAAAGCAGAAGCATCTGTGCTGAAAAGCAGGGTTGTTTCTAATCACGCTGGATTGGATGAGGTATAAGAAGAAAACCCAAAAGAAAGAAAAAGTGTTTCCCACTGTGCTATGAGATCAACTTCCCAGCACAAAAGCTGATCCCCACAGGTTTGAGACATGTCTGTCTAGTCAGCAGTAAATGGAGATGAGCCCTGGGACCCGGGCAGAGAACACAACTCCAGAAACCTGCAGTAACACTTAGGATGTAACCAGAAACATTTGGCCTTTGTGGTATCCAGGAAGGTACAAACTTTCCTAGCTTGCTTAAGCACATACCTTTGAAATCCTGAGCCTCCTCATGCATTTTGTCCAACACTTGAACTGCTACCAAATACTCCTTTTTAGACAGGCTGCTCTCACCATGACAAGTGTGGCTCATCAAATTGAGGCCACAAAGAAGAATACAATCTATATACATGCATGCTAAGTGGAACAGAAGTCTTAGGAAAAGCTGCTCAAGAATGCCAGCTGAGGAGGAGAATGGAAACAGTGAGGCTTGGGGAAGAACTGCAGTGAACGAGGGCTTGGAGAGGACAATATCCATGTCCAACACGCATGCTCCAGACTATGCCATGAGCTGAGCTTCCTTCACCAATCCTTCCTTTCTCATCAACAGGGCACATATGCACCAACTGCTGAAGTGCTGACAAGGAAAGAGCCTGATCTATGTAAGGTAGAGCTTGTCTAAACCTAGAGAAAGGGAAATAAAATTAAGCTTATAGTACAAGTCCTTAGACATACCCTGTTTCTGGCTCCTAAAGATCTGAAGGAAGACTGTGCTGGTTTTCACTGGAGACCTAATTTTCTTCCTTGTAACTTGTATGGGGCTGTGGTTTGGATTTGTCCTGAAAACAATGTTGATAACAGAGATGTTTTTGTTGGTGGTGAGCAGGGCTAACTGAATCAAGGCTTTTTCTGCTTTTGACACTGCTCCACCAGTGAGGAGGCTGAGGGTGCACAAGAAGCTGGGAGACAACACCTCAACTAGCCCCAGGGATATCTCAGACCATATGGTGTCAAGCTTAGCATACAGAGCTGGGGAACAAAAAAGGAAGAGGGGATGTTAGGAGTGATAGTGTTTGTCTTTCCAAGTCACTGCTACTGTGATGCTTTCCTGGGGATGGCTGAACATCTACCTGCCCATGAGTTCCTTGTTTTACTTTGCTTGTGCATGCAGTTTTTTCTTCACCTGTTAAATTGTATTTATCCCAACCCACAAGTTTTGTCACTTTTACCTCTCCAATTCTCTCCCTCATCCCACCAGGAGAGGAGTGGGTGAGTGGCTGTGTGGGGCTGAGTTGCTAGCTAAGGTTAAACCACAACAGACTATTTGTGCCATACTTCTACCACACTGATCACAAAGCTTCAGCACTTCTGCCAGCAGCCTGCAAGACCAAGAATTTTCTCTTCTTTTCTTAAGAAAGGAGTGGAAGCCAAGCCTTTTCAGCTCTTTCTGAAGAAAGACAGGCTGAGCCATGTAATTTTAACTCTGGCTGGAATGCTGAAACCACACAGCAAAACCAGTGCTCAGATCTGAGGTAAAACAAGGCTTTTTTTTCTAAGAGGTCAGATTAGCAAGAATTGGAAAAGTCCTTCTGCTGTTAGCGACACAAAGCATGGCATGCTTACTGAGAAGGGATGAGGTACTGGGAGTCCTTGTTAGGGATTCAGACCCAGGATACAGACAATACCCATTTTCTCACACTGACACACTCCAGCGGTAGCCTCTCTCTCTCTTTTTTTTTTTTTTAATCAACTCAGCACAGCCATGAACTGGGAAGGTTTGTCAAATTCAGCAACATATGGAGTAGGTACTCTGCATCATTTTGTGAACACCTGCCATGCAGCTGTCTGTACACGGGGGTAACCCAAGCTGGGGCTCAAATGGCTCCTTCCAGCTTGTGTTCCTGTCTGGCCTGATGCTGGACAAGCTGGCACTACTGTGATAGCATCATGCTGGGGAGCAGTGGAGGACTGCATGTAACAGGAATGAAACGATTTAATTCCCTTGCTGCTCTTTCTCCAGGCTTCCCCTTCCTCACTGGAGAAATGCAGCACATTGGCACAGGCTCTCTGGGGCCCTGCCAGTCCTTGTCACTGCTATCCAAGTCACTGCAAAGGCTGCAAGAAGGGCCAGCCCTGGTCTGCTCACCACCACTCTTTCCTCTCTAGTAGGAGGGGAGGATGAGCAAGAGGGAGCTGAGCTCCTGAATACTGCTGCTGCATCTTGCACGAATACACCTTACCTTGGTAGAAAAGGGCACCTTCCCTTTCTGTTGCAAAGGACTGGCTGCAGCCCAAGCCTGAGAGTTTCCACAGCAGCAAGATCTGACAGAACATGTACAACAAAAGGTTCCTTTATCAGCACCAGCCCAGAAGACTTTTTCCAAGCCTGTGCCTAAGACAGCAGGGTCATGCAATATCAGCTTTGCATTTTATGGGAGAGATGAGATTATAACACATGCTTTCTAGAGAAGGGCTTAGGGAAGATCAATGCTTGTGAAGCCTCATTGCTCAGCTCTGAGCTAATTTCTGGCTTCACATCATTTACAAAGAGGAAGAAGTCTCCACAGGTTATTTTTGAATTATTCTAATGCAAAAGCTGCTGTTCAGCACAGCTTTCTAATACAATGGTTAGAGACAGTCAGAAAGGAACATACTTTCAACAGTCAAAAGCCACAATGATTCAACCTAACCCACCAAGAAAAGACATTTTAAAAAATTTACATTAGTGCCGGGGCTCAGAAACTGATTAACAGGCAGAAAATTGTCCTTGCATTCACAGCATGACAGGGAGAAAGGAAAAACATTCCTGCTGTTCCCACTGAAGAAGCCTGGCTCAGACTAACTCAGAATTTCTAACTCAACTTATGGACTGAATAAGCAGAGGAAATAATTTTACCTCCTGTCTCAAAAAAATCTCACGCTTAAAATTTTCATCTAAAATAAATTATACCTACTCTTTAGTCACAGATCTTGGCCTCTTCCCTGACAGTGAGGCTTAAATAAGGCAGTCACAACCCTAAGAAAATCCTGCACAGTCATCCAGCTAATGATGACCCAAATGCCACCACAGCAGGAAGATGATGGAATGACTACATTGAGTTCAGCATGAGGAGGAGTCCATTCAGAAACTGCACTTTCATGTCAGCTGTGGGTACCAAATTCTACAATCTCAACAGCATCAGAAGGCAGGATGGATAAGCAGGTAAATGCACCACACTTGCTGACAGCAAGAGAATGAGTCAGAGCTGGTGATGGCTGTGCTGAACCAGAGGACAAAATGCATTGCACAGTGAGCACTGCTGGCAGGAAGAGGGAGGTGTGATTTTGTGGGAGCGTGGGCAGAGCTCAGCCAGATGGATGGAACAGGGAAGGGCTGCTCAGCACGGGGTAGCTGCTCCACCAAACTGAGGAGAATCCACTGCAGCCAGGCAAGCAGGTCTCGGGTTTGTGTTACAACAGGGATGAAGAGAACAATTGGCACCTCCTAAGTTCTCACCTCATCTTCTCCTGGCTAAAAACACCCCAGAAGACCTTGAAGGCATCACACCAAAGCCAAGGAAAACAATTTGGCCTAATCTCCTACAGAGTAACTGCTGGCCTCCAAGCTGAAAGGTGCTGTCGTCATCCACATGTCCAAACACCTCTGGAACCTGGGCTCCCACTCACACCTCCACACAGACTGGACAAGAAATGGTTGCGCACCTCAGCCTCGTGTCCCTCAGACTCCTAGCTAGTACAGACACCTGGAAAGCAGGTGGAAAGATGGGACAAGATCCTTCCAGCTTCTGTAGAGAGGAAACTTCCAGCAAAAGCACCAAAATCCCAGAAAAGGGAAGTGCTTGTGAAGCAGTAAGAGCAGTTTTTTCAGGCTTCAGAGGGTGGTTGACAGGAACTAAAAGGAACAACCGTGCTGTACCTTACATTTGTCACACAGAGAAAGCAAAGCAGAGGTGGCAAAGTGAGGATTCTGCAGTGAGGAAAAACAGTCCCCCAACTGAAATTGAGGGAACAGTTTCAGACTTTACATGGGCAACCAAAAAAAGAGAAAGGAGGTGTGTTTTCTGGCTCTTTGCCCTCTACAATCTTATGAAAAACAAGGGGAGGTAAGGGACAACACAAAAGAGCAAAAAACCCAAACTATAAAATCCATTTGAAGATAAAAGTTTTTTTTGTTTGTTTGTTTGTTTTTTGGGTTGTTGTTTTTTTGTTGTTTGTTTGTTCTTTTGCAATGTGTAAAACTCAGGTGAACACCCAGGCCTCCAGCTCTCTGACAGGGGAATGACAGTGAAAAGGCATACATCAGAAGTTTGGTCTGCGCAAGAAAAAAAGTACACAGTACACATTGATACTTTATTCACCCATGTTCTCTTTAGGCTGGTAAAATAGGGCAGTTTTGGGGTTGAAAAAAGCTTGCTTGTCTTGGTTGCTCTAAAAAGTGATCCTTCACAATGGAACCAATGCCATCCAAACGCCTGGCTTTAAAAAACCACGCAATATCATGTTGAGATTCCTTCTGGCACTGGTTGAGCCAAATCAGTGTGCAACTCTTCCTTCAGTTATTTCTTCAGACCATGGTTGCACAGGCAATCCTTTGACATCTGGAACAGCATTAACAGCATCCTCCCACTCAACTCTGCTGCACTGGCTCAACTGTTTGCAGCCTCATCATGAATCAAACGAGGGAACTGATCACAGTTAAAAATAAACCAGCACTTTGTTTTGTTTTATTTAAGGATTACTTTTCAACTCGAGTCAGATCCCCAATCTATTGTACAGCTGTACAAACAGTTGTATCAGCACAAGGTGCCTGAATTGCTGATGGTTATCCTTGTGCCTAAAGCCAACACTTGCATTCCCAGCTCACCTCATTTCATGGTGAAAGAACAGGAGCACTGACCAAACTGAACATGCAGGGGATTTGACTGCCACTGCTTCCAGCTGTGGAGGGTCTCTTCAATGAGACAAAATGAGGTCACAATGATGTCTATCCTACAGCTAAGGCATGGCTACTGAGCTCCCTCGAGCTGTTACTTGTCCAAAATTATATGTCATTTTTGCAGTCTGCATGCTGAAATAAACACAAAAACATGACTAACCAAGTCACTAATGCGAATGAACAGCTTTGGGCCAAGTTCTGAAACAAAACTCTCCCAGAAATTGCATAACCACTAACTATCTTGGTGATCTTCCATTCAAGAAACACAAGCCTACGTGATGTGCAGACTCCCACTAATTTGAAGACTGTGGCATTCAAAGAGTGAACAGTGAACTATCTGCAGTTTTGGCAACTCTTCAAATTGCAGCTGAATTTTTATTTGAACATGGAAATACAAACAGAGATACTGACAACCAGAATTAGTACTAAGCAATGACGCCATGCTAGCACACTTTAGAAACAGCTATGAGAGAAACAGACTGAAGGTTTTCCCAAATTACCAGCTCAAATACTGGTTGAAACAAAACCAACTGAAAATGCCTCCTTCTTGATGGCTGCCTGGGAAACTACAGGGAAATACTTGGTTCTCTGCTTTCAGCTGTGACAGGTACCTGCATCAGACACACACCATTGTGAAAGGCCTTCTCATTGAAAATAAAGCTGAATAACCTAAAATAAAAGACTGAATAACCATACTTCTGAATATACTTCTAGTATAGGGCAGGAGGCACGTTAATGAAACACCTTCAGGAAACCAGCTTTCTACAGTTTCTGTTGTGTCTGCTCTAGAAGGCAAAAAAAAATAGTCTCTAAACTGCTCAGCAGCCTTTTTTGTAGATGGCATCACATCAATCCATGAAGACACAAAACTGAAAAAAAATTGCTAATTGGCAAACCTTACTCTTTGTTCCTTAACATGCATCTCAGGCTATAGTTCCATGACAGCTTAAGTAAATCTAAGTCAGCATTCTTCAAACCCATCCTCTCTCCTGAGTCAGCACTGGCACTCACTGATCCTGCTAAGAAACCAGCCTGGCAAACAAGTTAACCCGGAAAAAAAGAAAAGTTGTTTTCACCAATGTGGCTTCCTGAACTGGTTTACTGCCAGTGCCCAAGGAAAGTAAAAGGGGACAATCACTGAGCAGGGAAAGGGCAGGCACAAGAGGAGCAGAGCCAACTCCATTCAGCTCTAGCTGCCCTGCAAACACAAGCTCAGAGAACAGTCTCACCTCCAACTTTAAAGAGACGTGAGTTGTCACTTGCAGCTGAAATATAATTTGACTTTTTCACCCCTCCTGACATCTTCTTTACATCAGCATCAGCATCCCTGCAGACAGCTACATTAAGTACCCAATCTGGTAGGAAAACAAAACAGCAATATATAAAACAAAACAAAAATCCTTCAGTTTTCAGTTGGATCTGGTCCATAATACATCTGGCGAACAATCCCCCAGCATTAAAAGATGGGAGAAAGCGGGAACCAAGGCATGGCAAAACTCCAGCTCCAAGCAACTGTGAAGCTGTTTTTTTACTCAACACAGATAAAATATCACAACATAACTACCAAACAGTTATACAAAACCACTTTAGTTCAAAGGACTTAAACAGTACATTAAAAAAAATCTGTAATCTAATTCTTCATGTTTTCATCTTCCACAACACACCATTAATATTTAAAATGCCCTATTTCCTCAAAAATAAATCTTTATTTGATACCAGTATTATTTTCAGAGCAAAAGATCTGCTGAAATATGTAGAGGAGGAACAGCCTGTTGTGATTAAATAGGGCATGACAAACAACAGCAGCAGCATGCACAAGCAGTACTGGAGAGCAAAGCCAGGGGGAACAGTGACAACAACATTATACAAACACCGACTCATGAGCAACAAAGAATTCTTAGAAACTTCTGCCTGGGTTACATCCAAGGTTCTCTTTACCTTGGTTAAACTATTAAGAAAGTCATTGCAGAAAGCTGACCAATTCTGCACAAGGCGGCTTTTTAGGAAGGAAGAGTTGATCCATCTAAAGGGCTCTGTGTAGGAAACCACTGCAGCAGTTCCTGTGAAGCAATGGAACTGCAACAGCACTGAAGGTGACACGAAGCTGGAATGAGTCATTCCCCTGTCTCACTATGAAAGGGCTCTTGTGCCAACACAGGTCCAAAAAGCTGTGTCTGTGTATGTACCCCTGAACTGCTGGAGAGCAGACATCACCCTTGGCTGTGCACAGCAACTCCTCAATGGCAGGGACATTGTAGGGTCCCCTCAGGAGAATTTCACTAAAGTCATTTCATGACTTTAGCCTCACACCCATTTCCTCATGATCAACATCTGCTGTAGCAAGCTCCTATCACTGCTTGTAATACTCTGGACACTGCATTCATCAAACTGAGGATTCCTGGAAGGCTCAGCTTTGCTTCTGAGATGTTGAAAATTCAGTTTTTACTTGCCATCTAGCTGCCATGTGGATGATAACACACTTGAAGAACATTCTGAGCTACTGCCATGCAGAACTCATTCCTCCAAAATATTCAGAGATTAAGTTATGGCTGCTGCTTGAACGAGCAGCAAGTTTCTACTGTACTGGGACAATCTGGAAACAAAAGTAGGTTTTTCAAAGAAAACACTAAGCTCATGAGCAAATGCTACATCTCTGTCCCAACATATCACTACAATATAATAAATCACAAGCAAGAGGTTAATAAATTTCTGGCTGCTAATAATCACTAACATTGAAAGCACTGCACTTTAAACATCAAATACATATATTACAGAGTTTTTAAACATTAAGGAAATTTACTAAAGCTGTCATTTAGGATTGCATTTAGATATCTGAATTTCTCACAACTCTCCAACTCTCCAAGCAAAACACAGTGCAACAAAATAAGGCAAAGGTAAAACTGTGGTGAAGCTGCAGAGCACTAAGCAGAAGCACATGGTCACCCCCTTTAGATCAAAGTGTCTCATGGGGAATAGACCAGTATCTCTATACAGTGAGACTTCATAACCCTGTCACACAAGATTATCAACCCATATACACACAGCTGTCTTCTGGCAGGTAGTCAAATCTGAGGCAATGGGAGTTTTACAGGGGTCAAGACTCTTGCAGGATTCATCTAGATCTATTTTCTGCTACTGTGAGATGAAATATGAAAATGGGAGAGGAATTGATCATAAAGGTAACAGAGCTTTGCGCAGGGATTGTTTCTCACCCCACAAAAGGTGACCTTCCAAAGCCTCTGATTCTCCTCTCCTTTAAGAGGATTATGAATCCTACCCTTGGGAGACCTCTGAGCAGCTACCAGCCCCCTGTTATTACACATTAACACTATGTCTTGTGTCCTCATTTCCATCAGCAGAGAAATATTAGAAAAATTTATGAGATCACTGCTCAAAGACCAGATTTTTAATGGAATCTCTAATGCAAGTAGGGAAAGCCACAGCCAGTGATGTTTGGAGGGGACTCTTCTTTGTGCTGTCACACACCCAGCTGCAGATCTGCTTAGTGCTTCCCTGCTCAAATCCCAATTCAGCTTATCTGCACATGCAGGCTGCTGACTACCCTGGAAGCAGACATTTCATTAAGGAAAGACTGAAAAGCAGAGATCATCATATGCTAAAAAAATTAGGGCAAGTCTAGTGAATGTGGTTCACAGCTCTTCAGCTCATGTACCGAAGCAGAGCCGCAGCAGGCACCAAGCCCAGGTGGGCTGTCAGGAAGTGAGAGCAGCAGTGCCCTACAAGAACATGCTGGCACCCCAGAGGGGAAGCCAAGGAGGGAAATGCAGCACATTCAGTTACATAAATCCTTCTTTTTCACAGACATCAGACATCAAGAATCTGAGGATAACTTTCTCCCTGTTCTTTTAGGCTTTTTTCACCTTCCAAGAAGACACCATTTAGACACTTCTGAATGGAGTCTACAGAGCAAATCCCGAGTCTTCCCTAGACAACATAACCACTAATCATTCCCTTTGCCACAGTGCACAGATGTAAACCAATCCATGCTGCCACAGAGGTAACATATACATTTTTTTCTTCATAAGGTAATCAAAGTTACAATGCATTATGAATTCCACAATTAGAAAAAAATGTGGGACTAGACATGAAGGGAAACCTCAACAGGAAGGAACACACTGACAGCATCTCTCTGAATGGAGATTTAGGATGAGATTAGAAATTTATACAAGCTAATCCTAATGGACACAGTCAGTTCCCATTTGGGACAAATGGCAAAGTTCTCTCAGAAGAAAAAAACAAAAACGTACTGGCTAACACAACAGAAGATCTCAGATGCATCTGTAAGAACACTCCATGGTTTTGGCTGTTTCAGATTACACAGTGCAATTAGCAAAGTGCAGCAGAGTTAAAGAGTTTTAACCAGTAACTGTACAGAGAAGCTACAGGGTTAACCACAGATACACAAAAGCTATAAGGAGCTGAACTCATGAAGAATTACGACAAAGCCATAAACGTAGAGGAGCTAAAATTACATTCCTTAGGCAGTTCTGATAAAATAAGAATGATCTATAGCTTTCCAAGAGACCACTAACTGAAAGACAAACGTAAGCAGCTTGTGGTGAACTCGGATTTTTAATACTGTTCTCAACTTTTAAATTATGATGCTTTTAAAACAGAAAAAACAGCTTTGATTAGAAAGTCAGTTGCTGCAGATAATTGATCTCCCCAGAAAAATACACAACTAGGACACAAAATGAACTCCTAATTGCTATTTTTGATTCTGCAGTGGCAAGAAAACCTCAAGATCAGTGTTATGTAAGACCATTAACCTCTTTGCTCATAACTGGCACCTTAATTTAGCACACTACCACACTAGAAAGCTTAAACTGAATTCTTAATTTCAACACAAACCACTGGCTGCAGCAAGGCAGTAATAGCAGTATTGGAAAGGAAAAAAAAAATCCCAAAGCAAACACCATACACTGAATTTTGCAATTCCAGTTCCTTGGGCGGAAGTACATATACCTTAGCCTGGCCACATCTAATGAAACAGTAATCTTTTCAGACTAGTAATCATGAAAAACATTATCAGATGCTCCACAATATCTTAGGAACACTGAGGAGAATTCAAAGTACACATTAGGTACAGAAAACCTCTAGATCACCTTTGATAATAGCAAGTTTGTCAAACCCAAAGAAGCTGTAACCCACTGAACACAAAATTACTTTGTTTTGACTGATCGTTTTTCTTTTTTGCAAACTAACCTCACAGCACTCCAAACACATCCTCCCTAAGTATGACCGAAATCTCCAAAACTACCATGTATTGTATTTAACTATAGTTCAGTGGCAATCACAAATACACATGACTGAATGAAAAACAAAACAAGGTCATCTTGAAGAACAATGCATGTGAACCCCCTCCACTTCTTCCCAAGAAAAGACAGATTAATCTTCTACACTGATAATGAGGCACACTGATGAATTTCAACCAGACAGCCTCTTAAATACTGTCTTCCATCCACTCTTATCTAATTGTGGTGAGGAATGACATTCAGGAAGAAAAAAATGACTGATTAAGAGCCTACTTTCAGAAGCTAATGTCCTGTGTGGAAAGAGCTCTATGAATCACCGTTCATCCGCCTCTGACTCCATTTACTCTTCAGAATTCCCTGATGTGTTTGAATTCATACTCTTGTTCATCCTGTCTGTAATGTCCCAACTTGCATACAAGAATACTGTGGGGGAGTGTCAAAACACAGAGTAAACTTAAGCTAAATGGCCTCTAGTGTTCTTCCTCATCCACAAATTCAATTATTTTATTACAGAAGACAATGAGGTGCATCAGACACAACTTACAGTCAGTAAATCCATACTAACTGCTCCCAGTCACATCCCTTCACGTGTTTCACACAGGAAAGGTCCAAAAGAACTTGACCCATGACTGTCCCCAGCACTCAAGTGAGATTGACCACTCTGGATTATCCTTCGGGCCTAGTCTGAAGCTAAGTGATCAGAAATATGCCAGCACCCCTGTGACTTTTCCAAGATGGCCAAGACTGGCACCACAGCACCATCGGGTCCTCTGGGCTCCAATTCTCTCAAGTAATTCCATACTCTGTTTCCATTTGCTTCTGCCTGCTGGTTTCTCTTTCAAACTTGTCTCTAGACACAAGGGCCAGGAGACCTTGCAACTGAAGACTCACTAAGGCATAAAAACCACCAAATACCTCAAGGAAGTCTGTGCATCACTCAGCCAGCCCCCTTATTCAGCAGAGTTTTTGTTTACCCTTTTACTGCCAGTATAGAGGTAGAAGTTATGTCAAATTTATCAGGAATGTTGCAAAAAGCACTTCCTGTGAGAAAGCTGCTTCCGCCATTCAAAGACAGAAATGCAGACTAACGTTGCCAAGTTTGTTCTGTCTGTATTCCAGGTTGTCAAAGAAACCCCAGGTCACTTTGCAGACATAAAACAAACTTGCTCGAGTTGCATGACCCTCTTTCTAAAACACTGGCAAAACAGCCTCCTTCTCACTGTTGGCCAGGCTGAGTGCATTTAGCAAATGGAAGTTAGACCTGTAAAGAGCAAACCCAGACCCCCCGCAGAAAACCCCTAAGAAAGTTGCATGGAGAAGCTTCTTCCCAGCTTCAATTAAGAATAAAAATCCAGATGACAGAATATGGAACTAAGATTTTCACATGCTTCGAGCCAACTGTCCAAATTGCTCTCGGTATAGAAATGGGGATGTTTTATGATGACTCTATTCTCCCGTGGCTTTAACACGCATATCATTTCAGTGCATCAGACGAGGGGGAACTGCAGGAGAGAACTCTGAGCTGTTGCAAGTTCCCCAAGAGAAAAGAGAGCCAAGGCAAGGAAGGTTTATAGGCCAGGTCCCTGCTGCAGGCTCCTAGCACCGAGCAGGCACTGAGTCTCATCGTGCCATGCTCCCGCTGCCAGGGTGGCAGCGGTGCCTGCTGTGCCTGAAAGCCAGCATGGAAGTGTCACAAAACCAAACAAAAGTACTTTTTATCAAACTCCACAACTCGCAAGTCTCCCCTGCCCCCTTCTGGGAATAACACGGATTTCAAAACTTCAGTATCTTCTTCCGAAGATAAAACTGTTTACTTGGGCAAACAACAACAAAAAAAAATCCAGAAAGAGCTTTTGCCTCAAATGCGAGTCCCTTTAGCAAAGACATGGATGTTATTAAATGCCTCTCCTGCAGCAGCAGAGGCAGACTCAAACTGGATTTTCTTCACCCATACACTGAAGCCACTGTCAGGAACTCTTGCCTGCCAGAAAATGGCCGGACAACTCACAACAGTTCAACTCCTATGACTGAGCTGATTCACTCCTCAGATCACAATGCAAATGTGCAATGCAGGCTTCCTGCCCTCTACCCCAATAACTCAGCTACTTACTTCCCCAAAATAAAAAAAAATAATGAAAGGAGAAAGTATAGAAAAAACAGCAACTGCAGTAAAACTGCAGTAAAACTTGCATGATACACATTAACTGCTCAAAAACCTCCACAAGTCACAGAAATCACATTCTACTAAGCTGCTGACTGAGACCTGACTTAAGCAAAAAATTCCCTAGCAGTGACTTATTTATGTTGAGACTTTAAATGCTAAAGACAAACAGGCCTCATTAGGGTCAGAGGTGAAAAGCTCTCCCACCTGCCTCTTCCTGCCACTGCTAACAAGGAAAATATCATGCTGTTGTTTATATGTGCAGTTCTCCATTTCACAATGCTTAAAAGAAAGGTTGCACTTTCCTCTTTACCTTCCGAGTACAGTCCTGCAATACTCTGCTACTCAGAAAACTTACCCAGATATTAAAACACTTTTCCTTTGTCTTTGATTTGCATGTAGACTACAGAGGAAAACTAAGCCAAGACCCCACATCCCAGTCCCACCTGGGACAAGGAGAAGGGACTTTTCAAAGCATGGCTACTAGTAAGCAGCCATGTAGGATCTGTGAAGGGAAATGTTTCTCATATTGAAGAGACTGACCCGACAGTCAAGATCCAGACACTCCATCCACAGAGCACACTGTGAAAAACACCACGTCCTGTGCAAAGGGAAGGGAGAGCAAAGTCAGCTGTTAAGAAGCAGGAGCTGGCTCCAGTACTCAGGAAGCAGCACAAATGTTTTGTTTCCTTAGGAATTAGGACAACATATGGATTTAAATCCATCAAGTCTAAGAGTTATGCATCAAAATCTAACACAGACTTGCCATGAAGAACCATCAGAAGCCAGCTAATCTCACCCTTAGGGCCTCTGAAAACCAGTGTTTGATTTGGTTCACTTCAATCTTACTGTAAAGCAGCTTTACAATTCCTATCATACACTGTGGGCTGTGACACCACTCTGATCCATCTCCTCCTCAGATCTACACATTGCCCTTTTCTGAGCTGCCTGAGAATTAATTATATGGAAATGAACAGTGTTAGATAGGGGCATTCCAAGCAACTGACTCTCTTAAAGGACCTGGGATCTCTGCCTTCAGGAAATCTGTGGCAATGCCTATTCAGTACAACTCCTGTTGTTAGAGAATGAGTTGAAGACCCGAACAAGCACACACTGGTACTACACTCATCTTTTCACTTCTGTGGCCAGAAAAAAACATCTGCTCAGCCATGGCTTGGGCTCTACCTCTGCCTCTTGTCACCACCAGATCACATTAGAGCAGCCTCCTGACTGAGGATGTTCTGTCAAAATTGTAGGTGACACATAAACAGCAGCTCCAAACAAAAAGATTAACACTCTGACTTTTAATACGTTGTCTGCATAAGCTCCACCATGGAATGCAAGGCACTAACAGCTTCACAGCCTCATGTGAGCTGGAATTTCAGTACCCAAGAGGACTTTAATCTCACATATGCAGACAGAGATACACCACAGCATTTTGGCAGTTACAACAGCTTTTGAGACTGTATGGAGGGGCACATGCATCAGAATTTTCTCTAACTGAAAGATAAAGCTAAACAAACATTTTGCCTCGGCTACACTCATTTTTCTACATGGGGAAGCAGAAAACACATTTGGCAGGTCCTTAACGGCATCCTGCAGTTTTATCAGACAGCACAACTTCCGTCTGAACACTGGTAAAACACTTAAAGCCAGGGGAAATGCAGCAATTCTTACACCTCCCTGCTGAAGCTTAACAGGTCAGCAAAGTGCTCAGTTGATTTGGTTAGCAGATTCTTTAGATATCTTTTAGATAACCATTATCTACCTGAGATTACCCAACTGGAAAGGAAAGAACCAGGAACAGGCTACTGGTTTTGATGCTTCTGCTGGATGCTTCCACGATCTTGGTAAAACCATTCAGTTGTGGTGTACTTCAGCCAGCAGAAAAACAGCTTTTTCAGAAAGGAACAATTTACTTGACCATCTTGCTACTTGTATACCATATTTTAAAGCCAGAAGTTTGGCAATAATTTCACTTTTCATGATCCCCTTGCACTTCATTTCAACCTAGTCTTGCCTCGTAATTAAAATTCTCAAAATCTAAAGAATTTGTGTCCTAGTACATGAACAACTGAATTGTTTTGTTAATGTGGGCTCAAATCAGGGCACCTCTTTTGAATGAATGTGATGCTGTTTGGCTGAAGATCCAAATCCTTGAGCAACTTTTCTGTTTATATGATAGAAAGAGAAAGACAATCTAGGAGCACATCAGTCCAACAGAAAGACCTAAGGGAATAAAAGCAAGATTATCCAAACAAGCTCACTTCACCCTGGTAAACAAATTATTGTGCCAACAGGAGAAGTAGCAGTTGTTATCTAGTGGTTTGTTCTGCTACTGTAATTCTGAGACATCAATACTAAACAAAATTTGGGGCTTTCTTGTACATCTGGAAAAGGTCAGAGAAATGCAAGGCAGTCAGTTATACAGTACTCTAGATTATACCAATGCTCAGGACACCACCTAATTTACTGTATGAGAAAATGGAACTGCAGACTGCCCTGCAATTTCAAGTAGACACCCATGCTAGAATAAATATACCAAGGTTTGTATGGATACGTAAAATCTTCTGTGCCTAACTGAGAGATGCCCTCCTCTCTCAGTGCAACCCTTCTAACTTTATATTGTCAGTGAAAAAATTTGTTCAGCTGAAAAAGATGTATTTTGGACCTCCACTTTTCTATTTTTTTTTTCTTGAAGAAAGTGCTACTCACAATGACAAAGCCCTCCTCACTCTTTACCTTCCCAACACCTCCAGCAAAATAAGCTTTACCTTACACGTGTCATTTTATCATTATTAGTGCACCTACATTAAGGGATTCCACTGGCAGAGCTTCACTAGGTAAGGATGAACATACAGATTAATGCAGCTGTCCCAAGCAGCTGCAGCAGAAACAACCTTACAAGCACGTTCACAGGGAGTTAAAGCCACATAATCACGTTGCAAATCCATGCCCCCTGCTTGATACCAGCTTAATTTTCCTAAGCAGGTGACCCTTGAGGGTCACGGGCAAGAAAACGTCAGCTATAACTTCTCAACTGGACACTTCACTGTGATTTTTTTCTCCATAAGAAGGTACCAAAGGAAGGTACATTCCTATATATAAAATATTCTCTTGTACTGTCAACCCACTAAAAAAACAAACTAAAAACACTGAAAAGGAAAGGGAAAAAATCCCAATGCAAGTGCTGCAAGAAAGTAAACAATGCCATGGAAAATTCAAGGATAAAGGGCAACATTTCATTTCTGAGGTTTGGAATAGGAAATTAGGTCTGTCGTGGCAAACTTACTTTAGACAAAGACAGTGCACTAAATCTAGAACATAATTAAAGTAGAATATATGACATAATATCTGATGGGACTGAGAGCTAAAGTAGTTATTCAGCTTGAAACTACATAAAAACCTTAACAGAATTTCATACAAGGATACTCTCATCCCTTGAATGTGGCAGAACACACATGACACAACCCAAGGTCATGGAGGGGATTTTGATCTGGGCCTGTTGTTATACTGGAACTCTCCTGAGGATCAGCATAATCTGCATGGCTTTCAATCACTCCTACTGAAAATCTTAAAGCCTGTTAAAATACCTTGGGGCTGTTTTGTGGCTTGCAGCATGTTCTGGAAGGTAAAGGACAAAGAATTATAACAGGAGGCTCAGCCAGCTGAGTGAAAATGAAAGGCAAGCTGAACCTGAGGCTGCCTCCTCAGGAAACACAAGCATTGGTTGGACAATCACAACTTCAAGCTTGGCAAGGTGCTACATGTTCTGAAGGACAAAAGCCAAAACCTGGCATTTAAAAATGTCTGCAAGATTATTTTACCTCATTAGGAGCCAGTACAAACAGCCTTTGTTACGTTCCACTAGCAAACCTCACATTTCCAAGAGATCCAATGTAACTTGGCTTTGCAAAAGCGAATATCCAAGGAAACTCTGAACACAGTTCACTCCTCTGTATTTCTCAAGCACGTTCCAAAGGGACCTTTAATATTCCAAATCTTCATTATTACTCTTCTATACACTAACTGTGGGTAGCAGACCCCTTGAAGTCCTCTACCACACCAACCAGTTCTGTTTGAGTGTTTGAAATAAGAAACTTCTCTTCCTCGTTTGAAGTGAAGAATCAGACAAACAAAATCTTTAACTTCCTGTTCACTGAAGCAGTTGTAAACAAGTCCCTGTAAACACTCTACAAGTCACAAATTCCCAATATCTTATCTAAAAGTTAAGCTGCTGAAGTGGATCTCAAAGCTCCTTCCAAGAGGCTTTCCAGTATGCCAATTACAACAACTGAAGCCACTGGTTATATAAGAGATGTAAAGCCAAAGCAAAAAGACAGTGTGTTAAACCTGATAAGTCAAATTGGTTTGTAGATAACTAAATGCAGCACCTGCACATACATAAAAAAAATCTTCTGCCCCATATGCTAAAAAAACACAGCACACTCATCTGGAAGTCACATAAATTGTAGCAAGCTTGTTTTTAACAGCAAAACCTCTCTCCAGTGTATTACAGCTACCTTGGTAATTCACTCTTTAAATTCCTCTAAAGACACTGCAAGGCCATGCTGCAGGTTGGTTTGGGTTGGGCTTTTTTCTATTAAAAAAGTCTGCTAAATCACATGTATTCCCACAGCCACGATACATCATGGGCAGTACAGAGTCAGGGAAAGAAAATTTCCCTTTTATTTTCTCTTCCAGATCAATACAGTGCAATAACACGTGCCAAAAGTATATCATCTCAGGCTGAAAAACACAAAATAACAAGCATAATGGGTGGAAAATAACACAGAGTTCTCTTCCTTAAGAATCATAAAAAAACTGCAAATGACAGGAAACCTGAAACAAAGTGCTTTGCGCTCACACAAGAGTCAACCTGGCAAGCTCACTACTATGGGACACTGATCTTTGGCAGAATTCTAAAAAAGTTTTGAAATTTCTTTGGTTGTCATGTCACAATGGGATGAACTCCAAAAAACATAAATCTCAAACACTTTACCATCTAACCTGTGATCTTTAATTGCCAGGTTTTAAGAAAATATTTTAACTGCAGTGAATAAAGACCTTGGCTCATTTTTGGCTGGTGAATGATACAATACCCTTAAACTATTTTAACTAAGAAAATCTGAGTCAAATCAGAACTAATTTTTAAGAACGACTGTTTTTTTGACATTAGATGAACCAAACTGTCAACAGTTCAGTTTTCTAAGCTGCTGAAAGTCATTGAAGTGTCAGTGCTAAGGATACGGTATAACTTACACAGACCACAGGAATGGAAATTTCGGTGATCTTACTTAACTAAAGCTAAGAATAATTAGGGGGAAAAACAGAAAACCTCCAAGTGCTGTTTTCACAGGGAAAAAAGCACCAGTGTGCAGAGCACCTGAAGAAAAGTGCAAACTATTCAGACTCTGCATGATGCACAACTGTGATACCAATTCAGTCTAACTAAAATAGAGTTTTTTTTCTCAGTTCTATAAAAATAAAAGATGCATAAAGCATGCCTGATAATGCTTATTGGCTCAACTTTAGCTTACTGTCAAATTTTAATGTGTATTCAGGTCAACACTTGTGGTAAGAACTGTGAAGTACTAAGACCTCAATTATATAAGATTTATGGCCGAGTGAGGGAAATGCCACTTGCACAGCATAAGAAAACACAGTATCTGGTTCTAATGGAAAATAAATTAAACCACTCTATTTGCAAAAGTAAGGGGATCCATAAACATTTTATACAGTGTAACATTTAATCTAAGTAAAATCCACATCTTTGAGACTAACATGATATGAGTTTTATTACAGGAAGCATGGGAGTGTTTAAGAAACTACGTTTAAAAAACTTGCATATGTATTGTTTCAAAACAAACTGAGCTTCAGACTGCTTCGACAATTCTTCTGGAACAGACTCAAAAGACTGAAGTTAGAAGTTTTTTATTTCCATATTTGTGGGATGAGAGTCCAACCCTGTGAACTCAACAGGTCTATTCCTCAGATGTGTCACACAGCTTTACGCAAAGACAACAGCTTGGAAAAGTACAACAAACCAAGCAGCAGTGCTGTGAGGGTCTTCCAAAGCTCCAGGACTTTACCTTGTTTTTAACCAATGCAAGACCAGTGTATCATCTTCTGCAACAGCTCCAGCAATTTCATGGCAGTTTCTTGATGGTTTGATTCAGACACTGAGTAAGACATGGGACTGTGTAGCCCCCAGGCTTCTCTCCCAAATCCTTCCTGCTTTAAATAACTCACTGACATCTGCACTCGGTGGTGCACTGATTTTGGTGCTCAAAGCTGCTTATCACCTATAGTTAGCTGTAATGAGATCATGACTGCTCCCCACACATGCTTAAGCTGCTCAGACAGTACTGTCAAAGGACACAGAACAAACAGCCAGCCCTATCTTCTTGTGCCCTTTTTAAGATTTCTAAACTCACTTTTGGAAATGCTTGACAATACTTTGATACCAACAATGGAATTTAATTGGAATTAAAGATCATATGTATTAATGGACTCTGGAAGTTAAAAAAAATTGGGGAAAATGCAGCTCAGCATGGAACTATTGGGGAGGTGGGGGGAGAAAAAAAATGTCAAAACTGAACATGTAAGCTATACAGTAGTTTAGCTTTAGATCAGCACCTAAGTCAACAGTGACAGACATAGGAGCATGCCCTAAAGAGAAGGCACCACGTGTCTCCTCTCCTACCCCAGGAAGGCACTTGTGGAGTTCAGCTTCATCAGCTTTTGCATTTCAAACTAAGAAAGACCATTGCCCACACTGGTCAGGGGCTTCCCCACCAGAAACTGAACTGTGTGACAACCACTACTCAAACACACCATGTCTGAAGAAAACAAGGTCATTTGAGTCTGTTTATACCACAGGTATACCAAGTCATATCTTTGTTGATAAAGAGCTGGGGCAAAACAGATATGACCAAGTTGCTTCCAAATTCAGGACAGCATGAAGTAACCTCTTTGAAACCGAAAGACTATGAGATCAGCCTTAACTTTCAGCAAACTAACCTCAGAATAGAAAGGAAAAAAACAGATAATGATAAGAGTTCTGAAATCATCACAAAGTGATTTAGCTGTAAATCAAGCCACCTAAATGGCCAGAATTACTAAAGCATGAGTGAGCCTCCAAATCTTGCAATTTTACTTCTTATTACAAAGAACTGACACTGATTTGGTGAATGAATGGGACTGAATTTTTCACTGTGCTACTGCACTTACCTGAGTGTTCCTATAGTATCCTGCAAAGATAAGAGCAAAACTCCCACAAATTGTATCTACATACACTTACTTGAAAGGTAAAATTACAAAGGGAGATGTAAAAAGCAAGCAGTTTATTTCTCTTTGCATCTCTAAGGTGGCTGCACATGTATTCTGAGCAAAACAGAAAAAAGTTACCTTGGAGATGTCACCCAAGCTCCTTTGGCTGAGCAGTCACTGGAATATGGAGCCAACTTCTCACAATCATGAGGGAGCAGGACCCCAAAAGCAAATCAGCCTGCAAAATGTATGGAAATGAGTTAGCAAGTCCTAAATTAGTTTTTATTTACATCTTTACTTGCTTGTCAATGCAGAATGTTTGAGAGCATACCTTTCTAGAGAATGGGACTGGAATTCACAAGTTCCTTTCAGGATGCAAATGCTCACACTCATTCCTGTGTGCTCTGACAGGTGCTCTTTACCAAACCCACCAGCTGGGCTGAGGGGACACACTGTCCCCAGTTGCCTCAGCCACCCTCAGCTGAAAATTCCCAAACAGGGTGGAGCAGAGCAGAATCCATGACTGTTCCTCACCAGGCAGGGATGGGCATTAGGGAAGAAAGACTGAAGCAGAGTATATTAAACCCCAGCAGCTGAACAGGCCTGGTTGTAGGTCCCAGCATAAGGGAGGCAGCATTTGGCAAAGCAGCAGGACAGCTGGTGAAGGAGATAACCTTTCTAACTACAAAAGCTAAATCAGAGACAGCTTATCTACTGCAGCTCCCAAGCACGTGTAGTGACGTCCTACCAGGACAGACACATCCATATCATAACCTCTTTCACTGCTTTTATCAGATTTGGTTGACTCAGATCTTCTACTAATATAATTATGGCAGCTATCTCTGTTATTTTTTAACAAAACAACTGCACCCATCTTAACTACTGTGGACATATTACACAGATAGACACCCTGTAACAGCAAAGCTTATTCCTTTACTCCCAAAAAAGGGGTTCAAACATTAATGACACCACATACTGACAGGAGGGATGCACAACAAATGCAAGCTTAAGAAGCTTGTCTTTTACACGCAATTAATGCCACTCAAAACGCATACAGAGGAGCCTGTGGAAATAAATGAAGGCAAAGGACTTGCACCTCAGTACCATCTGCAGAGTGGTTCACACCAGCATGGACTGCACAGGAAGCACAGGCAGCCCAACACACTGATTAAGAGAATTGCATCTATTAGGAAGCACATCTACCCGAACAGCACACTGGGAAAGCCAAAAATAACAGCTGCTGCCACATCAGAACGGCACAACACTGCGCACAGGCAATGCCTGCAAAACAGAAACCAAGCAGCCACACACACACACACACACTTCCTCTTCCTCCCCCCACTACCCCTACGACACCAGCAACAAACCTGATATTAAACACTGGCCATCATCCTGCTCTGCATTCCTGTCACATCAGGAATAGAAATGAGGGAGACTGCTAGTGCTCCTCCACATAGCTGAAGGGCTCCTTCAGTTTACAGCACGTAACACAAATACTTGACATGACTCTTGCACAGGGTTCTGTCGCATTTTCTTTTCTTTTGCTCCTTTGCTCAAGCTCACCCATTTCAGAGCTCACTAGGGACCCTCTCCACTTACAAGATTTGTTTTTGATATAGTCTTTAAGAGGGAATGAGAAGTCAGAAACAGAAGAAATTGTTCCAAGGCATGTCACATTATACAAACAAGCAAGTAAAGAGCCACACACAGACTCTGCAAGTCAAGTTCAATGCTAAACCCTGCCAAGCACCAAAACTGACAATGTGACATTGTCAAACACCAGAGTAAACAAATCAGTCCACAGCTTTTTGTCAATACTGAATTCTGAGACTACAAATCCCAGCATCAACACTCCACTGAGATGCTCACATCTCCAACACATTACAAGCTAATTCCTGATGGACAGACTGGGGGAACCTACAGCAAGTGAACTGCCTGGGTTACACTGCAATAATCAAGGCCTCTGCCAGATTTTCCATGGCTTCTGTATCTCTATTACAACCACAGATGGAAGAAACACACCTCCTCTAGAGCATGGGTTCTGGATATCCAATTCAAACTTAGCACCTACATTTCTTATCCCAATGGAAAGCAGTCTGTGCCACCCCTTACCAGTGTGCCAGCCAGAATTCACCAGATCCACAAAAACCTTTAGGCACAGAGAAACTAACTAAAAACTGAAATGTGAAAAGTGATCAAACCTTTTTACAAACATTTGGTGATCCACTGGACCAAAGAGACTGTGCCCTGTAAGCAGATGGTCAACAAATAGCCCCAAGCTTGTACAGAGCACCTCATCTCACACCAGTCAAGCTCAACAAGGTCACAACTCAGAGCTGGGTCATTTTACCCAAAAGGAGTAAGCTCCATATTTGTGGGAGAAAAGGAAACAACCAGGCAGCTCAGATGGGATGAGCAGAGCACGCAACTGCATGATTAAGAAGAAATCACAACACTTGTTTAAAAGGCCAATTAGCTGATTAAGGGCAGAGGTACTACTCCAGCCTGGGCACTTTTTGGACATGTGAGTGCTTGCTACTCTCTAACCTTGACTTTTCACTATGTGCAATGCAAGACAGAGTAACTTCCAAGACAGCTGACCTGCACAATGTGCCAAGAGAGGGGGATCTCAAAGCACATCTAATTTTTCTTTCTGTAATATTTTTATAAGAAGGACGTGCCCAGTGCTGTCAACCTGATGATGAGGCACACAATAATTCACAGAAGCAGGAGAGAAGCACGGGCACTACTATTTCATTTTCTTTCTAAATGTATGCAAAAATGTGGTTTCAACTTATATTTATATACAAGAAAATAGATACTATAAAACAACATTGTTGCATTCTTACATAGTCACACTGCAGATCACCCTGAACTCAGGTAAGACCCCGCTCCAGCACCAGCCCCATTTTGCTTGCACCTGCAAAATCATTTAAGCACCCACAAAGCTGAGTAGAAAAACAGACAATTTGTCTTCAGCTTCATCAATCTGTAAGTCAGGGAACTCTAGTTCTCACCTGCACAGGCACAAGAACAAGCAACAAGGCAAGAACCTCCTATTGGTTGCAGTCTACACTTACACAAGCTGAAGTACCTGTGAAACCACACATGGAACGTGAAACTGGTGATCAGGAGCAGATCTTAAAAAACACCCCCTTTCTCATCTCAACAGATAATCATGGTCACTTGCTCTTCTTCTGTGCAAGAACCACACAAAACTGCCACAAAATGCCTAATGAAAAACCAGAGGAGAGTGTCCCACCAGCATATCCTACTCGTTCCATTAAAGATTCCTACCTAATAACCTATGCTAATAACCTTGTATACATCAACTTCCCCCGTCAGGAGTTAAGGATCACTTCCCCTCTTCTCCCAAAAGTCCTTACTAGACAGGAAGCAAAGGCAAGGCCACGAAAAAGGACATTTCAGATCAGCCTAACAATCTCTAACCAGGACAGCATAGGCTGCTCATCCACGCACCTGGAAATGGTTGTGCTGAAAAAGCTGAGGGTATGAAACACCCTCTGAGAAAGAAAAAGAAAAATTAGGACAATTCAAAACATTTACAAAATAGTAATTTGATGCTGTTGAAAAAGTAGCTCAATGTTATCTTGCTTTATAGAGCTCAAAACAAATTCTTTTCACAACCTAACGCTTTCCTTCCAGCTCCAAAACAAAGCACGTACCTTTGGTCAGAGCTAACCCCAGAAAAATATTTCCTAATCTAAATAAGAAATCGTTACATAGGATTAGGAGAGACCCATTTAGGGTTACAGTGACAACATGCAATAACTTATACACCTAATTCTAAAACACTCTGAAGCTCCTGACAGAATTTCTATAAAAAGGAAACAGAATCTTAGTTCAGTGATAAGCAACAAGGATACCATTATTTCTCTCCATCAAAAGTCTGACCACATACACAAGTGTTGGCATATCAGCTGCAGGTGACAGCTCACTACAATGAGAGTTCCACAAGATGCTACTGCATATTATTTTGTGAGACAAGCTACTATGTTTACACAGCCCTACTAATCATATTACATTAAGAATGAACAGAGACCCAAGTCCCCACCATTCAGTATTTCGTTAGCAAAAGCCAGTTTTAGAATCCAACTCTGGAAGCTCTGAATATCAAGTTAAGCCAGTTGAACCTGAAGGGAGGAAAAGCAGATGGAGCAAAAACAGAGCAAGACAGATTGAAATTACAAAGGTAGCACATACTAAAGTATATTGCTCAGGAGAAAGAGGGGGGGAAAAAAAAAAAAAAAAAAAAGAGGGTTGATGCTGACCTTAAAAATTAAGCAATATGGACCCTGAGACCATAAATTCAGAGTAGTTAAAAAACGAACAGGAGTCGGTACCACCTACTCTAATTCAATCCCTCCTTGGAAAGCCCAGGGAAGGTTGGTCCCGGTCCAGGTCTGCAGACCCACGAGCACAGCTCAGGGGACAGGCAGGCACTCCGGGTATCCCCAGCGCTCCCTGCCCACCCACAGCCTTCCCCTGCCGGGGGCAGCACGGACGGACCCTCAGCCCCACCGGCCTCCTCACCATGTTGGTTTCATGTTACCGCCGCGGTTCCCGAGCTCCTTCCTGCGCGCAGCTCCTGTGGAAGGGAAGGAAGGGCACAAAGGGAGGGGACGCTCGCCCTGCCCGCTGGGCACGGCCCTGCCCCGGCACCGCGCTGCCCAGCCCCGGGAACCCCGCCCCGGCCGTGCCCCAGGCGGGAAAAGCGCCCGGGTCTCACCCACGTACACACCCAGCCCCTCCTCACGGGGCCGCGCACGGACTCCTCCACTCCAGGCCCATCCTGGTGCTCGCAGCCCCCTCACCCCCGCTGCTCACGGGGCCGCGCCTGGGTACCCTCTCTCCCTCTACAGGGGCGCACCTGGGTCTCCCCCTCATGGCAGCGCGCTCGGCTCAGCCCCCCGCCCCTCAGCCTGGCCAGTCCTGGCCCGCCGCGGCTCACCGGGGCCGGCGCTGCCTGCCCGCCCGGGACACCGAAACGCGGAGCCTCAGCGCCGCCGCTCCCCGCCGCTCGAATCAACAACAAGATGGCGGCGCCCGAGGGGGCGGAGCCCGGTCCTGGCCGTCATAGCAACCGCGCCGTCCAAAGCCCGCCCTGTCACCCTGCGCACCAATCCAAACCCGAGTCCCGCCCCACGGGGACGCTCTCTGGTCGTTGATAGGCCAAACTCGGTGTCGCTCAAGCTGGGAGCCGCCCCGCCCTTTCCCGGGCGCGCACGGCAGCGCACGTTAGGCACACGTGACGCCCGCCAAAGCCCCGCCCCTTCGTGGACAGCGCCGTCTCATTGGCTGCCCGAGGAGAAGGGGTGGAGTTTGGCCAATGGGCGCGGCCTGCGCGTGCTGGGCGCGCCCCGCCGGGCCGCGGCTCCGAACCGCGCTCCTCGATCAGAGCCCACCCCCGGCAGTTCTGGGTTCCGAACCGCGTTCCCTGATCAGAACCTACTGCCAGCAGATCTGCACTCCGTGCTCCTCGATACAAACTCACACCCGGCAATCCCGCGGTCCCACGTTCAGAGCTCCCCGCCCTGAGCCCCAGACCCCGCTCCGCATCCCACTCCGGCCGCCGCTCCGAGCGGGGTCTCGCCAATGGAACCCGCTCACGCACCACTCCGGTACCGTGAAGGGTTAAATTCCTGAGGGGTCGCGGTTCCCGTGGGTTCAGGGCAAAAGGGACCCTCAGGCGAAGTCACACCGGTGACCCCTCTCACTGTGAAATTTCACGGCTGGTCCCTGTTCCCCTTCCCTCCCCTTAGTCACCTACTCCCCAAATTAGTCTCTTCCCTCTTATCCCGCCAAGCGCTTCATTTCCCCAGGAGCTGCCAGAGAGGCATCCCGTGGCGCGCTCCTTTGAAATTCAAATAACCGGTTTCCCACCTCCCTCTGACTGACGCCTTCAAAGCCTCCCGCCGCTCCCAGCCTCCTCCTGCGGCGTCCCGCTCACCTGCACCCACGCTAATTCACTTTTCCTCCCAATTATCAACCCATCCCCTCTGCCGACCAGCTGCTCATCCCACCCGTTTGCGCCTGCGAGCGCTGTAACAAAGCAGAGCTTGAGGGGAACGCGGGACTTGGGGCAAAAGTTGCTCAAAATTTCCCGTGGCTGCGTTTTCTTGCCCCAGATAACCTCCCTGTGGAGGATTGCCCCTGCTGGGTCACAGCCAGAGGCTACAGAGATGCTTCTGTGACCGAAGCAGACTTGGCCAAAGCTCTCGTAATATTTTTTGCAGTGCCAAGCCCGCTGCCAATCCTTGTCCTGGTTCATCGCTGTCGAGACAGTGCTAATGACCACCACAGCAGGACAGCCACCAGTAGCACTGCCCAGCAACAGGACTCCCTGAGGCAATCACAGCAGCGTGTGCAATCCCTGACACCATTTATTAGGTCTACACTGGCTGAGGTGGCTCAGGGTCTGACTGCACCCCTTGTTTGGCCACAAAGGACGGGTCTCCTCCTCGGCGGTCACAGCAGCTGTCCGCCAGTGCCTGGTGCTCTGCCCAGCACTGCCCATATGGAGCTGTGGGTCACAAGAGCCCCTCACCGATCAGCCCCTTCAGATCCAGCGCCGAGCCCCAGTCTCGCTGCTGAAGAGATAATCCCTGCTGGTGCCTGAGATGGAGGCAGCACTCAGTCACTGCCCCCCGGGCTGGTGCCACCGCTTCTGCTCCCAGACCCCTCTGCCGAGGGGACAGAACCCGAGGCTGCTTTTGGGGCTGCTGGGGCTGCGGGACAGGACACTCACGTGGATCCTGAGCACGGCCATCAAACTGCCCCTGTGTGGAGGAGAGACAGGAAAGGCTGCTGAGGGCCACAGGGCTCTCCCTGCCTCCCTGGAAGGGCACCCACCCTCGCTGCCACACACTTACTGCGCTGCTGGCATGTGGGTGTCCCTGTTCCTCCTTGCCCCTGCTGTGCTCCACCACATCCCAGGAGCTGCAGAAGGAACGGGGGAAGGGAGGGAATGCTGTCAGTGATGAGCTGCCGGCCTCAAGCCCAAGAGATGCTGCTGGGAGCCACTTGCCAGCCAGGCTTTGCCCTGCCAGCTGCGCCCAGTTAAGCCCATCATCCACGTACCTGATTGTCCCTGACACAGAAGGGGACTGTGACAGGGCTGTGCTCCCCCAAACACCACCACCTTTCACTGTGCCTGAGCATCAAGCAGGTCTGCCACCACATTTACTTGCTTCCCCATGTGCTGGCACACATGACTCTTGTTCTTGGAGGATGCTGTGCTGGGGGAGCTGCCAGGACCACCCACAGGGCCTGAACCTGGATCTTCTCCCTTGCATGGTCACTGCAGCCCGTGTCACCAAGCACTGTGTCCCCAACCTTACCAATGAACCATGATCCAGCTATGCATCACGTCAGAACAGTTATGCCACTGGAGGCAGCTGTAATCCTGCCCATGGGCTTGCATGTCTCCTTGCTGTGCAGACATTTGGCACAGGCTGGTCTAGTGGATCCTCAGGATCCCTCCTCTGTCACCACCACTGAACCTCCAAGGGTTGTGCAGCCTGCTCACCTCCTCTCTGGGAGATTTCCCTGACAAATGGAGCTTACCCCTGCCAAACAGGGGCTCCCCTGGTGAGCTGGTCACTCCCCTGCAGTGACCTCAGCCCTGGTGCTGGCACCCAGCCTTGCAGTAGGCATTGACACCAACACTGTGCCATTCCACCCTGTCCACTGTAGAGTTTGTGGCCCAGCCTGGCCACTGACATCGCTGTCTACTAATCGCTCTCTGCTCACACAGCTCCCACCAGGGTTGCAGCCTTGCCCTGGACAGAGGCAGCTCCCTGGCACAGCAAGCCATGGCCAAATGCAGAGTGTATTAAACATACCCCGTGTGCTGTGTCTCCCTGGCTACCTGCAAGGACAATGTAACTGCCAGTATGACTGCCCTGGCCATGTAGCACTCACCTCTTGGCCAGGAACAGTTTGCCAGGGGCCCAGTTCCTGTGGGAAGAGCAGAAGGCAGCTGTGAACCCTTCGTCTTGCTCACTGTGACATGCCATGAGGCGGGCTGGGGCTCACCTGCACAGCAGGTTCCAGGCCGTGCAGCCCAGGGTGGCCAGCAGCAGGGCACCAGAGACGGTCAGCACGACCACAAACCAGGCCGGTGGGTGCCACACTGCCAGTGTCTGCATGACAACCAGCGGCTCCTTCTGCAGCGTCTGTGGGGGCAGCGGGGTGAGGGACCACCGTGGAGCACCTGGAACACCTGCAGCACCACCTGGTCAGTGGGCTCTGCTCACCGTGCGCTGGGTGCTGGTGATGGGTGGCACCGGGGTGCTCCAGGGCGCTACGTGCACCACCAGTGCCACCACGGTGCTGCGGCGGCGGGCACCGGAGCCGCCCCACACCTCCACCAGCAGGACAAAGGGGTGAGGCTCGGCTCGGTCACTGGGGAGGTACACAAGGGTGTTCCCTTCCAGCCGAAAGCGCCCCTCTTCATTGCCTGGACGAGAGGGCCTGCTCAGTGCCACACAAGGGCGAGGGCCGTGCCGTGGCTTGGCCGTTCCTCACCTCCAACAATGGTGTAAGTCAGCACGGCGCTGTCGGGGCTGCCGTGGCACAGCAGGCGGGTGACAGGCTGGCGGCTGCCCGGGGAGCCGGCCGTGATCTGCAGCTCCTGCACCTCGGGGATGCACACCGGCAGCTGGTCCGGCACAGCCTGCCAGGAGCCGGGGGAAGCGGTAGGGCACCCGCAGTGCCCGCACCCACCCCAGCTCACCCAGTGGGCTGCCCTCGTACCTGCAGGCGCACAGACACGTCGCACAGACGGCTCTGCCTCTTCCTCACGTCCAGGTCATTGTGGGTGTCCGTCAGCCGCACCACCAGCCTGTAGCTCTTCTGCTGCTGGGAGCCCAGGGGTCCCACCACACGGATCTCGCCTGTGGGGAGGCATGAGCTGCTGGGAACCAATAGGTGCCATGAGTGTGGCGGGGGTTGGGGAAGGGGCCGGTGCTCACCAGTGCACCTGTCAATGGAGAAGGGCTGTGCAGGGCCTGACCCCCCCTCCAGGCTGTACTCGAGGCTGTCCAGAGGGTAGTCGCGGTCAGTGCCAGCCACACGCCCCACGACGCTGCCGAAAGCTGCTGTCTCTGGCACGGTGAAGGTGGCACCGCTGGGGCATGCCGGTCTGAATTCGTTAACAGGTGTCACCATCACAAGCACAGGCACTCGAGCTGTGTGGCACACAGCTGCTCAGCCATGCTGGCACCACCCCACAGCCTGTGCCAGGCTGGGTGACATGGGGACAGAGGCACCAGCCCTGGGTTGGCATCTCTGGGGCAGCAGGGAAGGAATATTTCCTCTGCAATCTGCTGTTTTCGGGATTGGGAAAGGTCTTTTCCCACCCTAGGGACATGGGCACTCACTGCTCTGTGAGGGCTGCCCTTCCACTGTCACCACAATGGTGGCTGTGAACTGGAAGCCCAGAGCAGCCGTGGCCTCCGAGTCATAGTCCAGGGTGGTGTTGACCTGCCAAGCCAGGAGGAGACTGTCAGGCAGAGCTCTGCAAAGCTCAGATGCCCTGCAGAGCCAGAGTATCCCACAAAAACCAGGGTATCCCACAAAGCTGTGATGCCAGGGGAGAAGGAGGAAGCAAGCGAGGAGAACAAGCACACCCTGAGATGCCCTGACCCAGAACCAGCACATGTCACAGGGTTCCACTTGTCCCACTGGGCTCCGGGGGCTGGGCTTGCTGTCCACCTGGCACTGCCCATGGCCCCGCTCACCTTCAGCCGTGGCCCCTCCATGCAGAAGTGGGAGCGGGAGGAGGGGGGCCCCTCGAGAGCATACTGCAAAAACGCATCAGTGCCGGTGGAGTCGGTGCACCTCAGTGTCTCCAAGATGCTGCCAGGGGATGTGGTTTCGGGCACCTGGGACCTGTGGCAGGGCAGCCAGCAGCTCACCCTCTGTCCCATGTCCTAGATGCAGCAGAGCCCCACGCACCCCACTCCCCCCTGAACCATACACGAAGATGGCTGGAACACATCTTGGTGCCCGATGGTCTGTCCCCTGCACGGTGACATTGACTGTGGCCGTGGCGTGGTCGTTGGGGTGCAGTGCGTTGTAAGCCCGGATGAGGAGGTGGGCACGGATCACCTCCAGCCGGCGGGTGCTGCGGATCTCACCTGTCCCTGCAGGAGGAGCCACGGCCTCACACTGGGCACAGGGACAGGGCGTCCTCGGGGGTCCCTGCTGCCCTGCTCACCCTCGTCAATGGTGAAGAGCGCAGGAGCCACAGGAGCAAGGATGGCATAGCGGACATTGTCACCTCTGGCATGGACCTGTGTGACCACCTCCAAGGGACCAACGCCTTCTGTCACCGTCACAGCCCAGTGTGGCTCACTGCAGGCAAAGTGGGCATTGTGGCATGGCCTGGTGCCACCAGCACCCCCCTCCTGGCCCAAGCCGACTCACAGGAAGGTGACACGGGGACGGAGCGATGGCTGCACCTTCACCCTTACAGCCCCACTGCAGTTGTGCCCATGACGATCCATCACCTCAATCTCCAGCCTGAACATCTGTGGGCCAGCACCGGGGCAGCTGTGGGACAGCTCCAAGCGGTACCAACAATGGGGATGGGGACAGGATAGGGATGAGTCTACTAATAGGGACACGGACAGGAATAGCAATGGGACGGGAACAGAAACAGGGACAAAGTATGCAAGGGATGAGAACGGGGCTTGGAGTAGTAACAGAGTAGGAAAGAGGCGTGGAGATGAAGATGAGTATGAGAGACTAGAGACTAGAGTGGAGACTAGAATGGGCAGGAACACAGACAGCAGTGAGGATATGGGCAGGACTTGGGATGCAGAAGGTGATGGGGACAAGGCTGGAGCACTTGTGGGTCCAGGGGGAGAGAGATGCCTAATGGGGAGAGCAGGCTGTGGCCAGGGAGGGGCTAAGCCACGTGGACTGAGAGGTGA
>VRYO01000638.1:1292585-1312384 GCA_009812075.1 Sialia sialis | reverse complement strand
ACAGGGGTGTCCGGGGTGCCACATCGGCCAGCACCTGCACCACATCACCCTCTGGAGCACAGCGTGGCTGTGGGGGCTTGGTGCTGGCTGGCACGCACAGCCCCCACTGCCCTGTGCCCCTGTTTCCTACCTGCACTGGCAAAGGGGGTGTCACAGCGCAGCACGTGCCCTGCTGTCACCCGGACAAAGAGCCGCTCTTCCACCTCATCTTCACCAGGACAAGCAGCCCGCAGAATTAGTGTGTACTGGTTCACCTGGCGGGCATCAAGCTCGGCACCAGCGCGCAGTGTCACCTGTCATTGGGACAGTCACTCAGCAGGGCGCCTGCCAGCTCCTGCCCCATTCCCTATTCCCCAGCCACACCTCTGCCCGGAACATGGTGGCATCTGTGGGGTCAGAGCTGATGGCGATGGAGTTGAAGGGGTGGTCGGGCTCGATGCTATCCAGGGTGACATTGGGACTGCTGCTAGCATTGCTGCAGGACACAGTCACCTCAGCGACGCGGGTGCCTGACACTGCGTCCTCACTCAGGGCCACCACACGTGGCAAGTCAGGCAGGACTGGTGGGAGACCCCAAGGACCACTGATGGCTCATCCAGCTGTGCTCATGGAGCTCTGCTCCTGCACCTGAGCACCAATGCAGGTACAGGTTTCCCTCCCAGGCACAGTCAGGTCCAAAACAGCCACTCTTACCTGTTGCTCTGATGAAAGTCCCTGCAAAGAGGAGAGTGTCACCCCAGCCTGCCAGGTGTGCCCTGGCAATGCCCTGGGAAAGCCCCAGAGCTCCCTCTGTGTCATGCTCTGATGAAATCTCATGGTGTCTGGATATGCCACAGCGATGCCCAAAAGAAGCCCCAGTAACATCCTGGCAATGCTGAGGACACCCTGAGGACACTCGGGCCATACCCAGAGCATGTTCATGTGACGCCCCTTCCCCACCTTAACCCAGTCAGGGAGCTGCCTATCCCTTTGCCCATCCCGGGGTCAGCCCCAGAAATGTGGGAGCAGCTGAGGACGGCCTCTCCCCTGTCCCCTTCCTCTCAGTCATCCACCCAGGATATGACAAAGGATGCCCCGAACACTGTGACCTTGAATCACCTACCTGGGGCATAGAGGCTGAAGAGGAGGAAGGTGAGGTGTCTGTGCATGCCCATGGCTCGCTGGGTGTTTGGGACAAGCCGCAGCGGGTTGCCAGGGCTGCTGGGCACCACCCCGGTGCGGCGTCATGCCGTCCATCCCCACCCGCTGGTGGCCGTCCCGGCCACGGGAGGGACAGGGCACGGCACCAGTGCCCCCAACTCTGCACGCTGCCGCTCCCAGCCCCTCGCCACTCGCAACTCCGCGGGGTTTGGCTGCCATCCCACGCTGCTTCACCACGCGGCATGCTCGGGAACCGGGAAAATTAGCTGGGAGGTAATTTTTGGCCGTGTTCTTGTTCATTTGCAAACCAGTGCCTCCTCTCCTGGGATCCCCATTAAACGCTATTAGTTCCCAATTAACGGGCGCTGCGGCCAGGGTCACTCTTCCCTCCTCCAGAGCCCAGCCCGGCTCTGGCAGCCCGGTGCCGGGGGGTGCCGAGGGGGGTGCGCCTGTCCTCCTTCCCGGCGGGACACACCGGGCTGTGGGACCCCCGGTGCCCGCGGTGCTGCCGGCGGGGACACGGATCCCGCCTGGCCCGGCGGTGCCCGGGTGGTGCCCGGCGCGGGGCCCCGGGGCGGCGGGGAGGGGTCCGTGGGCGGGGCGGAGCCCCGGGACGGCGGTGCCGGTGCGGGCCGGGCTCACGTTACGGCGGCCCCATTGGCCGGGGCGGGGCGGGGCGGGGCCGGGCAGCGCCGGGAGGCGGCGGGCACGGCCGGGCGCTCCGTCCGCTGTAGCTGTCGCTGCTGCTGCTGCTGCTGCTCCGCCACCGGCGGCACTGGGAGCGGGGCCCCGAGCGGCGCCGGGGAAGCAGGACCGGGCATGCACAACGCCCGCCCGGACGAGCTCGGCGCCGACCGGGTGAGTGCCGCCGCGGGCACCGGGAGGGAACGGGACGGGACGGGACGGGACCGCTGTGCCTGCGCCCCGCCGTGTCGGGACTGCCGTGACGAGCCGGCGCTGCCGGTGACATCAGGGCCGTGACATTACACTCGAGGCCAAAGGCGGCGCGGGGGACATGGGCGCCTGGTTGGACACGGATGGTGTGGGGGCACGGGTGGCCAGCGGTCACAGTGTCCAGCTGTCAAGGTGCCAGCGGCACCGTCCCCTCCCAGCTGCCACCCTGCCGCCCACCTGGGCTGCCCCGAGGGACGGCGGTGACAGGGTGGCCCTTCGGCTCTCCTGGGCCTGCCACATGCTTACCCAGCACCTCACAACCGGCTGCCCCGGTGTTCCCGGCCAGCGGCGGGACTGGGCGGCTCGCAGTGGTGGCACATTGCCACTAGGGCTGGGTAAGAGGGTCCCAGCTAGCGGGGAGTGGGGCAGCGATTGGGACGGGGACGTGGAGAGGGACAAGGACAGTCCTGCCAGCAGCTCTGTCAGGGCCAGCCAGAGGGGACAGAATTATTGGTCCTGGAAGCAATCCCTCCTGCACACTCAGCTTCCCGCGACTCCAGCGCGGAAAGGAAAGCGGACGTAACACCCTGCTTTTGGGTTCAGACAATAGGAATTCAAGAGCGAGGAGCGGCCCGGCTGCAGGAGCCAGCAGTCCCTTTTTCAGCGCCCGCCCGGCCGTGCTCCGTTCAGCCCCGGCTGCCTTGGTCCCCTTTATTCCCCGGCGTTTGGGGGTGCCCGGCCTTGGGCGCTGGCCTGGCTGCACCCTGGCGTCACCTGGGGTGTCCCCAGCTGGAGGGCAGAGGGTGGGTGGGTGGCCCTGCCAACGCACGGGGGGGAGCCCCACCCCAGCACCCGCGGGTGCCCCGGGGCTGCCGCTGGCCCCGTGCCACCGAGTGGGACGCTGCGGAGAGGTGTCCCGCTTGCCTCCCCACCGAGAAGGGGGCACTCGAGGGGCTCTCGGGGGGGCAATGGAGCGCCCGCTCCTACGTGCCGTGGCCCTCTGTCATTTCCCGCAGGCACGGCCGGGGCTGGGTGCCTGCTTGCTCACCCGACAAGCCGCTGCACGCCGGCCGGCTCCGCGCAGGAGCCGCAAGAAAGCGGGACCCGGGGCTGCAGGCAAGCCGGGACCTGCGCCCGGCTCTCCGCACCCTGCTGCACGCCCATTGCGCCAGCGAAGCCCCCCCGAGCCGGGGCGGAGGGCGCGGGGTGCCGAGGAGGGCGGGCTGGGGGATGGCGCTGCTGGCTGGGGCAGTGGCGATAACCGTGCTGATGTGCCTTTCCCTGCAGTGGTGCCGGCGGGACGCAGGGCCGACGCTGCGGGCGCACATGCACGGCACGCGGCAGGCGCCGCACCAGCCCGGAAGGGCGCCGGGAGCGGCCGCCCGTGCCCCGCGCCCCGGCTCGGCGGCGGACTCGGCCTGCAGCCTGGATCCGGGTGGCGAGGAGGAGGAGGGCGGGGGACCGGCCGCTCGCTCCCCCCCTGCCAGCGAGCGCAGCCTGGAGTTCGACTCGGGGTACTCGGAGGCGTCGGGGGGCACTTGGAGGGAAGAGGAGGTGCCCGTGCGGCGCCGGCATCTGCTGCCCTGCCAACGGGCACACCGGCTCTCCGCCGGCCCCGCCGCCCCGCCGCCTGCCCCCGCCCACCGTGTCCGCCCCAAATCCACTTCGGACGCCTGCCTGGAGCAGTGGCGGGCACTGGAGCCCTCCGACACGCAGGACTGGACCGTAGCACTGCTGTCGCAGAGTCGGAACCGGCAGCCCCTGGTGCTGGGCGACAACTGCTTCGCTGACCTGGTGGAGAACTGGATGGACCTGCCCGAGGTGGGCGCCGAACCGCGTCGCCGAGCCCCCGCCGAGCCCTCCCGTCGGCTGGCCAAGCCCCCCGCCTTCCTGCTCAGCCTCTCGGGCAACGTACGCCGTAAACTGGCCAACATGGCCCGGCCCCGGGGAGCCGACGGTGCCCGGCCGGGGGCCCGCGATGCCACCAAGCGTTTCTCCTGCCCGCTGGGGCTGGGGGGCCAGCCCAAGGGCGCCTGCTTCCATCAGTCCCACAGCAACATCGCTCAGCTGGCCACGGACTTCCACCGCTTCACTGCCTTGATGAACAGCCGCAGCCGCCAGCCCATCATCTGCAACGACGTTATCGGCTACATTTAGCCCTGCTGCTGCGGCCCGCACCCTCCCCCTGTAAATAAACCCTCGTTTTGTACGGTCTGGGCGCCGCAGCGTTTATCAAAGGGAGTGCCTGTGCCCCGACTCTGGGCAGAGGCAAACAGGGGGTTTTTACAAGGAGGGCCATTGCAGCCTGCAGCTGTTATTGCGCGGGGCAGGAGGTGCCAGCCCCTTGCTCAAGGTAGGGAGCACAGGAGAGGGGGACCAGTATCTTCAGCCTCAGCATCCTCTTCCTCACATATGTACAGCAGCTCCAGGTCCCGCTGCTGCAGCATCCTGGCACCCTCCAAGTTCTCTGATAACCTGTAGCATGGAAAGAGGGTTTTGGGGCACTGATTTGTCCCCCAAGGCTGTCTGAGTTCTCTGGGGGTGCCTTGGGCCCCTCAGGGGTGTCCAGTCAGGCTGGTGGGATGCAGGGGCCGGCAGCAAGGGGCCGGGCAGGGGTCTTGCCACAGGAAGTGCTGCCGGCAGGATGTTTATCCAGCAGCTGGCTCGGAGCTGCACTGCAGCTGGAGTGGCTCAGGATTGAGGCAGTGGGGGCTGGAAGCCCCCCCGGGGCAGGATTGGGCCCTGAAGTCAGGGACCTACCTCCGTGCCTGCTGCCGGGCCCGTGTCTCTGCATCTGCCTTGCTGTCATAGAGCACGTCATCGCCACACAGGAGCATGGTCACAGTCCAGCCATGTGTCCTCTGCAAGAGGTGGGTGTCAGGATCTGGCCCTGCATTCCCCACGGTGACCTGGCTGAGTGCTGACAGCACTGGGCTCACCTGCAGCCAGTCCAGCACCTCCTGCACCGTCACCGCCTGCCCATCTGCGCCGACTCCCTGCATCTCCAGCCGGTCCCAGCAGCTCCACTCCCGCCCACCGTACTGCCGGGGGTAGCAGTCAGCACTGGCACCCCATATCCTGGCTGCCCAGCCCCATGGGGCAGGAACTGGTGCAGCACAAGGGTGGGGGGACATCAGGGCAGGCAAATGGGCAGGGTGATGGGGGCACCACGGTGGTGCAGGGGCAGTGGGGCACACAGCTATCCCCCAAGCACTGCCAGGGTCCACTTCAGGGGGCAGTGTCCGTGAGGGGCTAGCACTGCCCCTAGCCCCGGGCCAGGACAGGCGCACAAAAGGCCATTGAAGCATTGCCCAGCCCCACACAATCACCTCTTCTTATGCCTGTGGCCCCACGACCCCTGCTCCGGCCCAAGGAGGCCAGTGTGGTGCCAAGCCCGGGGCCAAGCGCCGGCCGCGGCCCCACGCCGTCTGGCAGGGCTGCACGGCCATCTGCCCTCGCCGCAGGCAGTGCCAGCACTGGCCCCAGCCCCACTCACGGGGGGTGTTCACACCTGGTCACTCTCCCTCCTGCTTTCTGCTGCCTTCTCACCTCCACCTTCTGCTGCCTGCACTTATCCCACTTGTGGAGAGAAGGGCTTAACCCCATCCTCACCGGGGTAAAAACTCAGCACAGAGGGAAAGCCATGGCCCTCCACGACCAAAGTACATCTCTCTAGCCCTGGGAACCATATTCCTCTGGAAAAGGCTGGCCCCCATTGTGGGCTCCCCAGGTCCCCATGGAGACACAGGTCACACCCAGCAGGCCTTGGGGACATGTGTTCCCACCATAACCAAGCAGCTGGGTGTGAAATGTCACGCTGGATGTCCTCGCCCTGGGACATGGAAGTGTCGGGTGTTGCTGCAGGGACCCGGGGTCACGGCCAGACCCAGCAGCATCCTCCATCCAAGGATGATGCCAACCCAGGGACACTGCAGCCAGGGTGGCACAGGGCTGGGCACGGGGTTTGAGGCGGCTGTGGGGCAGCCATCAGCCCGAAGCGGTGCTGGAGCCAGAGCAAGGCAGTGGAGTCGCCTCCCTCCCCCTCTTCCTGCCCCCGGCCCGGGCCCCCCGGGCCAATCTGGTTCCAATCGGCGCTTCCTGCCGTGCCGGAAGGGCTGCCTCGCACGCCATAAACCCCCAGACAAAGGGGCCTCTATAGCCCAGACGGTCCCAATCTGGGCCTGCCCCCACCCCCGCTCTCCCTCCCTGGTTCCCCACCGCCGGGACCCCCGGCCCCGCTCCCTCGGGCGGCCCTTCCCGGCCCGGTGCCAGCTGCTCTCTGGCTGCCGCAGCTGGTTTCCATAAGCCAGATGAGTGCGGCTGCACCGGCCTCCCAGCCCTGGCTGTGGGGCTCAGCGTGGGGCCTGCCATGGGGCAGTGGCGCTGCCTCAGCCCCATGGGCACCCCAGAGCTTCACAGCTGGGCCTGAAGCTGGGCAAATGGGACAGTGGCAATGTCTCAGTGCTGGGGGCAGCCAGGGGAAGGAGCTGGTTCCTCACTGCCTGGCAGCATTCCCAAGCCATTGCAGCACCTGCAGATCCATTTCTGGAGTGCTATGGCCAGGGCTGCCCTAGTGCATGGCCACCTCCTTTCCCCTGGGTCCTCCTGACATTGTCCCAGAGCTGATGCCACTGGCCCCTGGATGTCCCCCACCTGCACTTTCCTAAGGAAGAGGGTCCTACCCAGTAAGTGGGGGCTGGCGTGGGCTGGAAACGGAGCAGCAGGTAATGTTGATCATCAGCAGACAGGTTGATGTTGCTGTCACGATAGCAGCTGAGGTCCTGGCACCCCCACACCAACTTGTAGACCTCCAGGCACGCCAGCCCGGCCACGGCTGCTGTGGTAGTGATGATGGCAGGCACAATCCGCCCAGCAATTCGCTTGCTCTGAGGACAGGAGGGGCGTCACCAGCTGCCCCACACAGGACAGTGACTCCTGATCCCAAGGCTGCCCCTCTCACCGTCAGCCAGTTGGCAGGGGAGATGCCGTAGTTCTCTGCACGCAGGTTGGACGCTGCTGTGATAAAGTCTATGTGGACATTGTTGTCCTGTGGGGAAAAGTGGGGGAACATCTGCATCCCATGGGGACATCAACCCTCCAGGCTGAGCAGGGCCACCTGCCTGGCTCCAGTACCTTCTCAAAGTGGACGGGCTCCATCAAGGGTGCTTGTGCCTCCTCATTCCCCACCAGCTCCTGTCTCCACTGCACCAGGTCCTGGGTAATCTGTGTCAGCTGCCTGTGATCTGAGGGCACAGGGACCCCTGGTGTGATACTCCTGCACTGTGGCACTGCAGGGGTATCCCCACCTTGGTCTGGGTTATCTTGGATGCTGGAGCAGGGACAAGAAGCCACAGCCCCAACACCACCAGGCTGGATCCAGGAACAAACCTGGGAACCTCAGGGAACCTCACCTGTGGGAACTTGTGCCTCCGCTGCAGGTTCCTCTATAAGGGGGATCTGGAGCCCTTCCTGGGGTGAAAAGGGTGGCAGGACCACATCACGGAGGACGGCCTGGATGGCCACCCGGTCCCTGCATGGTGGCACCCTGTGTACTTGGGCAAAGAGGTAGGCAGCGGCCAGGACGTAGTCCAGGTGGGTGTCCTGCGAAGTAGAACAGGGGTGGCCATGGGGTGCCTTGTGCAGGTGGTCCCACGCACCTAAGAGCTGCCAGCACTGCCCTGAGCTGGTGGAACTGTCTGGCTTTGCCCCAGAGTGGAGGTGGAAGAGCCTCTCCTCCTTCTGGCCACACAGCATATGCAAGCTGTCCCCTGCAGTGACGGGGAGACAGGGACAGACCCAGCCCAGCACCTGGCAGCCCTGCACAGGCTGTGGCAGATGGAGCACATGTACAGTTCGCTAGTCCCTGTATGCCCAGCACGGGCCTGGCTCTCCCTCTGCCCATACCATTCCCACATGAGACTCCACAGCTCCCCCTGCACTCACATTGTCAGGGTTGAATGTCAGTGGATGGGGACAGATCCTGTCCCCTGCCCAGAAGGGGACACCCGGGCTGGTTTCCTGGCACAGGGAGAGAAGAGTCAGGCCAAGGAATGTGTGCCTCTGGCTGCAGAGAGGTGGCTGGTGGAGGGACGGGTGTGCAGGGGGTGCCAGCCCTGCAGTGCTGGGCTCACATGCTCTGGGGGGTAGGTGTGCAGCAGCTGGATGATGACATCATGGTAGCAGCTCTGCCAGTGCCGGCGTGCCCAGCGCACACAGTCCTGCCAGTCCCGCGGCCGCTCCCGCAGGCTGTCCCGCACCTGCTCCAGGACCTTCCTTGGCAGCTGCTGCTTCAGGAAATCTGGATCCCTGCAAAACCAGCCCTGAAAAACCCTGCAAAAACTGCTGATGCTGGCCTGAGAGCAATCCTGTGATACATCTGGGTGGGATGTGACAGTCTGGCACCCTCGCCCCATTCCCAGCAGTGTCCTGGCAGAGCTGGCAGCTCCTCTCCCAGTAGCAGTATCCCCAAAGATCACTCACTCCAGGAACTGGTTGACTTGTTCTGCAGGTAGCTGGAAAAGCCCCTCAAACTCATCACAGGCCCACTGCGGAAGAAAAATGGTGTTGAGGATTGGAATCTCCCCTTTATGCCTCCAAGCCCACAGGGAGAAGGTGGCTCTGGTAGGGCCAGCAGCACCACTCAGGCTGCCAGCAGGAAGCAGCTGGGGCCATATCCTGCCCATGGCCCACCACTGGAGGGGAAACAGGGAAGGAAGACAAAGGTGCCTCCTTGCTGGGTGCTGTGGCAGCTCAGCTTACCTGCAGTGTGTGCTGGATGGTGTGGGGGAAGTGCCGCAGGGTGCAGAGGGGGAAGGTGCCATCCCTGGGGCTGGCTGGCTCCAGAGGCTTGGTTAGGGACGGTATCATGGCCAGCACGTTTCCCCGTGTCCCCTCTGTGCCCGAATCCAGCAGTGGTGTGTGGCAACGGAGACAGCGTCTCTCCAGATAGGTGCCTGCAGGAAGCCAGGAATGCTGGAACCCAGGGAGCACATCCAGGGGCTGGGCTCTCTTGCCCCTTCTGGCACTCACGGGCCTCTATTGTGTCCAGGGCGCTGGCAACGCCATCCAGGTGCCGGAAGAAATCATCCCTGTAGAGCATCTCGGTAGCAGGTCCCACCTGGTTCTGGTGAGGTGTCACTCTGACATCAGGGTTCATGCGCCGCACAGCTGCTGCAGCCACCACCGACTTGGGCTTCTGCCAGGACAGAGAGGGGGTGGGCAGCCTTAGGGAGCCCCTGGGACAGCCAAGATGCCCTTTGGGGGGAGCTCAGCCCCTGCCTCATGCTGCCTCACTGATATATCCGCTGAGCGATAGAGAAGCTGCCGATGGAGATTGGAGAGGGCAACAGTGTCCATGTCAGTGATGATGAGCTCCCCGTCTGGCCCTGCCGCCAGCCCCATCATGGCAAAGTTTTTCAGCAGCTCACAACCGATGGCACCAGCTCCCACCTGCCAGGGCAGAGACGTTGCAGCTCCCCGCATGCCAGCTGGATGCTCTGCAGCCTCCCAGTGCATGGCCCCTCCCCACTCACCACCAGGTACTTCTGGTGGCCCAGCTTCTCCTGGAAATTAGCCCCGAAGACGGCAATCTGGCCATCGTAGCGAGAGCCTCTCTGCCAGGACAAGGAGCTGTGTGAGCACAGCAACCACGGCACCCCAGGCAACGGGGAGGGGCTGGACACGGGGTCTCACCGGGGCACAGTCCGTCTCCGTCAGCTCCGCGGCCCCCGGCAGCGCCAGGCACTCCAGGGCGTCGAAGTACAGCCACTGGTTCAGGGGCTGGAACTTCCGAGTGATGGCCTGGGGCGAACAGCCCGTGAGGAGCTGGCCAGCGGAGTGCTCCCCTTCACTGCGACCCAGCCCCGCTGCCGGACTCGGCGTCCCCAAGCGGGCAGCAAGTGCCCTCTCGTGGCCACCAAACGCCACCGGACAGCCACGGCCAGCGGGACCCCGCCCCGCTCACCTTCAGCGCCTCCTGGGCCGCCAGCGCCCCGACCACGGCGGCCACGGGGCACAGGTCCCCCGCGCTCACGCTGGCCAAGGCGCGCACCACGTCCTCATCCAGGGGACCCTGCTGTGCTCCCAGGCTCCGCGCCAGCTCCAGCACCTGCTCGGCCTCCGCCTGCGGGCAGAGGGGACAGGACAGTCCCCGGCAGGGTGGTGGGATTCAGCAGGGCCGGCAGGAGCAGGACAGGGACTTACCGGCGCCCTGGGCCGCGGCAGGCGGCTCCGCTTCCCGCGGAAAGCGTGAAGGGCCTGGAAGGCGGCGTGCAGGCTGCGGCTGCGCGGCAGATCCTCGGGATTTGCCACCTTGATTTTGGGCTCCTTCAGTGCCTGGCACAGGGGTTCCTACCAGCACAGCATCAGGTGAGTACTCTTCTGGGACCCAGCATGGCACAGCAGCACCCCAGCCTGGGTGGCAACGCCGTGGGGCCGAGAGGGACTTACGTGGGAACACTCCTTGGGCTGCTGCACCCGTGAAACCAGACCCCCACAGCGGTAGGGTGAGAAGGAGCTGGTGTCACTGATCTCCAGCCTGGAGCTATCTGGGGACAAGAGGAGCACAGATGTCACATCATGGTCACTGCCAAGGACCCAGTGAGTTCCTCAGCATGAGCTAGGGCAGCCAGGATCCCCCTGGAGGTCTCACCGAGCACATGCACGGGGATCGGCTCCCGGCCGTTCAGCTCTGTCATCCCCTGCACACCAGAAAACGTCACCAGGTCACCGTCTTGGAAGTCCTCTGTCCCCGTGCATGTCACCACTCCTGGGTTGCCCTGAGGAGGAGAAGGCTACGTGAGAGTAGGGCACTGGACTAGGGTGGCACAGAGCCAGTGGAGGAGGCAGCAATATTTTGGGGGATCCTACCCTCCCTCCTACCTGGGAGATGTGCTGCACAGCAGCAGACACTGGATCCCCTTCCGCTGGGTCATCAAAGACGAAGTGCTCCCCAAAGTCACAGAACAGCTGCCTGGAGAGGACCAATGGGGTTTTGCCAGAGGAAGCGCCTCACCAAGCTGCCCCAGCACTGCCATGTCCTGCCCAGGCCGTGCCAGTGTACTGGGGACATGGGCTGCAGGGCTGGGGACTCTGGGGACAAGGTGACCCACAGCCAGTGCAGGACCCCTTACCCTGCCAGCCCCTTGGTGTCAGCCACGATGAAGCAGATGCCCTGGGCATGGCAGAAGTCCCCAACACGGAGCTGCTCCTCCAGCGGGGACTCAGTCAGCACCACCACCTGTGCCAGATCTGTCAGTGAGTGCTGCCAATGCAGGGCTCCCCATGGCACAGGGACGCAGGCTCACCTGGAAGGAGGCAAGGAAGGCCTCCGACAGCTCCCCGCTGTGAGTTTCGACCACTGCGTGGGGGTTCAGCTCAGCCAGGGCCCGCTGGGATGCCTCGGCACGGTTCTGGCCTAGAACACTCTCCTCCAGGAGGAACTGCAATGTGGACACATGGTGGGGCACCCTATGGGTCTGGGGTGCAGCTCACCACTGTGGGGTGCTCCACAGGCCTGTCTGCACTGGTAAGGGTCTGCCAATGATCTTACCTGTGACAATGAAGGGCACTCTGTGCCTTACCAGCATCTGGGACCTGTGTCCATACTCATTACTGGGATACTGCCCATACCTCTATCTGCCATTGGGACCCCTGTCTGTACCTATTATCAGGATCCCCACCCATATCTGTACCCATAACCGGCATTCTCACTAGTTCCTGTTATGAGATCCTCGCCTGTACCTGTTACAGTGAACTTCACCCGCACCTGTCAGCAGGAGCCCCGCCCGACACCGCCGGTACCTGGTGGGCGCGGTCGGCGGTGCAGGCGGCATCGCAGTCGTGCAGGACGACGCGCCCGGTCCCCGCCAGCACCAGCGCCGTCGCCACCTGCGCTCCGGTCCCGCGCAGCCCCGACACCAGCACCGCCGACCCGGGCAGCCTCCGGGCGCCGCGGCCCAGCACGTACCTGCGGTACCGGCGGGGGCCGTCAGCGGGGGCGGGCACCGCCGCTCCGTGCCCTGCCCTACACCGATCCTGTGGCTCTCCCGTCCCCGGTGCCAGACCCGGCACTTACAGCTGCCGAGAGTACCGCGCCTCCTCTTCGCTTCCCGCCATGACGGCCGCGCCCACCGAGCGGACACGCCCGGCCCCAGGGAGCAGCCAATCCCGCAAGGCCGCGCCCCGACAGCGCAGGCTCGACGGCGGGCACGGGCCGGGCCGCGCCCCTAAACCGGTGCCCCGAGACCACGCCCCCACAGCGCAGGGGAGGCTCCGCCCCCGGTGCTCCTCTGTGGCAGCGGTGAGGGCGCGCAGGCGAGCAGAGGCCCCGCCCCCTCCGGCAGCCTCGCCCCCGGTACCCCGCGGCCATGGCGGCGGTGGCAGCGGGCTGGCAACCGCCGTGGCGGGCGCTGGCCGGGCTGGGCCGGGAGCTGGCGGCCGAGTGGGCGGCACAGGACGTGCGGGCCGTGCTGTGCCAGCTGCTGCTGCTCTGGCTGGGCATCAGCCTGCTGGGCGTACGTCTGGCCTGGCGCGCCTACGGCGGGGCGGTGGCCGCGCTCTGCTACCGGACCGGCCCCGCCGGCCGCCGCTCCCCCGGCACCGCTTCCGGGGCCTCGCCCTCCCGGCCCCGCGCGCACTCCCTGTCCCCCGCCAGCCCGGTGGGACGCAACGGCGCCGCCGAGCGGCACTGCCCGCCCCGGTGAGTCCCGACTGCTACCGGGCCCAAAACCGCTGATTCCCCGCTGACTCCCCGCGGGCCTGCCCGGCTTCCCCGGCGTCCGGCCAGCGTTCTCGGAGCGCAGCCCGGCGAGAGACCCTGCCTCCCAGTGAGCGTCCCCCCAGCTGCATCCCTGCACCAGTACAGTCCAGTGACTGTGCACCTGCCCAGCATGGTCCGGATGGGGCCTCCGGAACACCGGCCCCGCTTAGCCCCCCCAGCTGTGGTTTATGGCAAATGCCCCCCAAGCTGTGCCTCCCCCTCCACAACTGCACCCCAGACCAGCATGCTCCAATAAGCGTCCCCCAACCCTGCCCACCCCGCACAGACCGGTGCCTGCCTCATTGCCGTGCTCTGTGCTGCCCCAGCCATGCTCATGCTGCCTCTCTCTTGCAGGGATGGCCTGGCAGCAGAGCCCATGAAGACACACCGGGAGTGAGCAGCACCAGGACCGCCAGCTGGGTACTGCCAACACCATTAAAGTGCTGTGCCCACCCACTGCTCCTTATTTTGGCACTGTAACCATCACCAGAGAGGAGACAGGGAATGGGATAGGGTGTTTATTGGAGCACTGTGCCCGCAGCGTGTGCTGGCCTCACTTGGCCATGTAGTACTGGGTGGGCACGAAGGGCATCTTGGTGATGACAGCAGGGTGCTGCTTCTTCCGCACCTCGACGGTGAGCTCGGTGCCGGTCCGGCTGTGCGCTGCCTCCACGTAGCCCATGGCGATGTTCTTGCCCAGGCAGGGTGAGGGACATCCGCTGGTCACTGTGCCTGGCATGTGAGGATATGGGGAGGTGAGCAGGGCCTGGCCAGCTCCTGTCCATGCCATGGCCACAGCTCAGGGTCGTGCCCATGCCAGCCCCACTGCCCCCACCTACCCACAGGCCTGCCTTCGGGACCCAGGATGGCCATGTGGGGCCGGATGGCGGGTCCCACTGAAGTCAGCCCCACCCGCCTGCGCCTTGGCTTCTCTTTCACTTGTGCCATGATGACAGCAGCACCAGGGAAGTCCATGGCTGCACGCCGGCGCTTCCCTGCAGGGCAGAGATGGGTGAGGGTCGGTGATACCTGACTGGTCCCCTTGTACCCTCTGGGGACACCGTGCTGCTCTGCCTTCCCCAAGGAGGAGGTAGACCTACCCAAGGTCCACATCAGGCCGGCCTCGGCAGGAGTGACAGTCTCGTCGATGTCATTGCCGTAGAGGCAGAGCCCAGCCTCCAGGCGCAGGCTGTCCCTGGCTGCCAGCCCTGCTAGCCACACATCGGGGACACCCAGGAGCTGTTCGGCCAACTCGACCGCCCGCGCTGCAGGCACTGATATCTACGGCAGGACACAGGCAGGGTCAGAGGGGCACGGCCTTCCCCTGCATTGGTACCGCAGTGGGGATGCTGGTGCAGTTCCCTGGTACCTCCACACCATCCTCGCCCGTGTAACCACAGCGCGTGACCCGGCAGCCCGGCACACCGAAGACAGTTGTGGTGATGCTATTCATAAAGGAGAGCTTGGCCAGGTCATCCGACAGCCCTGCCTGCAGAACCCGTGCCATGGAGGGACCTGGGGAGGCAGGTGGCTGGAGGACAGCAGTGCTCAGGGAGGTGGGGGGAGGTGGGGAGGGCAGTGACATTCACTGGGAGAGGACCTGGAGGAGGGCAGGCCCACGTGGGGCCCCCACTACCTTGCAGAGCCAGCAGCGCGTTGTCTGACACCTCCACGTGTACGTCACTGCCAGAGGCCCGCAGCTGCGCCGCTCTGTCCTGCCAGGGTGACAGGGGTCTGCTACCACGGGGGCCAGGCCAATGGCAGCCCCACACGTGGTCATGGCCACCTCACCCCGCACAACACGGGTGTCACCAAAAGGCAGGACTCATTCCCACTGTGCGTCCCCACATCCCGCGGGGCTCAAGCAGCCCCATACCCTCAAGATGGCCAAGTCCTTGTCAGCGCAGGCTGCGTTGGACACCACGTAGAGGTGATCTTCTGACGTATTTGTGACGATGAGGTCGTCCGTGATGCCGCCCTTCTCGTTGGTGAGCAGCGTCAGGGTGCCCTGCGGGACACGGCCCACGGAAGCATGGGCGCACTGCCTGGACCCTGCCAGGGCATCCCAGGGACCTCTGACCCCACCGGATGCTCGGTGCCCGCCCAGTGCCCCGTACCTGTCCTGGCTTCAGCTCAGCGATGTCCCCCACTACCAAGCTCTCCATGAACCTGACGCGGTCCCGGCCGTACACCAGGGTCTGCAAGGGGCCGGGGGGGTTGTGAGGTGATGCGGGTACCCCCCTGCCCTTGGCCCTCATCCCGACCCCGCTACCTGCAGCATGTGGGAGACGTCGAAGAGGGAGCAGTGGCGGCGAGTGTGCAGGTGTGACTGGAGGTGGCCCTGCCCGTAGTGCAGCGGAAGGCTCCAGCCAGCGAAGGGCACCATGCGCCCGCCGCGGGCCCGATGCAGGGCATCCAGCGGCGTCTGCTTCAGTCCATCCTCCCCGGCCCCGGCCCCCCCGGCCCCTCTCCGCGGCGCCGAGCCCGGGGGCCGGCGGCACAGCGCAGCGCGGCAGCCCGCCCGCAGCATCTTCCTCTTCCTCCGGCCTCCCGGCACAGCTCGGACCGGCCTCGGGGCTCCTGGGACATGGAGTCCACCCGGCCCTGGCCCCGGCCCCCGCCCCCGGCCCGGCCCGCCCTCGGCACCGCCTCCCCGGGGCTGCCGCCACGGCCACCCCATCCCCCAGAGACAGGCGGGCACAGGCAGGGCCAACGTAGCAGCTTTTAGTGGTGATCCCTCCAGCACCCCCGCACCCCTCGGCCCCCCTGCACCCCTCGCAGTGTCCGGGCTCTGCCCACGGGAGGTGCCCAGGAGAGGCTCACAGGGGTCTCTGGCGTGGCAGCGCTGCCTCTCACTGCTAGGCAGTGCAGAGGGAGTTAGGAAAGGGACACAGGGAGGGCTTAGGACCCCCGTGGGGTCAATGGCCGAGGCGGGAATGCAGGAGTCCATTCAGGCCCCGGGAGCATGGAAGGGGCACTTTTCCCCAGCTAGCACCAGCGGGTTCAGGTGTAGGAAAGCAGGTTGACATCGTAGCAGCCATCCACCTGGAGAAGAGAGCGACTGTCACTGTCTGCACAGCACTGCTGGGATACTCCAGCCCCGTCCTGCTGGGAGCAGCCCCTCTGGCAGGGCTCCTGAGCCATGTGGCAGGGCTGGGATCCCTGTCAGCAGGGTGCTGGCACTCACGTCAAAGCGCCCGATGCGGGCAGCTGCCTGGCGAGCCCGGATCACCTCTGTCAGCACCCACATTTGCTGGACCTCTGTCGACACCTTCTCCGGATCAGGGAGCTCCTGGAAAGAAGTGGGCACAATGCTGTGGAGCGGGGATGGCCCGGATGGGCTAGACAACCCTGGGTTTGGGCATCGATGTGGCTGGATGGCTGTGCCTCCCAGGGAGTCAGGCACGTGATGGTGCCCACGTTCCTGACCTGCTGGTGGTTTGCCAATGTGAGGTGAGCAGGGCCCCTCTCAAGGAAAACAAACCACTGGGGACATGGGTGAGTGACCCTGATCCCTGGGTGCTGCGGTACCGACACAGCCCACATCTGCTGGCAGGTGGCCAGGATGACGATAGAAAGTTGATTGCTGGCTAATGATTAAAAACCTAATCACGCAGATCCAGAGTTTCCCAACAGCCTCACTACATGATGCTTCCTGGGCTTGGGTGCAGAATCCTGGGCACATGTGCTGGGTCACCCACGGACCTTTAACCAGGTGGGACCCCCTTGGCTCAGCAGCAGCTCTCCTGGCTGGGGCACAACTCTCACAGGGGCAAAGCTCTCAGTGATGTTGGGAAGAGCCCAGCTCAGAGCAACCTCTGGCATCTGCCCTGGATACTCCTTGCCAACGGGCATGTGCAAGCAGCAAGGGACTGGGGTGCCCTACCCAAACTATCACACAGCTGGGCAAGGATGGGGAACTGCAGCCTCACTGCTGGTGCAGTGTGAGCACTGTACTATGGAAGCCCAGTAGCAGAACTGCCCTGACTGGTGTGGGTGATGAGCCACCCTCCTACAGGCAGCACCTCCAATTGATTCAGCAGGTTCCCATGGATGAGCCACTCCCATCCTGGCCCTGCTCTGCCTGGACTTTGCTCACTAAAGGCCACCAGCCAGGCAGATGTGGCTGGGAATCTGTAAATACATGCTATGGCTGTGACGCTCCTCTGCCTGCATGCTGTCCTGGCTGGACAATGCGTTCCCCAGAGCACACCCTCTGTAAAGTGCTAGGAACCAACCCTGTCTCCACACAACTCCACCCACCCCTGAGCGATGCTGTGCACCCACTGCTCCCACAGTGATGTCCCTGTCCCTGTTCCCACACATCCCACCTGCCACTGAAACACGCTGTGCATCCACTGCTCCCACAGAATGTTCTTGCTCCTGTCCCCATCCCATTGCATCCCGCCTGTCAGCTGAGTGACACTGTGCACCCACTTCTCCCTTGGAGATGTTCCTGTCCCCAGAGGGCAAACAGACTTAAGCATCACCTCAAATAGCACATCCCCATGGAGATATTTTTCTTGTTAGCACTGCAAACTACTTCCAGCACAAGGCGGGTTATTTCAGGGCTCCACAGCTATTCCTGGTGAAAGCCTGGAGCCAACAAGGCAGGCATGGGGCTGGCAGCCTCCCGAGGGATGCTCATGGCTGGCACCCCACAGAAATCCCTCCTTCCCCCAGTGCCTCAGCAGTGATTACTCACCCCGTGCAGACTGGCTGGCTGCTCCGGAGGGGTCAGCTGGGAGAGCCAGGAGGGAAAATCCTTCTGCGGACTCTGAAACAGATCCAGAGGGTCACACAAGGTGTTCCCAATGTTATCTCCATCCTTTACACCAGGCAGCATGCTGGAGCTCAGAGCCCACCCCCAGTAATATTGCTATGGAAGTGTCACTTTACTATTCTTAAAGAGAATTTTGTAGGGAATTCTGTGTTTTGAGTGGAGCAGTCCCTTTCTCAGCACCAGTGGAGCACAAGTGCCCCAGCAAAGGACAAGGACTTCGAACACATACCTGTGTGTGCTCCCAAGGGCTGTAGGGGGAAATGCCAGGTATAGAGCTGGGGACAGTGGCTTGTCCTGGCCCCCTGCCCATGCCTGGCAGTGGGATAGCTCTGGCACCTGCTCACCTTCTGTCCAGGGGGGAAAATCTGCAGGTCCTCGATGGTGAAGTGGAGCCAGACTGGGGAGGGCTGTCGCAGGATGAATCGCATTGCTGTCACCTGGTCCACATCACACAGCATCTGCAGGGCAAGGGTGTAACCACAGGGGCTGGGACGGACTGGAGACAGCTTTTGGGGTATCCTCCCAAAACCCCCAAGCCACCCCAGATGGAAGAAGCCCAAGGGAAGCATTATCCCCAGAAGGCTGGCTGGGCTGAGTGGGGCACAGGGACCCTCGCAGCCATGGGGGTCGGTGGGATCTTGGCACCAGACCCCTGGACCGGGAGTCATCCTGGAGTGTGGGTGAAGAGGGGTGAGCCCCAGAGAGGTGGGTGATGCCACGGATGCTGACCTGGTGCCGATGGAGGCAGAAGTAGTCCTGGGAGCCCTCCTCGGTGTGCGGGCAAGGCATCAGGCACAGGTCCCGCAGGCAGGTCACCCAGCGCCGGGACCCGCTGGGGCCGGAGCGCTGCACCCGCACGCTCAGGAACGCCGTGTAGAAATTTTTGAACACGATCTCCTGCACCTGCGGGACCAGCGACCCCAGCCCCACAACAGCATCCCCTCATACCCGCACCAGCATCCGCCGCGATACCGACACCGGCATCCTCCCCCCAGCACTAGGACGGGCACCGGCAATCCGCCTCCCATACCGGGACCGGCGGGTCCCCACACCGCGCTAGCACAGCCCCGCACCGGCATCCCCCACTCTACTGGGACGGGCACTGACTGCATCGGTAAGGGTGGTACCACAGCACCGGCATGCACCCGTTACCGGCACCGTCCCCGGCATCCCTTCTGCCCTGGCACCGCCCCCGGCTTCTCCCCATACCGGCCCCGGCATCCCCACCCCGCCCGGCCCCGCCGCTGCCCCCGGACCGACACCACACCCAGCCCCGACTGCCCCGGCCCGGAACAGCCCCTGTCTTCCCCCGGGACCGCTCCGGCACAACCCCCGCCGGTACCGCCCCCGGCATCTCCCCGTGACTCAACGGGACCACCCCGGTACCCCCCACGCCGGTACCGCGGCGGGCGCGGCCGCACTCACGTCGGCGGCAGCGCCGCGGGGGAAGCGGAGGTCGATGACTGCGACGCCGGGCCGTGCGGGCTCGGCGCCCCCGGCCAGCTGGAGGGGGGCGGCGGGGCGGGGGGCGCAGGGCAGCGGGGAGCGGCCCGTGCCGGCGGGCGGACCCGGCCCCGCCGCTCCCGACATGGCGGCGCCGCGCGGCCGCCGCTCCGGGGCGGGGCCGGGCCGGGCGGTGGCGTCACCGCCCGCGGGCACCGGCAGGGGGCGCCCCCGCCCCGCCACCGCCCCGGGGCGGCCCCGGCGGGAGCGGGAACGGGGGCGGGGCCGGGGCAGCGCCTCCCCGGCACCGGCACCGGCATCGGCATCGGCATCCCCGGGCGGGCTTATAGTTTATACGGCGAGGACATCGCCCCGCGGCGCCGAGACCGGAGGCGGAGGTTGAGCACCCCCCCGCTGCCCTCCCGGGGCCACCCCGGCAGCGCCGTCCCGGGGTGAAGCGGCGGGTCCCGCCCCGGTGTGCGGGGTCAGCCCTCCACCCGGGGCGCACACGGGCAAATCCCGGCTGGGGATGCCTGGGCTCGGAGCAAAGGAGATGGGTACGGTACCGGTACCGTGGCGGGTTCCCCGGGGCCGGCCCGAGGGGGCTGAGCCCGTACAAACTGCTGGCAGCCGGACACCGGTTTGTAAGTCTTTTTTTTTTTAATAAAACAATCGGAGTCTGTATCAAAAATTTAGTAAAAAATTAGATTTGAGAGTTCACCGATTTTTTTTAAACTATTAACTATTCCTGGCGCTCATTTTTCTTTTTTTTTTTTTTTT
>VRYO01000638.1:1227309-1291585 GCA_009812075.1 Sialia sialis | reverse complement strand
AAATAAAAATGATAAAATAATCAAACCCCGAACCAAGAAGCTGATCCATCCCGAGAGGAGGAGGAGGAGGGGGCTGGCTGGCTCCTCTGACCAGCCTGTGGAGCTCGCCTGCAGCACAGCACTGCCCTCCCCCTCCCCAAAAACTACACATCCCAGTTTAGGTAAACAGCAGATTAAATGTAAAAACTTAAACCATCGACTTCAGAAAGTCCCTTGAATTTAATTATTTTTAGGCTACCTTTCATGTTACGTCCTGTAGCTAGACACACGTGAATAGAAAAAACAGTACAGTTAGTGTTAAAGGCAAACAGCGGAGACCCAGAGTGCTACCCCAGTGCTGCCTGCTCCTCCCGACCCGGCCCGACCCGTCCCGACCCCCCTCCCTGCCCACCGCCCCGGCCCCGGCCGAAGCCCAGCCGCCGGGAAGGCGTCTTTGAGCCGAGAAATTTTTTTTCTATGAATAAAATAAAACCAAAGCTTGTTAGGCAAAAATAAAACAAGTGTCCCCCGAGTCCCGCGAGCGCTCCGGTGCAGCGGGCGCAGCCGGGAAGAGCCTGCTGGGCAGCGGGCTGGGGTTTCGTGTTCCCGGCTGGCGAGGGGGCTGCCGGCCCACAGACAGCACCGGTGTGGAGCTGGAGGCCCCTTCTCCCCCGAGAGCCCCCCGTTTGTTAAGGGGGGACGTAGGGTGGTGGGGACCTGTACGGGGTCATGTTCTTCGGGCGGGAGCCTTTCCCCTCCATGGGTGCAGTGAAGGGGGGGGGAGGCTGGTAGGGCGGCGCGTTGGGGTCCTCGTCGCGCAGCGGAGTGTACTCCCCGATGGTGTCCTGGTTGAGCGGCGTGGTCTCCGGCATGCTCTGGTTGGGGTACTCTGGAGGGGGCAGTGGGGCTTTCTCCTCCTGGAGGATGAGGGGCATGCTGGAGGACGGTGGGGGCTTGGAGTCGTCCAGCTCGTCAGCGAAGATGATGGGCACGCCTTTCTTTATGAAGGTGGCCTGGTCTTCGATGGTCAGCTTGCCTTTCCTCTTCTTGCGGTAGCAGATCATGGCAATGATGCCAGCCACGAGCAGGATGGCGGCCACCACCACGGCAGGGATGACGGTGTGCAGGTACACATCGTCCTCGCTGCTCTTCTCAGGGTCTTTGCCTGCTGCCACCGTCGGCGTCGCCTCTGAGATCACCCTGCCATCCTTGGTCACGGGCACAAACTGGATGTGCCTGCAGCTGCCGGAACCAACCACAGACACATTCAGTGGCTTGAACTCGGGCTGCAGGACATTGGAGAAAGCTGGGCTTGGCCTGCCGGAGTCATCCGCAATTTTTTTGCTCAAAGTCCGGATCTGCTCCCGAGGGCAAGGCTCCAGGGGCAGTGTGTTGTTGGTCCACTCCACCACGATGGAGCCTTTGCTGATGTCCTGCACTGTGATTGTGCTGCTATTCCTGTCGCCAAACGCCAGAGCCAGCTTCTTCACCAGCATGATCTTCTTATGGATGTCGTTCACCACTGCTTTATGGTCCCCTTCCAGCCTGGCCTTGAACTTCACCGGAGACTTGTCCCCATGTGGGTGTTTGTGGACATGGATTTCAAAAGCATCCACGGCAAAAAGCCCGCCCTTGTCGGTGGCATACATGAAGTACTCGTGCTTCCCGATGTGGTTGTGGTCTGGCATGCCATACATGAGCTGGCTGGTGCTGTTGAACTGCACCCAGGAATTCTCCTCGATCATCTGCTGCTCCTTCAGCTTCAAGGTCAGCTGCAGCTTGTCCGTGGTGGTATCCTCCTTGTCATAGAAGGTATCTGACGGTATCTTAACCTCAAAGTAGGTGCCCTCCCAGGCGTCGACCCTGTCGATGTGGTTGGTCAGCTTGGGCGGCTCGTTGGGCTCCCAGGGCCGGGGCAGCCCGCTGGCCGTGGTGCGCACGCGGGACGGCGGAGAGGCCGTTGTCAGCTTGGAGATGGGGGATCTGGTTGTGCTGGGAGGCTTTGTCGGACGGGGCGTTTTGGGCCTTCGAGTAGGCCTTCGTGTTATTGCCGTGGAGGAATCTGTGGTGGACGGCGTGGCTGGCTTCAGGGTGGAGATTCTCGGTTTCTTGGTGGTAGTTGAGGGCGGTGTGATCACTGCTGTGGGCTCTACGTACCCAGGCATCGTGGGGCGAATCGGCACGGAGACTGTGCCTGTGCCCTCTGCTACCCGGGTCGGCTGGATCGGGCCCAGCGTGGGCGTCTGGACAATGGGGCCTCTGGTTCTGATGGTGACTGTTGGCTTCCTCGGCAACGGAATGGGCTCCCGGACGGGGGGTGCCATTGTCTCTGTGGGAGGTGCGATGGCAGGTGACGTTGGGGTGGGGACAATCCTGGTGGGTGGCTCTTGTGCAGCAGTGGTGGGCGGCCCGATGGCAGTCAAAGGCGTAGGGGTGGCGTTGATCTGACGCCGCATCCTCTTTGGGAGGTGAGGTTTCTTGTTAGCAATGTGCCAGCCAACAACAGGGTAGCCAAGGCGGGCAGACATGGTTCCTTCCTTAGCTGGAGCCTCTACCTTGCTGATGTTGGGGACACTGTTTTGGCTCAGGGAACATCCCAGTTTCCATGAGAGTAAGGCCCCGTTTTCCACCACCTTCTTTGCATTTCCTGGTCCAGCCATGAAGGCCGACATGTCAAAGAGTCTGTTATTTACAACAGGAACCAACTTCATGTTGTGAAGTTCCACCTCTGAAAAGCTTCTCATTCTGTTTAAGAGTTCAATCCTCTGCTTTGGTGTCATTTTTGTTAAGTCGGCATCCAAAATGACAGTCAGGATGGTGACTGGCTCTTCCGAGCCGCACACGAAGGGCGCTGTGTCACTTGTGTCTTGGACGGCCACTCGCACCGACTGAGGCTCATTGTGGTCTTCCTGATGGACCTCCACAGAGAAGACGTTTGTGGTCTGTGGGACATAGCTCCCATTCGGGAAGGGCTGCAGAGTGGTCACCGAGATGTAGTGGACGCCCTTGTCCGTGTCAAGGGGCAGCCCTTCCAGGGAGCTACTCTCTGCATTCCAGTGCAACCAAGAAGGCAAGGAGTCCTTCCCAGCTTCCGAGATCTACCAAACAACAACAAAAAAAAGCTTTTAGAAGTACAGCATTAGGACAGGTTCTATCAGTAGTAATGCTTAATATCAGGGATAAAAGAAAAAATCTGAAGTGTAACAACTGGGGAAGGAACATCCAGGCCAGAGTACAGCAGCCTGTGCCTCCTCCTCCACACGTGTTGGCAAGGACGAGCTCTGCAGGGTGCACTGGACTCAAAGAGCTTAAGGAGCCACAAGAGGTCATAAAGTCCCACAAGGCCCCCTCGCCTGCAAGTGCTCCAACACTTGCTATGCAACTGCCAAGCACAAGTGGTTCATTTTCTCTGAGGGCAGACGGGGAGTTTACGTCATGGGGACAGTGACAAAGCTGAGATGAAGTTATGCTGTACAGCAGAGCTAATCAACAACTGCCCTCTTCCCACTCCTTCCTCTCCCAGCTTGGCCACCTTCCTCCTTTCCTCACCCCATCACACCCTGCCCACCCTACACACATCAAGCCCACTGCTCCAGCAGCTCAGCAGAACACGTATTTTTTCCACTTATTTTCAGCTTGTCCCACTGTCCCGAGAGCCAGAATGACCCAGAGGGGCTGGAATCTGGCCAGCTATGGTTCTTGGTCCCTGGCCTGGCTGGAGCACACTAGCTCTCAATAAGTAGCAGGAAATCCTGAGAGCTATGTGGTGTTGTCCTGCTCTGCCAGAGGAACAGCAGCTGAGAATAAAGGAAGGGAGTAGACCCAATGTAATGGCCAGTGTGGGCAGGCAGGGATGGTGGCACACGGGCTGGGGAATTGCTGGACATGACACAGGACAGCATGTCAGCCTGGCTTCACCCCCAGGCTGGATAAAAATGAAGGATTTCACTTTCACATAGTAACTTGCTGCTGCAAGGGAAGGCTTTGTCTCAGAGCACAGGCACCTCAGGACTCCAACGCACTCTTTACTATCTCCTTCAGCCCATGGGCCTCTGTCTCCTGCCCTGGGTTGTAGCTGAAGGTGGGTGCAAACCCCCAAACTCCCCAGTTCCTGGCAGCTGACATCCCTCTGCTCTACAGCGGAGTTGCACAGGCTGGGCAGTGGAAGGGGTGATGTTGCAGCAGACCTCTCCTTAGGGGTAGAAATTAGCCAAGACACAGACTTTCATGTAACAACGTGAAAAGAGACCCAGTTAATTCTTCTTTACAGCTCAGCCATCCTGACTCTGGCTGCAGCAAGCTCCTGCTGTAGGGTCCAGCTGCAGACTCTACTGGCTCTTTCCTGCTGGACTGTTACTACAAGTATTAGTTTGCAGACTCTGACCCAGGCTTTCACCTAGCTGGACTATGACTGCAGGCTCCAACAGCAGGCTCTAACTCCACCAGACCCAGACTGACCTCAGAGCAGATCTTTTACAGCAGTAACTCTCTTCCTTGTTTCCTTCTTCTTTGTGTCTCTCTGGATCCTTCCTTCTTCATCAGGGCTCCTCTATCTCCTCAGGGTCCTCTTCCTCCAGGATCCCCTCACCAGCCAACCCATCCCTTGTATCACACTTCTCTTTATTAGTCAGCTGCGACCCGTTAAGGGCAAGACTATTCCTCCTCTTTGGTAGTTAGTACAACTCTGACTTATCAGGGGCAAGATTGCCTGTAGTCCCTTCTTCTACACCTACAGGGTGAGGCTCCCAGCTCGGGGGGCTGTGACATTTCCCAGGCTGTAGGTACTCCAGAGTGAGTAACCTGAGCTTCCTCACCTCCCAGGCCCGGAGGCGTTTGGCAAGTGCCCTGGCTGGGCTTTCCAGAACTCCACAGGCATTTCCCTCTGACACTCAGTGCAAACAGGATGCTCCGGGGCTCACAGAGACACATTCAGCAGCCTGGTCCAGGATCTGGGCTCACTGCAGTCCAACACAGAGCCAGGCTCTAGCTCTCCTCCTGAAAGGGTGCTTTGGTTCTCTGCAGTTCTGTAAAGCTTGTACGTATTTCATAATTTACCCAAATACACAGCTGGGAGAGGAGCTTTGCAAGGAAACCTGCGTGGCAGGGGCATTGCAGCATCCAGCAGAAGGTGCAGAGCTGGGGCTGGACTAGAAAGACTGCAGATCCCGCTGGGGAAAGCCCCTGGATGGACAGGGAAGGATGCCTGGTGCCGCAGGGCTGGGCACACTGTGAGTCCTGGGTGCCATTCCCACTCCCTGTCTGCAGGCAGGATCCAGGCAGCACCCTGGGGCTCAGCCCCACACTGTGGGTTTCAGCACACTGAAGGGTCTGGATGCACAGCTCTGCCAGAATAACACAGGACCCAAAAGTCTTTCAGCAAGAGCAGCACAAAAAAGATTTTGTGCAAGAGCTGCAGAGGGTTTCAGCTGTGATCACGCAGGCAACACCCTCGTTCCTCTCCTCTGTGAAGGACCAGCCCTGCTTTCAGCCAGCCTAGACAAGCTGGAGAACACATCATGAGCCTCACGCTGGGTACAGCTCAGAGAGCAGAGCTTAAAGCTCTCAGCACAGCTTCAGTTAACTCCTCACCAGCAATATCCCAGAGCAGAGAATTCCAATTCCTGGAGGAAGCAGTCCCAAGGGCCCTGTACCTCAGCATATGCCACCATGCACCAACATGTGAGCATCCCTCCCCTGGGCCTTGCTGTGTAGCCACGTGTCTGGCAGAGGACAGGGGGTTTTGGCAGGGCTGTGGCTGCGTTCCCTCCTCCTCCACTGCAAGAACAGGAGCTGCTTTTAGCCCAGACATCCCAAAGGAAAGGCAGCCCTTCACCTGAGCTGGGCACAGGGAGCCAAGCCTCGCTCTTGCAGGAACAAAGGAACGAATTGTCCTTCCTTGGCATTGCTTCTGCCAAGAGAGAACAAAGGCAGTGTCTGCTCCTGCCCAGCCAGAAGCACTGACCTGCCCCTGTCTTCCTTTAAAAAAGAGTCGTTTCCTCACACCCTCTTAAAAACCGAGGTGCCAGGATACTGCCCAGTGCAATAAAGCATTTACAGTAGCATTTACAAGAGCTGGATGGTTCCACTCTTTATCCTCTTGTGCCAAAATTATCCACTAACCTGCCCACTGTGGAGGATGGGCTGGGCACACGTAAGGAACAGAAACATAGGGAGGCAGGACAAAGCCACAGCATTATTGAGGCTTACACAACCAAGAAGAATAAAAACTTTAATAGTGAGTGGTTAAATTCACTCTGAATGTGTAATTTTAGGCTACATTTGGATCAAATCTTCCCTTCTGTGCACTCTGCAAAAGCCCTTAATTATAGGATCACACACTCCACACAGCTTTCCTGAGAGTTGGGGTTTGCTGCTGCTGCCTCCCTCCTGGGCACTGGCATGACTTGAGCAGGAGACCTACAAGCAGCAGAACTTTACCCTCAGTCTCATGTCACAAGGTGATTCTTCCTTCAGTCATGTCTGCTCCTAGTTTTGACAGCCAAACTCACTTCAGAAAGGTGGCTGACCCCGCATGCAGAAGTGACGGAAAGGAAGGCACAGGCCAGTCTGAATATTCCTGCTCGAAAAATCACTTTTAACCTACTGTTTACATGTAGGGCCCATGCTAGAAAAGGAAACTGCAGCCAGATTCACACCAAAAACTAGGCTCTCCTGAAAAACAGAAACAGGCCAAGCAATCACTGATTGGGATGACTTGTTCTAGCAGGGACGCGACAGTTGCAAAACATTTATAAACCCACTTAAACTTGATTTAAAAAGAGCTGAGCTAGTTCAGCTGTATTCAGCCTGTGAGATGTGGCCTGTTTCTAAAGGCTCTGCAAGAGATGATTAAGAAAATCAAATTTATGTGGATTACTCCTATGAAACCTGTGCCTCCTCTGGGAAATAATCTTTGAGAAGGCAACAAGTCACAAGCATTCGATGTCTCTGCACTGCTTTAAACACAACAACTGACCTGACAGCAGGAATCATCTATGTTTCACATGACAAAGGAAGAGCCCAGAAAGATTAGAGTAGATAAATAAAGCTGTTATTATGATGGATAATAATAATGATTGCTCCTAAACAAACTCTGACCAGTGGAGCCCTTGGCATGGATCTGTCCTGTCCACCATCACTGCTGTGTTTGCGGTGGTGCAGAACTGGGAGGAGGGAGACCTGGACTCTGTTCTAGCAATGTTTCCTTCAAATATTGCTTCAAAGGGCATTTGTTAAGCCTACACGTAGTTAATGATTTGGGATCTCTAGTTTTCATGTTAAAAGTTTCCCAGTTTTCTATGTATGCAGTAACTATCAGCCTTAAGCCCTGCCATTTCCCTCAAGGGGTCTGGTTTCAAAATAACTCTTCTGTTGCCCAAGTTTAAAAAAAAAATAAAAAAAAGGCTGCCTTTGTTTTTTCATTATTTGAGATAATTGTAAATGAATGCTTATCGGCAAAAGATTACACAAGCCTGGCAGTGTGTTGAAGACCATTAAAAATAAGCCATGACCATGATTTTAAATACATACACTGAGTGGTCTGGCTGGTTTTGAAGACCTTGTTCACAAAATCCTTTCAAATACACATGGCCTGTTATTTTTAGGCCAGCCAAGAGCAGTCAGCTCATGAAAGAAGATAGCTCAGTTTGACTTGTTTTTATAAACTTGGATCTTCAAGCCCTGTAGCCAACAAGACAAAGATAAGCAAAGGAGCAGTGAGCAAAACTGCTGCCTCGAGGGAATTCAGGCAAAAACTGCATTCTTCCTTCAAGACTGCCCTTTAATCCTCCAGGCATTTAGTCCTCCTCCTCCTGATGAATTCCCCAAAAAGCAGGCATTGAGGAGATGGAGAGGAGATGCTGCTAGGAGATGGGTACAGTAGGATCCTGCCACAGGTCTCCACTATGGCACACCACTATGAAAACTTGCCAGTCCTGGAAGTATCCGATGGGATCTGCCCTGTCTGTGCTGACAGACCTCCACATGGGCAGCAGCAGCTGTGAGTCTGTTCCTTCCAAACCAGTCCTAAAAGCCCCTTGTCTGTTTTTGGGCAGTCAACATGGGCAGTCCTGCAGCTCCGCCAGATCTCCAACTGCCTCATTTCCCTCCCTGTGTCCAGCAGCTGCTGACAGACAGACCCTGTGCCAGAGTTTTATCTGGGGTGCAATTATAGAAGACAATTTACTGTAGCCAGACTCCTTCAGCATCACCCCAACACACATGGCCAGCAATGAGGAATATCCCAGCTGGGCCCTCCAGAAGGTGAGTTGAGCTATGCCCAACCCACTGACCCAGCCAGTGTCACACCAAGTCTGCAGGCTCAGGCTTCTGCAAGCAATTAACCAGCAGGCAGGGGAAGAAAATGGAAATTCAAATGCAATTCAAATGCAAATATAACTGCAGAGAAAGAGTCAAGCCTAAGCTGTTTGCCTAAGCCCAAGCTTCATCTTAACCCCCTGCTAATGCTGCAGCATGGGCAGTGTTGGCAGCAGAAGCAACAGGCAGCCTCAGCCCCAAATCAGATTCACGGGCAGGCAAATTCCCATTGCCTTGCTCCACACAAGCTGGGGGAGGGACACTGGTTTCAGATCGACCACAGTGCTGCTGGAACACTGCAGTGAGCACAGGCAGACTGCAGTCAGGAGAAGCGATGGGCATGGGACCTGCAGGCTCCAGCTCAGAGGACAGAGTCCTTGTTTTGGGAAGGCAGGCTCTGCCTGTGGATCCATCAGGTGCACTCCACATGGCACAAAGGCTGCACCATGCCTGCAGACCAAGCTGTCCAGGAACCACAGCCCCAGGCAGAGGCTGCTGCCTGGGTCATGGAATGTCATGGTGCAAGACAGGGGCTGGACACCCTCAGCCCACAACAGCTGCTAGTTCAAGTGTTTGGACAATGCTTTCAGACACATGGCCATTTTCCATGTTGCTCTGTGGTGGGCCAGGGCTTGGACTTGATGGTCCTTGTGGGTCCCTTCCCACTCTGAATATCCTATGATTCCATGAAGCTGTGAGCCTTTAGCCCCAAGGAACAGCCCTGCCAGGGAGGTTGGCCTGTGTGCATCTGGGAGAGCTGTGAAGGAGCCTCCAACCTCACTCCCCACCTCCTTTCCTCAAACACAACAGAACTGCAAACTAGGACATCACACAGGCCATGCCTAGAAACATAAGGCCCAGAAAAGAGTGGTGCAAAGAGGGTGGGCACTTCTCAGAGCCTTCTGCTCACTGGGCACAGCTAGGGTGCTGCTGCAGTGCTGTGCTGTGGGAAAGCTCAGGCTGGAGAAAGGGAAGATGTGCTTGGCAGAACGAGAGGGAGGATTGAAATGCAGATACTTCCCTGTGGAAGGGACTGCGATACCTGCCAGGGCTTTTGGGTATCCTCAGCAGACACTGCTCCTCTGGGCTGCTGTGTACCTTGCACAAAAGGCTCAGGAACTCATGGACAAAAACAAGCTGCTCCAGGACACTTCATGCAAATGCCTCTGCCTCTGGAAGTCTAAAAACAGCTCAGAGACTCGACTGGCTTTCAGAAGTACATCAGCCTTGGTGACCCGAGCCTTCCTTACCAGCAGGAGCTCACCACCTCTGTTCAGAGCCAAAAGCTACATGAGAACAGCTGGTAGTTGGTGCTTCCCTTGTGCACAGGTAGGTCAGGATGGCTGAACTAACCCCACATTTTGGTTGGTCCCAGCCAAAGCCCTGCAAAGCCTTTCCTGCATGTCTCCATGCACTGAAGCTGCTTGCTTTAGAAAAACAAATCAAACCCAGCCCAGAAAGCTGATCTAAGGGGGAACAAGGCTTGCAGAGGCCACATCACTAGTCCTGGCCCTCACCTTCAAGTTCAAATTTCAGCCTCTGAAAGACCAGGTAGCAAAGCTACTGGAAGTAGCTGCTCTGCTTTTATGTGCTCATGAAAACCTGAATGAGAAGCGTACGTGTCTCCTGCTAATCTGCATTTTCCAGCCATTCAAAGAGCGAGTGAAGCCTCACGCACAGAAAGCAGCCCCCCTTCTCTGCAGATGTGGGTGTAGGGCTGTGCTGCGGGCTCAGCCTGCCTTCCACACGAGCTGGGCTTTGTCTGACCAGCTTCCTTACCATCAGTAAAATGGCTCCACAACGGTGCAGACCGAGAGGCTATGCCCAGCCCATGCCACCCTCGCATTCTCCTGCCATGACAGCTTCTTTTCCAGATGCGCCTCTGTGCTGGCTATAAGGACACCATTCAGCGTCCCACTCTGCCTGGGCAAGGGAACACAACAGCTGTTTCACTGGGAGGTCACTACAAAACATTGAGTGTCCCAAGAAATCCTCCTTTCATCGGTCCATGCAAGCAGCTTGGAAGGATTTGTTTAGCCTTATTGTTGGAGTGGGAAGGCACAGCCCGCCTGCGCCAGGGCTAGGGTCAGCATGGGCTGCCCACACCCTGCTTTATCCCTTGTCCAGGGGGCGAGCAACGGGGCAGGAAAAGCCTCAAACAGCTTTGAAAAAAAAGTTTGGTCGGGCTCTTCTTTCAGCACGACTTTTTGTAAGTAAAAGGCCAAAGGGAAGCAAAAATACCACAAAGCAGGGATGCCAAGTGCTGGGGGTTTAGTGCTGCCACCGCACAGCTAACCAGCCCTGGCAATTTATTCCTGCCATCAGCAGATTGCTGGAAAGCTGGCTTTCAAGAGCATGGCAAGGAAAGGCAGACCGGATCTTGCATACTCAGGTCTGCTCCTTCACAGGATTCTCATTATCATCACATTCCTCTGTCTCCCTGGATGCACAGAGCAACAACCTGTAAGAGCAGGACAAAACAAGGAACTTCCCAGCCCGTCTGAAAAGCCAGTTTATAATTAGATCGAGTCACATTTTCCACTCCTCCAAATTCAGAGCTTGTTACTAAGCGTGCACTGAAAATGCCAAATTCTCTGACTCGGTCTCACTGCAGGAAAAAGATAAGCGTCCCCCTTTGCCTCCCTGCAGAAATCTTATCAGCTCATCTTATCACTCAGATTGCAACCAAGCAAAGCTCTGCCCAAGTCGTCCTCTGCCTGGACCTGTTCCAGACACTGCCATTTATCCCTGTGTGCTTGCCTGTAAATAGAGGCTGTTGCTGCACCTCCCAGTTAGTCCAAGAAAACCAGGGACCCTAGGGAGGAGGTGAAGCTCAAATGCCTTGACACAGAGAGCCTTTTAAGATACCCAGCTTGATGACACAGCCCCTCGGGAGTGCTCTTTGCTTCTCTTCTTCCTTTGAGAAATGTCATTTTAATAAATTTCACATTCAGTTAAAATGCTTTGAAATAAAGATCATTGCAAGAGGAAAAAAAAAAAATCAGTGTTTTGTGGTTTTCTTCCCTGAAAGCAAGTGTGTCCTGGCACTGCAGGCTGGCTGCCAACATCCAGCCCTTGGCTTTGGGGTTGGAGCAGGATTGAGGTGAGCAGCACAGCCCTGACAGTAGATATCCATGTCAGGACTCCTGCAACCCAATCTCTGTGGATCCTCTTTATAAATCAAGGTCCCTGACATCTGATGAGAGCAAAGCTGTTCAATAAAAGCCACTTCAGCAGATGGCAAATAGAACAACCACTGGAAACTCAGCCTCCTACTTGGAAAGTTTAGTGGTGGACTTGGCAGGGCTGGGTTAATGGTTGGGCTGGATAATCTAAAAGGTATTTTCCAACCTGAACAACACAGTGATTCTATGAAAGCAAGACTCCCTTTTTCCCAGATGGATATCCAGTCTCTGATAACCTCCAAACCCGCTCCATGGCTGCACTGTGTAATTTATCTGAGTGAATTCTGCTGCTCTAATCACTTTCCCACCAGATATGTTTGCTTACAGAGAGCTTCTCAGGGCCTCTGCTATGTGTTTTACCTGTCTTCCCAACAAAGCCCTGGTGAAACTGTGCACTTCAAACCTAAAACTGATCAGGGGTGAAGACACAGCTGGGAATGCTCACCTGTGCTCACCTGAGCTGCTCAGCATTGGCTACAAACCCATGCAGATCTGCTCTGTGGGGTCCATCCCACACTAGGACTGAAGGCAGGTCAGCAGCTTTACATGACCTTCAAGGAAGACTCAGCAAATCTCCTGCTCTGGCAGGGATGTGCCTTGGGAAGCAGTGCACACCACGAGTTTCTCTCTTCCAGCATGCTTTATAGATCCATCTTTAAACACAAGTTATTTAATAGTGCCTCTATGTATTATAGGTATATGCATTTAGGATATCAGGCTGTGCAAGGGCTCAATCCCTTGTGGGTGTTGTATTCTGACCCTGGCTGGTGGGAAGATTGGAGAGCCACGTTTGGCAACAGCCACCACTCCAAATCATGCTCCTCACCTTTTGTCCTTGTCTGGGACTCAACAACTGGAAGCAGCAAAAGCTACAGACCTGGATATTTTAGCTGACAGGAAGATGTCCAAACCAAAGCAAAGCAGACATGGAAAAGCAAACAATTGTAGGATATATCAAACAAGGTTATTTATAGAAGAGAAAAGGAAGTTTTGATGCTTTTATAAAAGGTTCTGGTAAAATTTCATCTGGAACGTTTTGAACACTGTGGTCATGCAAACACAAGAAAAATAAACTCAAGCTGGAGGAGGTGCAGAATACAGCTGCAAAGCTGAGGGGAAGGAAAGAAAGCTTATTTTATGAGAAAGACTAAAGAGGTTGGCTTGTTTAACCTAATAAAATCAAGATGGGGAATATGCCTGTCACCTATAAATACATAAGGGAAGTAAATATTATGAAGGTAGAACTGATTTAGGCTAAAGGGCAGCACATATAAATATTTCTAGCCATCTCTAAATTTAGGCTAGAAGCTGCATTTTGAATCAGAGCAGCCAAATTCTGGAGCAGCTTCAAATAGAAGCGGCAGGAACAGGAAATCCAACTGGTCTTTGACGGAAGCATGATCTGTTCTCTGACAGGACACAGCTGAGAGGTAACAGGGCAGACTCCAAACAGTGGAAATGGGGTTAAGGAGATGATGACTGGTGAAGGTGCCAGCACTAATGCCCATGTTTACTCTGTCCTAGGCAGCATCTGCCTGGAGCCAGTGGCAACCCACCCACACATTGTCGGTATGGCAAGGGGGGTGGATGAAATTGGGTGTTTTAACCCAAACCTTGTAAAAATAACAATGTTTTGGTGTCAAATGTGACAGAAAGGGCTGCAACATGCCTTTCAGGGAGGCACAGCAAGGAATTTTAATTTCCAGCCACTCCCAGACAGCAGGAGAGCAGTCTTACAGTCAGAAGCCTTGCTGCAGTGAGGAAGCTAGAGGACAGCATCTGGACAGACCTGCTGCCAAATCCAACAGCTGGAATACCTGCAAGCTCCTGCTGCTCTTCAGAGGACATGATACTGCCTGACCAAGGCACTTGCTTGGGAACACAAGGCACAGGGGAAGGGCATTTCCATGGCTCCAGTGCCTTGCAAGGCAGCTGGCTCTGAGCAATGTGGAAACACACTCTGAAATAAAGACACATGGCTGTTTTTTCCTCCTTTTTTCTGCAGCTTGAGCACCTTCAAATAAGCTTGCTTTTGTCCTTAGCCATGAAACCCTCACCTGCTGTTCAGCAGCTTTGGGGGTGGCAGGGAAAGGCTGGGGACTGCTCCCAGGAGCACATACCTGACTGTGCAGGAGTGCGTGCCTGCGGGGCACTCCTTCACCACGCTGCACATGCCTGGCGTTGTTTCCATCCCACAACCGAGTTTGCAGAGAAAAGTATTTTGTCTACAGCTGGCTGGAATCTGCTAACAAGCAGGGAGAGGATCTGAGAAGGAGCTTCAAGGCGATCCCCACCACAATTCTAGAAATAATCAGTGGGAATCATCTAGAAATGAAGCAATCACACTTTCTCCAGGCTCCAGTGGGAGTCTGGGGTCAGCAACTATCAGCCTTTTTTTTTTAAATAAAAAGTTATACACAGTTTCTTTGAAATTTAAGAGGAAAAAATATAGGTAAGCATATCTCATTGTAAAACCCTGCTCCATCTCACAAGGCACAGCCCTTATTCTTTCTTAGCAGGGTTAAGTACACCAGAGACTAAGATGCAGAAGTATTAGACTTTTACTGTTCCAGCTGAGAAATGTCAGGCAGCCTGAGAAAAAGACCAGAGCAATCTGCCCTGAGAAACAAAACAAAATGCACCCTAGCACCCAAAATTGCCTACGCAGTTCTCACTAGCCAGGAATCAAATCCCCATAGCAAAGGTCAGCTGTGCTCAGCAGCCAATGTGCATTCTCTCAAGGAGAGCTCTTACAGAGACAGCAGCTAAGTGAGAGCCTGCTGCACTTCTAAAATCAATTTCAAGGTGAACAGATGCAACATGCACTCGGGCAAACCCAGGGATAAGCATGAAAATCGCTCCCAGAGCTGGCTGAACTCCACACATCCAGCAGCTGCTGGGTCCTGCTGCAGCCCAGTCCGTTCCAGGCTCTCTGGGTGTGTTGGTGTTGGTCAACACATCTCACACCTACATAGCAGAGATATAATTTGAAGCCATCAGGTGGGGTGGAAATAATCCATCAGTATTTTCCTGCAGCTACTTGAGCTATCACAGATTACTTTTGTGCCAGGAAAATATGACAGAGGAAACTGTGGTGTTATATAAACACTGACACTTATTCTTGCCATCAAAGCAGCTATTAAGACAACACCAGAAAAAGCTACTTGGATGCAAAATCCCAAACCAAAGTTATCATTTCTGTAACATGAGACCTGTGGCTCACCACAGGCTCTGGCAGCCCAGTGCTGTAGAGGTGCCCTGTGCCCTGAGCACAGGCTGTGGGTGAGGCTGGGCAGGACCTCAGCCATGGGGCAGCTCAGAGTCACCAAGACCAGCCTGGCCCCTTCCCCGATTCCTCTGGCCAGAGGCTCACCCACTGCCCTCCTCCCCCTGTCTGACCAGCTGCATTCTTCAGATTTTCTGCCCATGCTGGCACATCATGGTCCAGCACCTTTGCTGGAGCCAGCAGGATCACGTATTAGGACTGGGATAACTGTGTGACTGCACACAGAGCTACACCAAACCTGCCTTCAAGGAGAAACCGAGATGTCAGACTTGCTCTTGACTTGCTCTCCATCTCCCTCTGATCTCCTAAGACACACCAGAAGCTTGTCTTTTTATAATGCTTTACATTGCTCTTTGAAAAGAAATCCTGAGACTGGAAGGCAATTCTGTTTTTTAAGAAGAGAATTTTCTGAATTTCATGTAATCCGAGCAAACCCTTCCAGGAAAGGACTAACAATGAGCACATTTGTGTGTGGCCATGTCCCTACCTTTCTCTGGGCTTATTCTAACCCTCTCCTGCACTCAGGACTGATTCCAAAACTCAGTTTTCAGGTCCTTGCAGCGCCAGCAGCATGAGTTTAAGTCAGATAAGGGGAAAGGCTACCATCTTTCCTAAGGGGATTTAGGGGCAAGGTCAGGAGAAACAGTGCCACAGGCAGCCCAAAGCCCCACTGGCAGGACAGGGCCTGTGCCTGGCAATGTTTTGTTACCACAGTCAAGCAAACTCCCTGATCCTGAGCAGCAATCCCAGGGAATCCGTGGCTGCCCAGATCCCACGGCAACATCTCTTCATGAATGTGCCCATCGTTCCAGGGGCAGGGCATCTCATAGTTTAAATACAGCCAACAAACCCGATTAGTCCTTCCTGAGAAGCCTTCTCTGCCACAGAAGAGAAAAACTTTGCAATGAGGTGAGACTAATATTTTATAAAAATCCTTCACCTGTAATCCTACAAAACTGTAAGGCTGCTTCTCAGCCACTCTCACAACCCAGCCTGTTAGTGGGGTGACTCGCTTGATCCTGAATGAGTATAACTAAAAATGATCCTTGGGGAGTGGTGTTTCTCACCTGGACAACTTCTCCATTGGAAGCAATTAAATCCGTGGGGATGGAGACTCTGAAGTAGCGTCCCACCACGGCGGAGCTGTCGGGAATGCCCACCACAGCCGGCACAGTCTCGCGCAGGTCCGAGAGCACCGAGTGCATGGAGGCCTCCAGCTGGTTCTCCCAGTCCCGAACCACTTCTGCCGGCTCGCTGGGCCAGTGGCAGTGAGCAGAGGCTGCCAGCAGCAGCACGGGGAGCCAAGTCCTCCCCAGGACAGGGGGTTGCAGGAGGCATCCAACAGTCATTCTTCCCAGCAGCCTTGGCAATGGTGCTCCAGCTGGAAAGGGGATGGCAGGGAATCTGCAGGCACCACAGCACAGGCAGGGGATCCACCAGTCCTTCACAGCAGCCTCATCCTAGGAGTCCTGGGAACCTGGTTAGACATAGGGAATCCAATCAGCACATTAATTAACATAACCAAGCCAGCCAGTCAACTGGCAAGTGACCTTGCAATGGGCAGAGGGCTACTGGCCATGTTACTCTGTGTGCCTCAGCTTTTGATTTAACTGCAAGTTACCACAGCCATTAGAGAGCAAGAGAGCTTCTCAGCTCCTCTGCTGACACACAGCATCTCCAAAGAAACACGATCCTCCTGCCTTTCCATGCACACAGCCATGTTTCTGCTGCTCTGGAGACAAGCATCCCGAGATAGCCACAGGTAGGGAGACAGGAGAGATACAACCAAAGCTGAGACTGAGCACAACATTAATAGATGACCTTTCGAGGCGAGCTGAAGCCAGGCTGGAGTGTCAGTGGATTTAAATGCCAGTTACCCAGTAGGAAAGATACCAAGAAACCTCTGGAAGTCCAAAGCTGCCATCCAAATGGCTTGGCACATGACAGATGCTTCTGCTCCCCTGACCCATAAGCCTGGTTTTCAAGCCAGGTCTCTTCTCAAGTCCAGCTTTTTGTATTAGTGTGTTCAGAGTTGATCTGGCAGACTGGAGTGAGCTATGCACACACACTGTTATATGCTGTCATCCAGCTCTCTCCTGCTTGCACAGCTGACCCATCCCCATACTCAACCAAGACACATCTCCAGCTCTCACTCACTTTGTTTTGTTCTTTTACTTCCTCCCCATCATTCCCATCTCCCTGCTTCCCTGGATCTCATTTCTCTCCTTTGGTCTTTTGGCCATCATTTCCTTTGCTTCCCAGCTACTTCTCCCTCCAGACTGCATTCAGCCACAGCAGTCACAGATCTGCACCACCATGTTCCCCTTCACAGACTGCCTGTAGGAGACCAATGAATTAATGGAATAGGACAGAGCCATTTGGGAGCCCCAGGAAGCCCACTCTGCTATCCCAGTTTGCAGCCAGCATAGCTCCTGGTAACTAATCTGCAGTGGAATGGTGGCTTACACAGGATGGCAGGACAGACACACAGACCAAGCAGATATTGTTCAATGCCAGGAGCACACAAAACTGAGTTCCCTAATGCTTTGAACCAACTCCTTTTTCCCAGGCTGAGAGAGAAGTGGCTCCAAATTCCCAGAGCAAACCAGCACAGCTTCTAACCACTGGCTCCCAGTCTGATTTATTTTAGCCTGTTCTGTCTGCACCATATGATGCACATCAGACTGTCCCAAGAGACTCTGGAGCCAGTCCAGGGTGTGGGAAGGGAAATCCCACTGCTTCTTGCCCTTGCAGAGCTCCTGGAGCAGCATGACAGGGCTCAGTTGCCTGCTGTGCTGTGGCCAGGCAGGGTGTACTGCCCACCAGAGCCTGCTCATGCAGGCACCCAAGCCCAAGGCCACCATAGCAGGCTCTAGGAATAACAGGAGATACAAGGTTTGGTTGCTTACCCTAAAGCTGAGCTCTAGAGAAGCTGAGAGGCAGCGTGTAAGGACCTGCACACCTGCAGCCCTCGATGGGCCTTTCACAACAACCCCCACACAGAGAAAGGCTGACACCTCCCACCCCAAGGTAATGGGCCCAGGGCACAGCTGCAGCCAGCACAAAGGGCTGTGGGTAGTAGGAATTGAAGCTGAATGCCATAACCTCTGGCTACAGGATCCACGAGGCACATACCTGACCTGACCGCTGTTCTGTGGAGAACCTGTCTCAAGTGAAAGGCAGAAGAGACAGCAGAGGCAGGATAACATTGCAGGGAACCACGAGGCAGATGGGAGGATGCCTGGTAAAGAGGTCAGTGCCACAAAAAAGCCCTCTCCCTGCTGCTCTTATGCTCCCAGCTGTCTGAGCTGACTGAGAGGGTAATATACCAGACGAAACAAGGAAGGCTAAGCCAGGCTCTTCCCAAAGGCAAAGGAACACAGAACCAGGAAATCTGCTGAGTTGGGACTCATCAGGATGATCAAGTCTAACTTCTGGCACTGCACAAGACACCCCAAGAATCCCACCATGTCCCTGAGAGCCTTGCCCAAATGCTTATTGAGCTTTGTCAGCCTTGGGGCTGTGACCATTCCTTGGGGAGTTCATTCAGTGCCCCACCAACCTCTGGGTGAAAAACCACCAGCATAGGATGGTCTTCACCCAGAGAGGTGCCTGAGATGCTTCTCCAGAGTTTATCCTCAGGAACTGGCTGCTGGATAAGGACCTGTTACAGTCCCTATAGGGTACATCTCTTCTACCAGTTCCCTGTGGGGTCACAGGAAAATGTGACACTCTGCAATTGATTTCAGATGAGCACAGTCATCTCAGCAGGTAAATGAGCAGCACAGTAGATGTCTGGTGGAGAACATTCAACAGGCCATGTGAATGAGCTGCAGAGATGACGCAGACATCTGCAAGATGTCCTGAGGAAGACACTGCTCATCACAGTGGGAAATCAGGGGACTCTTTGTCCTTGCACTGTGCCTTAAAAAGCTGAAAGAACTTCACCCTTCACAGAGCCTGGAGCATGGCCACTGCAGTGATGACACCTTGTCCATGAGCTACTTCTCCTGAAACCTGCTCGTTGGAAAGTCCTGATGCATATGGCAAGAACGGGCAGGATCAGAGACTTGTAGCTGGAGGAGCAGTGTGGCAGCAGCCCGTGGCTGCCATGGGGCCGAGATGCTATCAAGGAAATGTGGCTGCCTCTCACTGCTGCACTGAGCAGAGGACACACCCCAGCCAGCCAGACACACTGTGTACCACTGCACAAGGCTGTAAAAACATCTGGAGAGGTGCTTCAGGCCAGTCCCTGCCCTGTCACACTGCAGTGGAGCTCGTGCATGAGTGTGGAACAGCTCTGTTGCCCAGCCAAATGACTTGATCCAGCCTGGGGCGTTTTTGTTGGATGGAGAGGAGCATATGGGCAGAAAGGAACTGGTTCTTGGTATCTGTGGTGAGCGGGAGAGGAAGATGAAATCATCACCTATTTCAGAAACCCTTATCAAAGCAGACAACAAACATTGCCCAGTATGTGCCCCTCAGCCCAGCAACTGGCCATTATGTGCAGGTTGCAAATGCAGAGTTTCATTTTAGGGAAACTACAGAAGAACGGGCTCAGCATATAGGAGTGGAGTACAGGAGGTATAGGAGGAATTCAGTAGCTGATAACAAAGAATAAACAGAAGAGCTGAGAACAAACTTGCGCCATGAAAAAAAAAAAAATCAACACAGCTCCACCTCAGCACACAATAGACAGAAGCTGAAACACTGCCAGCCTCTCACAGTGTGCGAAGGAGGAAAAGCAGGGTGGTTCCAGCTATCAGTAGAGCTGCACAAGGCATTGCCCTGCAGTGCTGAGGTCCACATGGACTATAAATGCAAGGTGGAATACTTTTTGGGATAGGAGATCCGCTGCCTAAAGGGGACTCTGCAAGTCTACCTGCCACCAGCACTGAGGGTCTGGATGCAGCTGCCAAAGAGTGAATGTTACCTGCAGCAAGGCTGGAACAAGTGCTGGGACCTGCCTGGTGCCCCTGGTTTGAGAGCCCACACCATCTCACACGGCATTACCATGGGCACAACCCAGACTCAACTGAGAAATCATCCCAGCTGTATTTGGAAAAAGTCAGTGTTCTGGGTCATTGTCCATGACCAGTGAGTGTCACAGAACTGGAGCTCTCCAGGAGCAAAAACCTCAAAGCTTCACAGAGTTTCCCACAAATTCAAAACAGAGCCAAAACCCAAATACAGACGGAATTCTGCAGGCGGTTTCTGCTGATTTCTGGGAAGCACCAGGCCAGAGAGCTGACTGACTTAGGCAGCACTTCCCAGTTATGAGGGAAGGCTACACCACCCCAGCTTCTCTACATGGCACTGTGCTCCTCCCTCCAGCAGGATCTGCACTGCCCAGTTTCGCAGAACAAACACAAAAGTTCAGGTTAGTCCTGAATTTCAGGATGTTTCATTCTGTCTGATCTTCTGAAAGAACTGACTTTCTCTTTATTCTCCTGCTTCTGTGAGAGCTCTTTTGGTCTCAAGTTCAAGCCTTCAGAGTGTTGGATGAAACATCAAAGTCAGTATCAACATCTGTTTCAGTCCTAGCACTGGCTGCATGTGCCAAGGCTGATTCCTGATCTCCAGTGCCAAACCCCCTTGCAGAGCCACGGAACTGGGCCTGCTCAGTGAAGTTATGATGCTGCATTTGATATGATGCTGACTTGTCAAGGCAATGCACCTTGTCAAGGAATTTGCTCCTTCTGCATGAAGCTGTGAGACCCGCTGACACGGTAAGGACGTGCTGTACCTTCTTCATCCAGGAATGCTGAACAGTGCAGGCAGAAGATGAGACTGAAAGGAAGGACTGAGAGCAGGACAAAGTAACTACTTCCAGCCACACATTTTCCCAGAGACCTTTCCTTCTGCCCATCACAGACCCAGGAGTGTGAGGCCAGGGGAAGCATCCCATCCAGAGGAGGGTGGCTGTCCTAGAAAAGACTCTTCCTCTGTGGCCGATTCCAATACCACTTCAGCAAGAACCGGTGAAAGTGAAGTCTCTGTCCAGCTGCATCTAATCCAATTGCTCAAGCACACAATCACATCACTGGGCTGCGGTAATTAATCACCACCAGCATATTAATGCCACTGAGCCGAGCGTGCAGAAAGCTCAAGCAACTGCCGTGCAATTCTTGACTCTGCTTAAGAAGGTATTTAGGAGTTAATAGGAATCCCACTTACCTGATTGCTTATTTACCAATATCCTCATTAAAGAAAACATTAAACAAATGGCCTTTCTCTAAGCAAGCAAGCTTGGATAGAAAGACCTGGTGCAACTCCGCAGAGCAGAGCTATTGTCTCTGCGAAGATCTCCCGTGCGTGTTTCCACAGGAGGATCTCCGGGCAAGTCCCGTCAGCTATCGCACGCCTGCGAGTCAAGGCAGCGAGCAGCAGGAATGATGAAATCCAGCGTCCCCGGCCAGGCACACAAAGATGGCACTCTGCCGGCCGTGCTCCCCGCTCCAAAACACGACAGCGGGCACCCCCGGTGCCAGCCTGGTGGCACGGCCTGGGCAGAGTGGCTGGTGCTCCGTGCGCGGCTGCGCTGCGCTGAAGGAGCCCGGGGAGGGGGGCAGGAGGGACAAACAGCTCAGGGGCAGCGTGTCTGGGCAGAGCAGCCCATCACCAAGTTATCAACTAGCAGTCTCTTCAAGCCCAAGAGCCTGCTGCCTGCAAGACTGACGCATAGCATGTACTGGAGCGTGAAATTTAGGAAACAGTCAGGGTTTCTGTGCCTTCCCTGCTCCGGACATACCCTGAAACAAAGGCAGCAGCCCTTCCAACAGATTGTGTTAAAGGCTATGGGAAGTGCAGCAAACGCCTCTGGGGGTTATTTCCAACTTCAATGGCTTCTGCCATGTACACTCACAGACAACCCAAGCTCCAGATGCTGCTGCACACAGGATGAGTTAGAGACAAGGATGTACAGCAGAACAACCACACAGAGACACACTGGTCACACACAGACTCAAGCCAGGGAGAGGACAGAAGATTCACCACCAGATGCAGCTCCCCACTCCACACTGTTCAGAGCGACAGCATCCTGTCCTGCACAACTCTAACCAGGCATCTCTAGAGAGCGTGGCCTTACAGAGACTGGAGGACAAGCTTCTGGCTCAATGCTGCACTCACAGCTGCCTGCTCAAAGCCATGTGTGCACCAAAACTAAAGCAGCAGCAGCTCATGGTCAGAGATCAGACCTTGAGACCTGCCTGCGTGGGGAGCCCCAGATCAGTGCTCCTGAGACCCCTGGAGCCCCTTCCACCCTCTTCCCCCCACAGCCATCAATAGCTGGTCACCCCAGACACTTTCAGCTCAGGAGGTTTCAACCAAGCTGTCCTCAATTCTTCACCCTAAAACTTCATTTCAACATGTACTGTCGACTGTGTACTGTCTCCACATTATATGTGGTGAAGGGGCCCAGAAGTGACAGCCAGCCCAAAGGACATGCACAAAAACAGCTGGTTTTTTTCACCCTCGTCCCTTCTTGTATTTCTGCGCTGCTTGTCTCCAGCACATCTGGTGTCAGTAACAGGAAACTCTGATGCTGAGAAACAATCTAGGGGAAAAAAACAAACTCAAACCCAAAACAGCAGTGCTAAAAATGTGTGCTTGGCAGGGAAATAAGCAGCACCCTCCTGCTGATGGAGAAATCGCCTGCAAAGTTGTCACCAGCTTGTTGCTTTCAAGTCCCAGAGGCCACAGGCAGTTTCGTGACACTTGTGCAGGAAGTGGTCACCGCCATCAACACCTTGCAGCAGTTTTTATTCTGCCACAGCAAGCACTGGGATATTTAACTTTCCTGTAGCTGAGAGGAAGCTTTCTGCTGCCTTCATTACCACTATGTGAGAGTGATAAAAAATGCAAGGAGCCTAGTTTTCTTTTCCACCCCTGTGTTGCATCTGTTCGTCCAGAAGCTGGACTACTGCACTGCCCTCCCCAACAGGGAACTCCATTCCCAGAAAAACTTCTTTTCCTGGAAGATGTAAGCTCCAGTAAGGATATGCTGCAGTAAGCACTTCAGCAAGTGCTGTGCAGGGGAGGAAGCATCCTGGCAGTCCCAAAAAGCCCCAACCAGGGCACTCCTGCTGAGGTATGTGCGAGGAGAACTGCAGAGAAGCAGCAGCAGCAGCACAAAGGACACCAGATCCCTTTTGGCAGCTGAAGCATGTTTTTTCTTCCCTGCAGAGCACATTTCCTCTGCAAGATGCTGTGACAAGACTTGTTCTGGAGGCAGCACCTTCCCTGGCCTCCTGCAGCCCTGGCAGGGTACCCACGAGTATCTCCTGACGATGCACTTGCACGCTGACCTGACAGAGTCGCTGGAAGGCCATCTGGATGTCCCCCTGCTCCTCCACCCTGCTGGACTGGCCCCTTGCAGGCTCATTGTGCTAATTACTCAGTGTCCACCGTGCCTGACCCGCTGCAGTGACCGGCAGCTGCAGATTTTGGCTAGGCAGCACTCCTGACTCTTTGATGAAAGTTTCAGCAACCACACTCAATCCCTTCCTCCACTTTGTTATTCCCAGACAGCCAACTCAGATTGTATCTTCAAGCGAATTCAGTTGAAAGGAAACTCAGATATTATCTTCCCAAGTATTTAGAAGGCCTCAGAGATCTCTTTTTTCCCCTGTAATTACAAATACTGCAGCCAGGTAGAACTGCCATTTGTTTGCTGCCAGCAGCCAGGAAAAATTAAGATATAAACATTTACCAAGAAGCCAAAGCAGAGGGACAGCTTCAACAATGCCACCCCACACCTCTTGCATCCTGTGAACCAGCCCATCTCAAAGGAAAGCTGGCAAAGAAAAGTGATGGGAATCAAAGGTATAAATGGATCCTTCCTGAAGGAAGCTGGAAGAGAACAAAGTGGGATGCACTGGGGCACTAGGGAGATAGGAAACAAAAGCCCACGCTCTCCTCTAATAAAAGAACCAGAAGCCAAACTAACTCAAACAAAATGGGTTTTCTTAAGGAGCCAGTGGGGTCATGAACAGGAATGCTTAAACTTCACCTGGGTCAGAAAAAAAAAGGGGGGGGGGGGGGGGGGGGGGGCAGACAATTTTATAGAAGCAGAGTTAGCAAGGCAACGTTTCTGGCTCAAGCAGCACTTGATCCCGGGATGGCATTCAGGGAAATGATGACTCGCGTTCCTCCCCAGGCATCTTCTCCCGGCTGTTATTGGAAAGGGCATATAGGCTAAATATACTGCTCAGCAGGGCAGAGCAAGGGTCTGTTCGCCTCAGGGCATGCACTGTAATGTGGCTTTGGCTTCACTTGTGTTTCCAGTGCACAGCCAGCCAGAGCAAGTCCCTAAAAACTCTGCCTATAACTCCTAGTTTTCTCTGAAAACAGTGACAGTGTGTAAAAATCCTAATATTTAATTTTGTGTTTAAGGAAACATAAGCTAAAGGTAGTATTAAAATCCACAGGAAATTAAACCAGTAAAGTTTATGGAAAAAAAAAAAGATGGGACTAAGATCTCCTTCCATACAAATGCCATAAAAATGCATATTTTGAAGATAAACACAACAGATGTGTGGACATATATCTATATATACATGCCCACGTATACACACACACACAAATGTTTTATAAGTCCCCATGGTTTAATAAAAACCAGAACTCAAGGCACCAAGAAAAAACAGGGAGTTTTGACTCCAACTTTCTCTTTCATAAGGAAAGCTCTGTATCATGCTGAACTTGTCACTTGTTTTGCAATGAAGACCTGGGCAACACAGAAAAGCATTTTAGCAGAAGCCATCCTATCCTGCAGGAGAGCTGGGACAGAGGACACTGGGCTGGCAGCTGAGGGACCTGGAGACAAGGCAAGAAAGCACATGAACACCAGAAGTAAAACACAAGATGTCATTTTTAAAATGTGAGAACTACAAGGTATCAGAGCCCGACCTTGTGTTCCTGAGCAGGCAGGTTGTTCCCCAGCAAGTGCCAAAGGACACGTGCAGGAGCAGCTGGTGTGACAGTCACCACTGTGTGTCCTGTCCCCTGGTATCACTCACCATCCACCAGCTGCTCCGAGTCTAATTCACACCCGTTAATGACCTTTGATAGAAGTCACCGAGCTGGAAAGTGGATTTCTTTCAAAGAGGAGATTTCTGCTGCATCAGAAACAGGTTTAAACCAAGCCACCATCACCGACAGGTGACTGCAGCCTTTCCGCTGCCCCTGGCTCCAAAGGGACAAAATCATCCACAAACTGCCAGCAGCGCTTGAAATCTCAGCCTGGAAAAACACTCCCTCCCTTAAGCTGCTCAGCTGTACCGTGCAGGAGATGTTCTTTACAGCTGTAGTCATGAGCACTGAAACCAATGAGGCTAAAAAGATTTACATCTCTTGCTTGATTTCTTAATTGAATTAAAGGCTGAACAAAACCCCTTATGAGGCTTCAGACAATCCACATGGAAGAGAAACAACGAATATCCTAATTGGAGAGGAAGCTTCCACTGGACATTCTTTCTTAACAAGTACTAAAGAGCCCTTACAAAAAAAGAAAGACCCTGGGGGATAAACTCCTAGGTCCAGCAAGGCAGGAAATCTGGAGTTTCAGAGTACATTACACATTGAATGGATCACATAGAGGAGGGAGATGAGCTTCAGTGTCTTTTCAGCCAAAACTCTTCCACCTACCAGTTGTCTGGTTTTTATTAATTTTATTTAAATAAATAAGGTACAAAACCCCTTCTGCCAAATTAGCAAGCAGAAGCTGTCAGAGGGGTGAAAGACATGAAAGACACACTGACAGGCAGGGTAGCTCTGCAAATCACCTTCTTAGGAAACTTGATTAAACTTTCAAATGCTATTCTGAAGGAAACCTTTCCAAGGCTGCACTTCTGGCCTTACACTTGAGTTAGAAGGCTCATGGCAGGATCCTTGCCTGTTCTTTGACACACTTTTTTCATCGCTAGAACAGCTTCTGGGCCTCCCTAGGACACGCTGGCACTGCGGCCACCAGGCAAGCACTGGCTTTGTTAATGAACTGAAGCAGGAGCACCCAAGCGTTGGCAGCTTGGGCAGGGGATCCTGCAGTGCCAGGAATACACAGCCTGAGGGCTGCAGGCACCAAACCCAAATCTGGAAAGAAGAAAGTATTGGTGGAGGTTTCAGAGTCACCTCAAAATGCTGTTTGGCTGGATGGAGTGCTTTGTGGAGACACGGTCACATTCCAAGGGTTTATAATCACCTTCTAGGTATCCCACAAAATTCCTCAGATAATGAAATATTTCTAGCAGGTCCTTGAAAGTGCTCAAGCACTATAATTTCCTACAGGTTGATGTCACCGTGCCAGGATTGAGGCACTAAGCAGAGGGATGAAGGCAAAGCTTTGGATCTCTCCCCTACCTGCTGCTGCGACCAAGGGGAGGGAAAGCACCAACAGCTGACTTTAAGTGGAGACAAGAACCAAGAAAGCAACACCAACAAAAAGCCATTTTCAGCACTTCAGCTGTGTATGCAGCAGTATTTATGTTCTTTGAGGAAGCGTAACTAAGGGCAGGCACATTCTGTTTAGAAACATCCCACCATTCCAGCAGCTTTACCACCGCGCCCTGCAACCCCAAGCCAAGGCATTAGGATTCAACTTCATGGAGTTTCTCAGCCCTGATTTATTACTCAGCTAGCAAGACTGCCACAGCTCTTCATTTAAATACATTTACCCCCTAGTGACTAATGCAGAGCAGCCAGGGCATCAGCTGTGGACCTCCAACTTTCAATGTTTCTCATGAAAACTGTTCTAAATGCTTCTTGGCAGAAGGAGATAAAAATGTTCCAACTTTAACCATCAACCATAAAATGGGAAAGCTGCGAAATGAAGCAGCATTGCTCCCATGTCACAGAGGCAGGGGAAGCTTCTGGAGGAAGAATTAACTCCCTGGAGATCAGCAACTTCCAGCTGGGCAACACACTCCCTCCAACCAGCAGAAATTCAGGGGTCACTAAAAGTCATCAAATGAATAACCTCTTCCTGCGGGTGCACATTTTTATAGATGCCTTCTTTTCCTGGAGACCAGCACGGAAGGGTTGGACTGCTCCAATGACACTCTGCTCCTCACAGTCACCTCTGGCTCAAGCTGGCCACCCTTTCCTTCAAAGGGCAAGTCCAAAGGCAAGAGATCTCCGAGAGCACAAGCTTACCAAGGCAGGAGGACAGTGTGTGGCTTCACAGGTCCATCTCCTTCCCAGATGCTCTGGTGCAGGAAGACTGATTAAAATTACAAAGCAAAGATGAGCACCTTAAAAGACCAGACGCTAACAGAGCCTGAGTCACATTCCTGCTGCATTAATTTATTGCATTATATTTGAACTAAATTATGCTGTTTAATTGCACTGTGTAATTATAAAAATAACCCTCATCTGGTTTTGACCATGGTCTCAGTGGCTCCAGCCAGGAGCAGGGAAGATTGGAGCTGCTCATCACAGGCCCACTGGTGCAGATAGCTCCAGCTTTTCTCCCCACCCTGCCCTGGAATTGAGAAATCAAGACACAAGTTCAAGTATTTCAAGGCAAGACCAGACTTACTCACTGCAATGAGTGAGATTTAGACTTTTTTTTTAAACACTAACATTCTGCCCCATCCATACAGATAACAGGACATATTCAGCCACAGCTCAAGCTCAATCCTTACACCAGGATTCAGGACCTGAGCAAGAAGGGCCAGAGAAACAACCCTGACAGCACAAAGCCAGGTTAACTAAATACCGTCCAGGGCAACCTGCTCCTCTCTCACACAAAGCAGTTTCAAGGGTTGCTCCGAGCAATCCTCCTGCAGCAATTCCAAAATAAACATCCTGCCATTCCCTGATCCCAAATTCCACAAACAAAGAAGTCCAAAGGACTTAAAAATAGGATCAAACTGTCCTGCTCAGACACCAGACAAGTTATTCAAAACTGGGACCCAAGGACTAACTGGGTAAAGAGCATTCACAGGAGAAGGGGGAGGCAAAGAGACTGCAAAAACAAGGCAAGGAAAATTTAGGTTTTCCTTCTGTAAGCAGCCACACAGCCTGTGTAGTGTAACACATTTGCAACAGTTAACTAGCTGGCATGGTATCTGGTATCAGACCTCAAAAAATGGCCCTGAGGTTTAGTCACAGCAGAAAAAAATCCAGTAATTTTCCCCTACTCCATCTTGTACAGGTCAGAGATGTTGAAAGCAACATCCAAATGTTTATGAGGAAAAACCCCCTAAATTACGGTGTATTTCAAATAGTGTGAGCATAGGCTGCATCCCCCTATTTTGATTTGCAATGAAATTTTTACACAGGAGACCAAAGCTGCTTGCCCAGCCCACTGACACTGTGTCCCTCAGCTTCCTAGGTGACAATCTGGATGGCTGTGAAGGGACACCAGCAGAATCAGAGCTGCACACCAACATGCAAGATGGCAGCAGCTGTGGCAACTAAAGTGGGCATATTAAAATATGAATTTAAGTTATAAAGAGAAAAAATGGAGTAGGATGGGGCAGATCCTGTACTGACTTCTCTCCCAGTGCAAAGAAACATTGTGGAGTATGTGATGACTCCTTCAGCAAGAATCCCAAGAATGGGGGCAAAGTCATCAGAGCTCCAATGTATGCCACAGGAAAACAGTCAGATGCCATTCTGAGGCAAGGAGGAAAATTAAACCAGCATTCAGCTGGGTTTTGTAATAGTTTGATCCATCCCCTCTGAACCAAGCATCACCTTTTCTTGCTTACTGTGTGTGCTTTGGGCACCCAAAAACCACTCTGCATGTCTTAGCCAAGTTAGACATCCTCTGTCTGTGTAACCCTTTGTAACAGCAGTGCCTCTATGCCCCTTTTCCCACTTCTTGGAGCTCTGCTCCCACAGAACCACCCTCTCTGCCTTGGGGCACCCAGAACAGAGCAGAGCCCAGCCCCAGGCACAGTCTGTGCTGATGACCTCGGGAGAGAAATGGCAACAAGCCCCATTTCCCAGGCAGCAGCCACCTACAACAGTCCTGAGTGTTCCTGAAGCTGTGTAACAGCAGACAAATGCATGTGTCCTTAATCACTTCTGAATCCACCCCCCCACGTCACTCTCACTTTGATTTCGGTTCAGCACTAATGCCATGTCCAAAACCCGGTAATTAGTTTAAGAGGGCATCCTGTTACTTAGCACCCACTAGACTATCCTTGCTGTTCTCACGGTCACATTGCTAGGGCTGCACCTATATCCCAGTAAGTCTGAAACATTTCCCAGAAAAACCTGCTATCAAACAGCACAGGAGAACATCAACACTTTAGCAAGAGCATATGGGCTCTATGGAGAGAGATGCACAGGCACGGCAGGAAAAAAGGCAGTCTTGGAGTTGCAGGGAGGCTGAGGAGCTCTGAAGGTGTGTTCAGCCTGCCTTCGCTTTACAGAGCTGCTGCAGATGTGGGGAAACAATTAAACTGCTTATCACAGTACATCCCATTCAGGTTCCAGAGAGCAATTCCAATCCCCAGGTGGCAAGCGCAGCAATTAGGTACCCAAGGACATGCACCAAAGCTTTGCTTTGCTTGTAGTAACTTCAGTGGTTGTACAGTATTGCCTTGGCTCACTGTCTTGAACGGAGTGTTGATTCAGAGATGAGACCAGGTCAGCCCTGCAGGACCTTGCTGCACCTTGTACAGCATTTGGAGGATGCAGAATGGTCTAGATGGAGGCAGAGAACTTAGAAGTAATTCAGTGAAGCCAGGTACAAAGCCTGCAAGGGCTGGGATTAAAGTACAAAAGGAAAAACCTAATCACACCACAGTCAGGATGTCTACAACAACCCATCTCTGAAGAGCAGCTCTGCATTGGCCTCTTCTGAGCTTCCCAACAGGTTGTAGGGGGAAAAGGTGGTTGTAGCAGCTCAGTCCATCCCTCATAAAGCAGAGACACTAAGCCAAAAATAACCTGGCTTACTAGTCACAGTCACCAAGCACTCACTTGTAAGAATTCAGCAGTTCTCTGATCAGGGACCACAATGTCCACACCACAGCATCACCAGTCAACTGTTAGAGCAAACAAACCCAGGTTACAGATCTGAGACATTTTCCAGACACAATCAAAAAACGCTTTCAAAGGTAATGATGATGCCTCCTACTGCAGGAAGCAGCAGCCAGACTGCCTCTCACTTATTCAAGACCTTATGTCAGCCAGCTTTGCTCACTGCTATAGACTGAGTCTAAATCCCTCTCTCCCAACAATGCATGATGCTGCTGTGGGTAACAAAGGCAACATCTACAACCTCAAGGCTGCAAATAATGAGTTAAAAAGTCAGAATACCTGAGAATTAAAGTTGTCCACGAGCTGGTCCCAGCAAGTACCACAGTTTACTGCTTTTCTCTGCCTCTGCTCCAGCTTCTATCTGCCTTTGAGATAGGCGAGCCCATCACCCATCCATGACTGTCAGCAAGCAGCCCAGGAGAGACTGGATCCTGCTCCCAGCTCTGGGATAGTGGCAGAGGCAGCACCTCTCTCCCACTCTGATTCAGTCCCTCTGGCCCCGGGCTGGAGGAGGTCCTGGATGGGCAGGATCTATGAAAACCAGTCTACAAAGCACTGGTGAACTGGGAGCCTTGCAGACGCCTGGAACCTGATAAGATCCAGGGCATTTTGCTGGGAGGGGAGATGGCACATCTACTGCAATCAGAGCCCGGGGCTGCCAGCCTTTCCTGCAGACTTTGTGCCACCCAAGCACCTCTCAACGCAAGCAGTTAGGGGCTGTTTGGTTTTTAAATACTGACAAAATAAAACTCTAAAAAAAAAAAAAATCTTTAAACTCTTGCAAACGCCAAACTGCTTCTGCTGAAAAGCTGAAACAAAACCTGAGGCAAGGACACAGCATGGAAATTCGGCATGGGAAATAAGTTTGAGTTAAATTCTACTCCAGTCAGTCTCTGTGGCAGGTAGTGTGACCAGAGTCACCCAGACACCACTGCTCCATGCTGCCCTGCAGAGACAAAACTGCCCCAGCAGCTAAAGCAGGCAACCCCACACCCAGAGCATGAACCTGGATCCACTCCAAATGAGAGCTGATTTGGGAAAATCCTGCACGAGGGAGCTCTGACCGAATGGCAGCTCCTCAGGAATGCGCAGTGCTGCTCCCCGGTTCCTGCCCTGGAAGGCAGCTCCATGGAACGCTGCCCATCAGCTGAGCCACTTCCCGCTGGGAGCAGGCCAGGTGCCAGACTCCACAGGCCAAGGTGCTCCAGGCAGGATGCAGTCAGGTAGCACTGGGAATGGCACTGTGACCAGAACTGTTGTTGCAGCTGCTGCTAAAGTGCTCTAAAACCTGAAAGCAGCACCTTCCAACACAAGCCCCCTTTAGCCAAGGTGATGCCCTGTGAGCAGAGCTTGGTAAAAGCATTTTGGCGCTGGAAAAAGGGATGTTTCTGAGAACTTTATTCTGTGTCATAGTCCTGCCTGCTCCCTTATTCTCACTGTGCTTATTCCTTGGGAAAGCTATTTCTATCTTCCACTCTCTTTCAACAAAACCAAGCAACAATCTGAAGAAAAACTGATAAGAAGGCTTGGGGCAGATGTGCCTTCAATTTTTCTTAAAGATAACTATCTACATCAGCAGCCTCCCTACAAAGGCAAATCACTGTGAACTGGAGCAGTGCTCCAGGCACTGCAGACAAGTAGCCAGGAAAAATTGGTGCAAGCCCATGGCTTATCCCGGGCTTTGCAAGGACCAGCGCACAGAAATGGAGTGCTCGCGAAGCACTGGGCTAACACACGGATTCTGACACAAACACAGCAGCCAAAATGAAAGCTTGGAGGGAAAAGCATCCATAATGTCGTTTGTGATGGCAGGTTTGCTCTGCTTGTAACATACACTGCCAACACTCCAGGGAAAGCTGCTTAGAGATCAACAGATAAAGGCTTTTCAGCCTGTTATTTCATGTAAATCGGGTTGCCCTGCTACAAAGAGGCATTTCCATACTAAGTGAAAGGTGCTCAAAAAAATCAGCCAAACTATGGCTCAATCTCTCTGAACCCCCGAAGACCAGAGGATCCTGCTCTTCTTTACACAGGTCCAGATCTGCAATCCAGGGTGTCAGTCTTCTCACTCAAAAATGCAAGTGATCTCCTCAAAGCACCACCTCCTTAATATAGGGTTTTGTCCACTGAAATAACTCCAGACTCCTCTGAGATATGAAGTCATGTTTTGAAAAGCAACAGTGCAGAAAATTCAATTAACTAATCGAGTCTGTCTTCTGCTTGGGCACCACGGAAGCAAGACTTCCCAAATCCCACTCCTGAGATGTGGTATGTTATTGATGAAGTGTGCTGCTGCAGGCTTCCACCCTTCCAGTCCTCCCCTTCTGCTCTCCTGCACCAAGTATTGCATGTTCCAGAAAACGGGGAAATGTAACCTGCTCTTAACTTGAACCTTGGCAGAAGCTGGAGGGAGTTGGAGAGGACAGGAGTAAACCAAGCTGGAGGCAAACAGTAGCTCTTTAGAGGACTAAACCACTCGTCAGCCTATTGTGATTGATAAGTACATCTGCCAGTCCCCACCTGCTGTTCACATTCCTGGCATTTCTTTCTGCAGCATTTTTTCCCCAACTGCTGCAGAGCAGATTTAAAGGAAGGGAAACAGGCCCCAGCTTAAACAAAATGAAGGCATATCGGGCCGTTTTTCTTGCCTCACACTGGGTAATCTGCTGAAGGGATTTATTGCAGGAGCCCTTGCAGGTTCAGAAACTTTTAATGGGTGTTCTGTGCTCACCTTTGCTCTTTCCTGCCATCATACCTCTATCAAATTCCTGGCAGATAAAGCTGGGGGTTCCAAAAGAGTCTCTGCAGCCTCCAACCACACAGCCAAAGTAATTTTCTGCAATGGTCAGCTACCCCCTAGAACACAAGGGCGGTAAGGATGAAAACACCCTAACTTCTCCAAAACAGACAGCTCTGCTGCCTTCCCTGCTGCTGGTGAACACAGGCAGCAGGGAGAGCAGGCAGGACAGCTGCTAGGAGCAGCAGCAGATGTTGCTGTGAGGGCAGGAACAGGAGTTTTAGTTCTGGTTTTCAGTCCTGCACATGGGCTAGGAGTTTCTCCTTTTCGTCATAAGTTTTAACACGGTGAGAAGGTGATGGAAAATAAACTGGTACAATTATAGCAGAGGGTGGAACATGAGCCTGCTTGTTGTCAGAAAAGGAAAAAGCAGCTCTGAGGAGCTCTTAAGAGACTCAGTGTCTAAAGTTCCCAACCTCTCTGTCAAACTAGATCAAAATTAGCTCTTAGGATCAAGTTTATTAGAGCACATACCCATGCTGATATCCTATCAGGCTGGCTGCTGCAGGCAGCTAAGGCAAAGTTGCATTTCTGGAGCTTGGGTGCCCCAGTACCCATTTGAAGTGATTTCCTTTCACCGAAAGATGAACTTGGACACAACTGCAAACAAATCTATGAGGTTTTACTTATTTGCAGTCTTTGGGGAAGGAGGGAGGAGGCAGCAGGAAACAATTGCAGCTTTCCCCATGCCTGGAAGAGGAGCAAAATGTGAACAAAGTTTTTATTTCAGGCCAGGGTGGATATTTCCGTGGCAGGCAGCACCACTCCTTAGGGCAGAGAGCACAGCAGAGCCTTTATAAATCAGGAGAGTGCGATACAAAATCTGACTGACCTTGGACGCTCCTGGGGAGCAGCCCAGCCCCAAGAGCTGGGGCTGGGAAGGGACATCCCAAACCCTGGGAGCACCAGGCACTCCTCAGCAGACAGTTTTTGAGTGTATTTCCCAAAGCTGCCACACTCACTCACACGAAGGAGCCCAAAGCTAGTGGTGGTGAGGAGAAGGGGAGGGCAAGCCAGGGGTGAGCAGCGTTTGATTAGCGGGCTAATGCGTGCAGCTGTCCTCCGGTTTTACGGCCCTTGGAGGAAATTTAAACAGGAACTTTCTATAAATTAACTGCCCATAAAATGAGCATGTTTTCTCAGTGCACCAGAAGGTCGGGAAAGGTCTGCTCAGCCCCCTGTTCCCAGGACACGGCCAACAGCCTCCACAGTTGCTGTTTCTCTTTCTGAAGTACGAGAACGTGAATTCAGCCCGTGCAGCAGCGAGCTGGCAAAAGCATGCTCACAGAGCAATCAGAGTCATTCTCCATTCACAGCAAACTAATAATTTATCTTTCCCCTAAAATCCCCAATGCAATCCAGATGTCTAAGTAGTCTTTGTCCCAGAAAACAAACTATACCATGGCCTCGGAGAGACGGCTCCGGCTCCGCTTGCCAAAGTCCTCGCAAGGCAGTTTATTCTGCGGGAGCCACACACACATCGACTGCAACTCCTGCCAGCTCTCGGAGCTGCAAGCGATAACGTGGCTACAGACATCTACCCCAACCCTTCTGGTTTCCTCTCCATCAAGAGGATTATTTAAGAGTTGCCCTTAGGGATATTCCCTTGAAAAAATGCACCTGACATGTTCTCCGTTTTGAGGAAATCAGGAGGATGGGAAAAGCCAGGGTGAAGCCAGTGCAGCAAACATGGGGAAAAAAAAAAGAAAGCAAGCAAATTGCTCAAGGGTGCATGAGAAGGACAGGTGTGTGTGGCCACCCTGAGCCACAGGAGGAGAGGCTCTGTCACTGAGGACCCTGGGAAGGGTTGTTTCAGCAGGGGACAGGCTGGATCATCCCAGGAAGGGGAGAATGAGGAATTTGGCAGAAGGGCTGAATTCCTCTGGCAACAAAGGTTAAGCACACAGCTGCACCTGTCCTGGGGAAAGGGACCCACGCCAGGTGGGGAAGGGGATCACAGCCCCCCCAGCATCCTGCTCTGGGACTGTTGAGAAGGAGCAGCAAGTTTCCCGTGGTGGGGGCTCAGCACAGAGCTCTTCTGTCACACTGGCTCTCCCAATCTGCTGGCAGCAACCATGGGCTGCAGCACGCCAGGGAAAAGCTGTCCAAAACACCTATGGAAACGTTTGGAAGAGTTGAAAATAGAGTTTGGAAAACAAATGCTGACCAGCCACACAACTCTTCCAGGAATATATTAAGTGTTAGTGTAGTTGCATTCCAGCCTCTGAGTATATTTTCTATAAATAAATATTTTAAACCACTTTGTTTCAAAATTTATTGTATTAGTCAAGTGCAGCGCAATGCTTCACATTTTAGACCTGCAGGCTGCTAGGCAAAATTGCTGCTGATTTTTAAAACTGTGCTGCACTACCCAGGGTATCACTATTAGTTTTTTTTTCAAGTCCTTTTCTACAAACACATTTATTCTGTATTATAACATCAGGTCTCTACCAGTACATCAAATCCTGCGGATTAAAACATCTTTATTCACAAACCAACAACTATAGGTTTATTTTCAAATCTACCTCCCCCCCTCCACTTCATTTTTACAGGCCAATAAGCAAAACAAAATACACCAGTAACTCTGCATGCAAAATAACTCTAAAGAACTAGGTATTTTTGTCATTGACAAAGCCACAGTACGTTCCACTGGCAGCAATTTCTGGGAGCTCCATTTGAGCAGTGCTGCCAGGACACAAGAACTGCACGTAACAAGCCAACTACACTGCAGACATGCCAAAGCTCCCCAAAGGCCCTGCTCCTCTAGATCATGTACAAAGAAGCATGCACAGGGAAAATGGATCACCCTGTGTCCTAACCTGGGTATCCTGTCTGCACACAGACCTCAACCCATGCACTCCAACCCAAACACACTGCAAAACAGGGATATTGAACACTCCTGCAGAAAACCCAGACAGCACTCGTGCTTTTGGAAGGTGCAAAGCATAGCAAACAGCAGGGCATGGCTAAGGGCAGATCCTGCTCCCCAGCATCCTTCCCATTACAGATACAGGTCCTTGAGCACCAGATACCAACAAAACACAGCTTAACCTTCAGAGCACAGACTTCCACTGCTGCTTTACAGTACACAAATATTAATATTGACAAATAAATTCGGGACTGCTTAATCTAAAACACACAGTGTCGTGGCCAAGCTTGTGTTTTGTTTGGAGAACAGACCAGACACTCCGAGTCTGGCTGCCTTGCCCATTTTTGAAAGCCAGACTTAAGTCAGCCTAACAGATAACAACCAAGCTGAAAGCCCAGTCCTCACCACAAACCCCTCCTGCTCATCAGCTCTTGAAAATGAGAGGGGGAAAACACCCCCGGGGCACTGCAGTTATCTCTATCAGTGCTGTGGGGAGCACACATGCCTGCCAGGCCAGGTACATGGGGCAGGTAAGTGCCTGCCAGTGTTCCTCACCACTATCAGCTAAATCAGCTTAGAGGAGCTCCATGACTGCTCAGCAGAACAGGGCTACATGACCCCTCTATCTCCTTTTCCATCCGTACAGCTCAGGCTGTAAATTCTTCAGGGACAGCTGCAAGCGGGAGGTCCTGATGGAGCACTGCTGGCCATGGCTAGCTGGGACCTCTGCAGGGAGCCACGGCAGCAGCTCCAACAGCTCCAGGGTATGGATGCTGGGTAAGCCTAAAAACTGTGAAAAATGTTAATTTCCTGCACTGGTATGCAGACTACACCTAAGAAACTGCTTAATTGGACATGGGGAGAGGAATCAAGGCTGAAGGGCTATGATTTGCATTAGGGATTTTTGTCTTTGGTGTAGGGTAGCCAACACACACCACATAATTGTAAGGGGGGGGTTGGGGTATGGAGAGTGAGGTGATCGAGGTCACACTGAGTCAGATAAGGCTGAGAGATGAAACTTTCTATGTAGCACGAACACCAGGTTTGGATATGGATGCAGCAGAGTTTAAAGAGATGAGCAGAAAGTAATACAGGACTGTTACTTGGGAATCTGGGCAGAGGAAAGGAGGGACATGGGCAAGCAAGAGATGCATTCTGAAACAGGGAAAAATGGAGAACGAAGGAGGGTTAACCTTCCTGTTGTAGGAACAGGGGTACCTACAGACAGCCATGACCCCAAAGAACACACTGAGCCCCCCAAGATGCCAGGGAATGCCCCAGACAGCCTGTTGGACTCTCCATCTGAGCTGTGGCCAAAAGACTTGCTGTGGGAGGGCAAAGTGGGGTGGACTTGCACACTAACACAGAGTGCCAAGGGAGGGAAGGGTGACAGATCTACCATTCAGAAGCAGTGCCATTTGTCAGATTTAGCAGTAATAATTATGAGCCTTAGAATACTAAGTATGCAAAATGCTCTAGCTGGAAATTAGTACCAGTGCTGCTTATAAGCGAATCTATTACAGTCAATAATTCTTGGTGGAGTGTTGCTTCCCAATAAACACTGCAGGCTCATGGATCAGCTGCACCCAAAGGGGCAGGATCAGCCCAGGGCTCAGCAGGATCCCCCAGCCCAGAGGTCGGGGCTGGCTGCTGAGCAGGCACCTCAGCGGCGAGGTTAAGCCTGCGTGGGCAGAGACAATCTGGGCTGCTTGTGTTTTACACATTTGCACAACACTGACCCACCACTGAACACTGCACACTGCCACCACCGAGTGAACACACCACTGGCCACGCTTTTAATTACTTCTAATAATAAACTGGGATAAAAGAGCTCAGAAGTTGGAAGTGCCTGTGCAAAGCACACCTACAATTAAAGGGGCACTCGTCAACCACACCACGTCAGCAGGAGGAGAGAGTTGGCCATGCAGGGACAGGGATGGGGCCCTCCATGCATCCTCTCACTCTTTGAGCAGAACTGACCTAAATCCTTCCCTTTTCAGACTTTGGTGGCAGGAGGAAAACGAGCTGGTCTGATTAATTTCACCTCCTGCTAGCTGGTGAATTTGTCTGCAGCAAAAAAAAAAAAAAAATTATTCAAGCTATGCCGGCAACCCAGCCACTCAAACCTTCTGTGGAGCAGGAGGCATGAATGACCTGCTGCAGCATCGCTCACCTCATGGCCAAGCTCTGCTCTCACCCCCAGAGCTCCTCAAGTCATTCAGCTGGGGACTTTTCACAGATGCAGTTAGCACACCCAGCAAGGGAACCGTTCCTCCACAGGACAGTTGATGCAATAGAAGGGCATGTAGTCCATGGACAGCTGGTGGCTCAGAAAAGACTTCTCTGGTATGCAGGAGACCCCGAGACTGGCACACTGCACAACACAGGCAACTCCTCCCTGCAGCTTCCTCAGAGCCTCACTGGAGCCAAGTACACCAGGGCACCCTATTTTCCTGTGATTTCCAGAGTTCAAGTTGATTTTTTAATCTGACAGTAACAGCAGACTATAAAAAATCCCACAGTGGCCTGAGCAGCTCCGGAGTCTAAAATAAACATGCCAAGCCCTGTTTGTGATGGAGTAAAAATAGCTTGTTTCTCATACCTTCCCAGGACCTCTGCTTCATACACAAAAGCTTCACAGGTTAACTACAAAAATATCAGATGTGCAAGAATGGCTTGATTTGAGCTTTGCACTGCTTGAGGAGTTCAGAAAATCACCCTGGCCCCACAGTGAAGGGACAAACCCTCAAAGCTCATCTCCTGCCCAGGGCTAAAGGCCAGTGCTGCCAATTCCCTTTAATAGAAACCACTGTCCTTCTGGAGAGAAAAAAATCCAAACAAAAAAATCCACAAACGTCACTGGAATTACATCTTGTGCTCTTTCTTGGCTGGATACTTTTTAAATGACACTTATTCCAAAGAGCACTAACTATAAAATCTAGTGCAGAGCTGTGCTGCAGCCGGGACGGGCTCCCTGGGAAGCAGAGCGAGCACAATCAGTGTCTGCATCAAAAGGAGAAGACAGACTGTGGCTGGTCTGGCTCATCGTAAGAAATGCCACTTCATAGCGAGTTCTGCTAGATTAACTTTTTTCCAGGGCCTAAATGTATCTCACCTGGCACCTGTGATGCTCCTGAAGAGAACAGAAGCACAAGACCTGGGAGGGAAGCTCAGCAGGAAAGCCGTCACAAAGCCGAGTTTAATCATTACATCATTTCTAATGACAGCTCTGCCGGACCCACAAGTGAGCACCAACCTATTTATGACTTGGGCTTAAAAAAGGGGGCAGAAATTGCAATGCATCTGAAGCCTGCTGGTATTTATACAGGCATAAAAGGCACCCAGGGAAAAGGCCAGTCGTGCATGTCCCCAGCCCTGAGGGCCAGGCTTGCAGGAGCCACCAGCTCCAGGAGCCTTCTGAGAAACAGCCGGCACATCTCCCTACAAGGCAGTCCTGGCAGGGGCACATGCAGCTGTCCCTCTGCCTCAGTCCAGAGCACACAGCAGCCTCCAACCCAGCCAAGACAACACAAGGCAAGGCACTGGTTCTGTGGGACACCCAGGGAGCACCTTCACCAGCCACACCCAACACCCTGCTTTTGCTCCAGGGTCACTGTTAAAATTCATCTCCAAAAACCTGGACTCAAATTGAGGAGGCATAAATGAAGCAGCAATCTGGATTTTTAGATGTAATGCAGAGGCATCTGCAAAGAGCTCTTAGCACAGACACTCATTTTAAGTGAGAGGGACAAGAAAAATGATTTTTTTTGCTAAATACTCATTTCGTTTAGCAGGTCACATTGAAAAGCTCAACATTTGTACTTTGGATTATGTTCTTAACCATGCCCACATCATATTGAAGGCCAGCATCTAGTGAGACCTGAGTACAAGTCCCTGAAGTTTCCACCTCTTGATGAAAGTAATTTTTGCACCTTGTCTTGAGTCAAAGGCTTCAAGAGATGGAAAATACACAGGCTCCCCTCAGTTACTTCTTTCCATTATTAAGCACTCTAGCAAGTAAACAAGAAAACCACATACCTTTCCCAGGTTTCACATTGTCTGGTGGCCTACTCCTCTTGTTAGACAGAGACTTTCATCATTTATGGTCAAAATTGTTTCAGAGAACAAGGAAGAGCAAGCTACAGCTTTCCAGCCCTCTTGTACCACCTGCCCCCACACTGTCACTGAATGGTCACCTCACCAGATGCTTCAAGGTAAAAACCACAATGTGTGAATATTGGTGTTAGCTGTTACATAAACACTGCTGCTTTTAGAGGAGGCTTCTCTCAAGTCTCTTGCTCTCCTCACTTACCATTGCTTCCCATTCTTTCAGCTTATTCTACAAGGGAAGGACTCTTGGAAAGATGTTCTTCATATCTGGTAGGCAGTGGTATGACAGCCCAGCCACCAAACATTTGAAACACCAACAATCTCAAACACGTGTGCACCCCAGGATGTCAGCTCATACTTCCACCCTCCAATGCAATGCATCATGCTTCCTTCCTACACCGGTGAACTCTTCCTCCTATTCAGTGGCCACAAAGATCTCAAGGCGTCATGCCTGCAAGCTGCATGCATCCTCCCATGTTGGTTAAGACTGGGAAAATCTGTAGAGAAAGGAACGGATGAGCTTTTCCCTGTCTCTTCCTCACAGGGCAGATGAGCCCAGCCTCCCTGAAGACCCACAGCAGCATCACAGGCAGCCACATCATCATTTTCATCATTGTAACCACCCAAGGAAGCATTTCCACCTCTCCCACCCCACTCCTCTCTTCCCTTTGTGCTGCTAAAAGAGTTACAGCGCACAGAGAAGTGCATGTGGGAACACACATACATTAAAGGAATGCAGTAAGAGGCAAACAAGAGGCCAGTTTCCACATGGCTCAGTTCCTGGGCTGGATGTGGGGTCTGCAGGACCACTTCTCTTTTCCTTTTCACCAGCACAAGAGAAAGGCAGGATTTTCTCTGCCAGCAGCACCTGCTCAAACCAACTGAGAAGCTAAGCACACCAAGTCTGGATCCTGCAACAAACTATGCTGGGCAAGAGCACTGCACAAAGACACCAAGGAAAACCCAGACAATTCCAAAGATAAAGAGAAATTAAACTGGGTTCAGCTGGACATCTCCCATTCATTTCCCACTATTGTCCTAACCAGCATCTAAGCAGCACACACGGAGAGCTACGGTCACCTCCCACAGCCAGCTGCATCCTGGTAGCAGGCAGAGCAATTCCCTTACAGCAGAAGGCTCCGACTGGATCTATTCCACATTAATAGTCTGCTCGAGCACTCCTGGGCAAACTGCAGCAAAGCAGGCAAGTGACCTGATGCAGGTTTCTTTTCAGCCACTGAGCCACTTTAAAAGACATCTAAAAATACATTAAATGCTTTTCTCATGTGACTTTTCTAAGTGAGGGACTGTTCTAAAGCCTGCCAGCCACAAATGGAATGACACACCACTGGCAAGACCTCTTCTCCTGCACCAACAGCCTCTACAGTGGTAACCTGTTGAGTCCAAGAGATCAGCTGAAGATAAAAACCTGAAGCATTTATGCTTGGCAGTATCAGCTCCTGATGTGGCACCATTCTCCCCAACGAGCTGTGCTTCTGTTCAGGATCATCACTCAGACAGGGTGCTGCAATGTTTTGCTGTTTCTGCTCCAGAAGGATCTTTAACTAGCTACACTTAGAAGCGTTCAAATATATACTCCTCCCCACCAAGCCTGAAATAAAAAAAACCAAAAACTTCTCAGCTCTGCTGACACAGGTAATTCCTCTCCACTGAGGAGAGGAGGTAAATAGGCAAACAACCGTCTGCCTTTGAAAGTGCTTTGCAAATCAGCTCAGATGGCTGCTGCCACAAAGCCCAAGCAGGAGGTCACTGGCCACTTCAGCTCATCCTCAAGCTCCTTACAAGTAGATTTACATCACCAAGTTTCCCATCAAGACTCTTCCTCCCAGACAGAAGCAGAAAGGCTCTTTTGAGATGCAGAGCTGTGTGCCTTCAAGCTTCTGTACATGCCAGTGCCTGCCTTGAACCAGAGCAGACACTGATACTGGGAAGTGAAAGGTGCCTGCTCCTGGGTGAGCTCAGGCTGCAGAGCTGAGCCATCTGCTTCTACTGAAGCTGAGGGTGGCTCTTCCTTGCTCCAAAGCAGACACCTCGCCGTGTGCCCAGGCAGCTCCAAGCTTTAGCTGACCTTTTCCAGTTGGCACAGCCTACTCTGTTGGTCCCAAACAGGGCTCAGAGTCAGCTGTGTAGAATTCACTAATAATCATCGTCTTAGTCACTGCTTAAAGAAGAATCTCACCCCTAAACACTTGCCTAGGGAGTGAGCTTAGCCAGCCTTAATTCCCATATATGACCAGAAACGAGAACTTCAGCATGTGGAGCAATCTTTCCTGGGCTCCCAGCTGGAGTGACCAAGCCACACACTACACCAGTCCAGAAGACACTCCCAGGGCAGAGCTCTGCACCCAGCCTTGCTCTCCATGATCTCCCTCAGGCTGGTGGTGGATTGCTTTTCCAGCAGGATGTGAACTGAACAACTCATCACAAAACACAGGTATGTGTGGCCAGTGTGTTGTCTTCAGAACTGCCCCTGTATGCAGTATCTTGACCTCACCTTAACTTCATGAAAAATCAAACTCTAAATCTCACTGCCTCCTCTGTTCCCTGCCTTTCTTTGTGGCGCAGGGGAGAAGCTGCCTCAAAGGAACCTCCTGAAGCATCATATCAAGGCAAAGGTTTTGAACCAGCATGTGAACATACTGTAAGAAATCCATAAAAAGTGCAAAGAGGCTTACCTGGAGTCAGCAGGATTAAGTTCCCTATACAAAGTTATGCACCTCCAGGGGAGGCTTTAGGAGCATGCCATTCAGGGAAGAGAAAAAGGCCGGAGGCTGCTGAGCTGGGTCACGCTGGAGCAAAGCGCACAGCACTGGGATGCAGTGCAGAGGTCTACAGGAAACAGCTTCTTCCTGTGACAGCAGGACAGTACCACCACCCCTCTCCCCTGGGATGCCCCTGGGCCAGGCACAGCTGACTGCCAGACCAGGCTGAGCTCACACAGCCACGTCCAGCCACCAAGGCGCCGGCGAGAGATGCCTGTTGAGGCAGGACCAGGCTTCAGCAGGGAAAGCAGGAGGTGGAGGCCAGCAGCACTTGCACCACTCACACCTGACCAGGTGACTAAAAGATTGGAGGACCTTTGGTGGAGCAGCACAGAATGAAGAAGAGGGTCAGGATCCCACTTTTCAGGAATAATGGGTGTGCAGTGCAATGGCACCGGTGCTGGGACACTGGCTTGAGGGGAGGGTGGTGACTGAACCTCATCACAGGCTGGGATAGTATTTCCAGAGTGCAGGAGCTCATCCACCTCTGACTGAGGCTTTAAGCAAACCTTCTCATGCCCAAATTAGCCATGGCAATCACGGAGTGCTTCCCGCCCTCTGCCACTTTCAGCACACAGAATCGCACACAAGTTTTATCCTGGCTTATCACCATCACTGCACAGGGGAGCACCGCTGCTTTCTCAAAGCTTTAATTCCTCAATATACAAGTTTACATCATTGCCAATAGCAAGTGAAGCCCTTTTTCATGTTAGTTTTATCTACAAAGTTTTCATGAGGCTGTAAAGCCCTATTCCTACACTTTTCTTACAGTTTAGTGCCAAGGGTTCATGGGCTTTGCATGCAGTACTGTTACAACATGCTGCTTTAGTTTTCTCTGGACATTTCTGAAGATTTGTATTTATCTCAGCAATTGTCATTCTCAGATCAAATTTCTTACCTCCCTAGAGGCTGACCCTTGCTATTCAAACAAAATCTTATTCTAAGATGTGATAACTCTTTCTTTAAAGAGCTACCAGCACAAAGCACACAGACAAACACAAAGCACTGGCTTTATAAACACCACTGGAAGCACAAAATTTCCTAGGCAGAGGACACAGTTTCACATTTTGGCCACACAGCTCACCCTGGAGAAATGAACTGATACTGTGGAAACACATGCAGACCTTCACCCAAGATTACGTGACAGTGTTAATCCAGTCACTCAGTATTACTGCCATCAACACAAACATTAATGCTCAGCCTAAAAAACATCTGATCTGACCTGGACACTCATTAAAATAAGGCTGACTGCCCTATTCATGATGCTCTACTCCTCGCAGCATGGGCAGATCTGCATTGTGACCATGCTGCAGAACTTGCAGCACCTCTTACACATCCCATACAACAGCTATTCTGTGCGCAAACACCACACTGCAGAAGCTTTCAATGAACTCAAAGTGAGAATTAATGAAACAAATCAATTATATTAGTTGTTTGTGCCCATTAAGTTCAGTTGATGCCAGTACCGCTACGATTATACTTCCCCACATGTCTTAAAGCTCTTGCTATGGTAGGAGAAAGGAAAGATGCCAAGGAATTTCAGGAGAATATAGGCAAAGGAAGTTCTGACTTTCAGCAAAAATACTTTAAGATTATTCCTTGGAATTGGCATAGTCCCACCCTTGTCTCCCACCAGTCTTTACCTGTATCTGTAGAGGCAGAAGTCTGATTTTTAGAGAAAAAGAGACACAGCTACACTGATTCTGTGTAGCTTCCTGGTAGGATCCTGTGAAGTTGAATTCAGAGAAGGTTTTAGAATAACCACCTTTTATCCCCTTAATGGAGGCCCCCAGGCACTATCATAAAAATTCCACTAGAAATATTTCCTTTGGGGTGGGGAAACACCATGCATGGTCTGTCAGGCAGGAATGGGCTCCTATGGCACGCAGAGCTTACACTCCACAGAGGTCAAGACCTAAGCAGAAAGCCTAAAGGACATGAACAGTGAATCACTACAGCCTCAAATATGCCTCTCATTCCCCACCTAGAAGCCCACACCTATGTAAAGCCTTCCTGCAGGAATCCCAAGTGCCACAACACAAAGGGCAGACCTTACATTTCAGCAATACTTTGAGAAGACAAGATGAAACTTCTTGCTGTACAGGAAACTCCCAGCTAGAGACCAATACTGAAGAGCTGCTTAGAAAAAAAGCATATGGGAGAGGCACAAAAGCCATACTGGAAAATCTCACAACTATTTCCATCCTGATTAAAGTGGAATCTGTACAGCATCCTAGACTGCTGGATAACTGAGCACTCCAGACAGGGATCTTGGTCCCTCTCTGCTGAAATTGAAAAGTCCCAAAGAAGCCACGCACACAAGGAAATCCTGGAAGCTCTGGAAAGAGATGGGTTTCCCAAAGAGCCTGGGAGAATCCATCTGGAGCCAAGAGGGAAGAGGCAATCAGGACCAGCAGCACACACACAGCAATCTGAGGTTGTGGCAGTGGCACAAGGCTTTCACATCACCTGTCATGATTCAACACTTCAGAGGAAAACTGCTGGTTCAAACTATCACTCAAACTCATCCAAAAATCAATCCCTAGCCCTTGGGACTGATATAAATGATCAGTATCTGCTACTGGTAACTCTCACCAAAATTATGAATGCTAATCCCCACCCTTAAGGAACATACTTCACAGAATGTTAAGCTTTCTGAAGTCAAAATGCACAGTCTGGTTCAAAAAAAAAGAGAAACCTGTGTGAATTCAGCACACACATCCAGCATTCGTGTGACCTGTAACTACGTGAGAGTAAACTGAAACCTCTCTGTAAGCACTTCTTCACCCCAGAGGAGGGAGGGCAGGAATGCCGCCTGTCAGGTCCCTAAGGAGGAGTATTGCACCGCCAAGTACTGCAGGAAGGGGCTTCTGAGCCAGTTTGCTGGAACGAGAAACCAGCACACAAAATATTTTAGAAGCTGCCCACATAAACCCTTTATGAATCGAGCCCTTCTCAGAAAGCGCAGCAGGAAAGGCACGCCATACCCTTGCTCGGGGTGCAGTCACGGCAAAAGCACTGTGGTGAGACCACAACGTGAGAAAAGAGCACAGAACTCATTAGCGGAAACCTTCACACAGATACATTTTTACAGGTCAAATGAGGCTGCGAGCCTGGTTTTCTAAAGAAAAACAAAGCTGAACACAGTGGGGCTGGGACAAAATTTATTGCTGATCCAAGCCTCACCCTCTTGCATGTCAGACAGTACACTCTGAATCCCACCAAGAATTACTCTCCAAGCCTACAGGATACCTTCAGGACAGTAAAACAGGGGGGACAACTCATCCCTGAAAAAGTAAATATTTGTTATGGCCAAGAGGACCATTTCAAAGGGAGAGCTCTGCCGATCCAATGGTTTCCTGCCTCCACGGATAGTCCAACATCCTTCCCTTGCAAAGTGAATAAAGGGTCAAGCTGAAAAAAACACCAACTTTATGCCCAAACAGCAGATCTACTGGTCAATCCATTAGCTCAGCACCACAGCTGGCCCCTGGGAGGAGGCAAGAGGGTACAGCTGAAAGCAGAGAAAGAGAAGGGCCCTTTTCAGAACATCAAACCACGTAGGTGGCTGAGGTAACCATTTGCTCTGATCAACCCACTACAGGGACCATGCCCACCTCCTCCTCCAGGCTGGGCCTCACTTCTTTTCCCGCGTAGTGCTGGGCTGTTGACAAACTCCTCCTGGTTAGGGATTTACAAGTTCCTACCATGGACAACCCAGGTTACTAAACTCCAGAAAGTTAACCCAGGGACACAAGAGGTCAGCTGAGCAAGATGACTGCAGGCACAATGGCATGTCTGGGGTCTGATCTCTCTGCTCCAAACGCAGTGAGGCTTACCCAGCTCAGCCTTCCCACACACCCTACCTCACTGCAGGACAAGCACGGTGCCACTGGCACTGGAATGGCCTGACAGTGACACAGCCAGGGGCCACAAAGCTGAACGCTATTTGTGTTGAGGTTTGGGAGCCATTGTGAGCTCTCCACAGATTTATGCAAGGGCCACAAAGGACACATGGGAGCACTTGGTAGCCCTGCAGCCCCCTCCAGCTCTTGGGACCCACCACTGTCCAGGGATCGGACCCCAGATGTAGAAGAACCCAGCAAGGCTGTACTGCTGCCATGGGATTCCAGGGAATCTCCTAGGGTGCCTCAAGGCTCCAAAGAACCAGCACTGAGGTGACCTTGAGCAGGACATGGCATTCAGGAAAACAGGAGGCCCCTGCTGCCTACCCAAATCACCTTGCCCCACGTCGCCTCCTCCTCAATCACCCAGAACAGCTCACAAACCAGGCACAACAGCCAGAGAGCTTTCTGCTGGTCCTCAGGTGACCAGCTCAGGCATTGCACAGGGAGAGGGCATGCCTGGCTGGGGGATTTGGATCATCTCCTCTACACTGCTGCATCAGCAGATCAGTTCAGATGCTGGTGAAAAATCCACTAACAAAAATACTGGTAATATTAAACATATACAACTATCTTTCTTGCTGGTAAGCTAAAATTTTATCCCAGAAAAGTTGAACCAGAGTTTCAGTCAACAGATAAGCACAGGGAGATACACAGATAGAATAAAGCACAAGACTAGGATGTGCACCTACCTAGAGTGTTCACACAGGTTAATACATTAACATTCCATCCAGCAGCACCTTACTAGTTTGCTCAAATTCAATCTCACGGAACAAGCCCTAAAAGCACAGGTTCTTCAGGTTGGTATTTTATTTTTCACAACTTAAACACGGTCACAGTCCTCTGCAAATTGAGTTTAAGGTACAGAGCTCTACAGACTGCACAAACATCCTAAGAACAAACATTTCCAGCATACCAAGAGCTCAGATACACTAGGTCAATCCAACTGTGTTTATTTGTATTTCACCCAAATCACCGCCAAAGTACTCGGGGCTCAAGGAGCAACAGCCTCCCACTGATTCAGCAAGAGACCAGAAGTAATTGGTAGACAGTCTGCAAGCACCACAAAGAATGCCAGAGGCATTTATTTACATGACCCCTGTTTGCCTAAGAAGAATTCAGCGTTTGCATTTTTCTCACTCAAATTAATCATCTCTAGACTTAACTCCTCAGTACTATTCCTCAGCTAACAGGAGTAAAGGCACAAGCCACCCAAAATCATCCCCACAAAACTTTTCAGATAGCTGTTACCTATAGAACAAGGCAGACCTTTACTCCATCAGATGGAGTTCCTCCTCAGGCTGGCACAGCACCCTGCCATCTCCCCAGGCCAATTTGTCTCGTTATCTCTCCAAGGAACAGAGAAAAGGCAAGGAGACACCATTCCTACTGATGAGCAACACCACTGCTGCCAGGGCAAAACCATCACACCTTCCCTGCTAGGCTGACAACACACTGTACCACACACCTGTGCTGCAGACACTAGAGCATGAAAACTCCACAGGATCTAGCTGCTGCAGCCACACAGTTCTTCCTCAGTCCTCAGCAGGAACACTGGTCTGTAGTGCAGAACCCCAAAGCACCTCTCAGGCCTGTCTGCTGGCACACTTACACAAGCCAGCATGCAGCAGGGCTCCCTCTGACACTATCCCCTCGCTGTCAGGGCACGGCTCTGCCCAACAGAGGCAGGCCAGAATTCCTTCAGAGCAGCCACCCATGGAAGACAAGTCACAGCCGAGCATTGGGCCAGCTCTGACCAGGAGCTTCGCAGCTGAGGCTGGCAAAGGGTCCCACTCTACCCGTCACACATCCTCCTTTGCTTCTGAGAGCAGCCAAGCTCAGCACTCCAGGCACTGGGAGATGAAGAGAACAGAGTGGATATGTTACCAACGAGTACCAGCATTTCTGAAAGCAGACAAGTGCTCGGGGTCAACAAATCCCACACATACAAAACTTACTGGTACACAGTGAGAGCAGAACACTGCTATCAGCACCATAATTCTTACTGATTCCGTAGCTCTGATGCCACAAGTTACTATTCTATTTACACAACGGTTAAAGAAATGGGTATGTCTAAGCCAGCAGGTGCTGTCAGCAACATCTCCCAATTATTGGAGAACTTGTGCCAGCTCCCAAAGAAGTGAGCCTGAACTCCTGCAGCAAGGAGTCAGTGTGACCTGGAATCAGCCAGGCTTTGCTGATTACTCCTTTGAGTAAACAGTGGTGTTCCCAGCACTTCAGCTCGCTCTCAAGCTCCTTCTGTTGGCATACTACCCTATATTTAGGATAGAAGAGTGCAATGACAAGCATCGGGAAGAATGAATAAGTGGTTTAGGATGCTCGGTATAGCAGCAGAGATCGTGTGAAGAAACCTAAGAATTAGAAACTCCTAAAGTGAGAGAAGGAATCTGTAAAGCTAAAGGTGGGACAAGACAGGATTCCATTGGGAAAGTTAAATAGCAAGTTTCGATAAGTACATGCAAGGCAAGAGGCATTAGTAGTTCACCATGTAACAGCAATGGGTGGTAGAAAAGAGCTCCTGTCTGGAAGGGCTAAGAGAAAATAGGCAAATTCTTGGGTTTTTTTTTCACATAAAGATTTAAGTCCCATTTTGGGCAGGTGAACACCAGGGGTATTTTCCCAACCTTAGGAGCCCAAAGCTTCAGGACCAAGGGAGATATAGCACCTCAGGGAGGGGCCGCAAACTATACAGCCAGGTCCCACATCGCCCTGCCCACACCTTCCTCCCTGAGCAGCAGTGCCTAGTTACACTCCAAAAACACACCTTTACCAATTTCAAACTTGTGGCACAATTCAGTAAATCCAGGCCTGTTGACTTGACAGGCACTGGAAACTTGGGTGAGCCACTTTGCAGCCTGTTGCTTCCAAGCAACCAGGGAGGCCACAAGGAATACCCGGCATTTACACCTTTTTTGGGCAGTAGAACCACTCATTTGCCTTTAGTCACCTGCAGTGGGGACTGAAGATAAAGTTTGGCTATAGGTCTGTCCCTCCCGGAACAGCCTCTGCTGTTAGTCACGCTGCCTGTGCCCGGAGCCAAGGTCAGCCCTGGGAAGCGGCGGGGCCCACGGAGCCCCACAGGGGCAGAGCACAGGGGCTGCCCGGCCACCCCGCCCGGGACAGCCACCTGTCCCTGAGGAACACTCCGCCAGCTACCCGCACACCCACCTGCGCTCCCACGGCGCCGGGCCGGTCCCGGTGAGCGGGGAGAGCCCGGGACGCCCACACGGGTTTTGTCACAACCAGAGCCGGCTGCCGCCACCGACAGCACCTGGGCCGCTCCCGGCGAAGCCCCGAGGCTCGGCCGGTACAGCCCGGGCCGGCCCAGCCGCTTGAAGCCCCGGGCCCGCTCCGCCTCCCGCCTGGCCCCGCCGAGCACTCTCGGGCGCGGCGCCCACCCAGGGCCGAGGGCGGCGGCGGGAAAGCGGCGCGGAGGGAGCGCGGCCCGGCGGGAAGGCGGCGGCGGGCCGGCCCCGCAGGCCGCGGAGGGCGCTCCGAGCTGAGGCGGCGCCGCGCCGGGAAAGCCACCCTGCCGCCCGCTCTCCGCCAGGCCCGGGCCCGCCGCGCCTCTGCCCAGGCCGCGCCGCCGCGCCGCCAGCCTCGCTCCCCGTCGCCAAGGGCAGGGCGGCTCGGCAGGTCCCACCGCAGCCGCGCTCCGGCCGGTCGCGGTTCCCCCGTCCCCGCTCTCACCGTGCACGCCGGGCCCGGCCCCGCTCCCGCCGGCTCCGCGGTCCCGACGCACCGAGCGGGCGGCGCGGCGCGAGCGCGACTCCGCGCGGGCACGTACCCGGGGGCGGGGCTCGCGCGCGCGCGCGGCGCCTGGCAACCGGCGGCACGAGCGCACCGCAGCCAATCGGCGCTCGGCGACAGCGCTGGCCACGCCCCCCATCGCTCCTCCCCGCCAACCCGCCCCGTGAGGCCACGCCTCCGCCCTAGAATCCCACCCCAGAGCTCCGCCCACTCCCGTGGGGCCCGCCGCATAGCCCCGCCCCTGCCCCGCCTCCGGACCCCGCCTCACTGGCGCAGGACCCGTCCCCGCTGCTCCAGGCCCGTCCCCTGTGCGCAGGCCCCACCCACGCCCCTCGCGTGTCCGCCGCGGGGTGACCTCGGCCCCGCCAGAACCCGCCCCGCCGCTCAGGCTCCGCCCCGCTCCACACGTGCCCGCCCCGGGGTGACCCCGGACCTGCCTGGCCCCGCCCCACCGCCTACGCCCCGCCCCCGCCCCAGCCCTGGCTCCGCCCCTCCCCACGCGTGCCCGCCGCGGGGTGACCCCGGCCCCGCTTGGCCCCGCGCCCGACCGCAAATATTTGTTCGGGGCCGTCCCGGAGCTCCAGCGGCCCGGGGACACGGGGCCGCCGCCATGCAGCCCGTGCTGGGGGTCCTGCTCGCCCTGGCCGCGGCTCTGGGCGCTCTGGGCTCAGGTAGGGCCCCAGGCTGGGTCTCCGTGGGGCTGGAGGGTGCGAGGTAGTGCGGGGCCCAAAACAGGGCCAGCGGCCGGGCCGGGAGGCTGCAGGCCATTCCCAGTCCCACGGCGGAGGGGGGCAGCCGGAAGCAGGGAACTGCAGCGGCTGGTAGAGAGCAGGGACCCTCCTGCTCCACGGCACATGGATCAGGACATGGGACAGGGATCCCCTGCTCCGTATTGTATGAATCCCATGGGACACGGATCCCATGCTCTGTGGGACAGAGATATCCTGCTCCATGAGGCAGGGATCTGACACTCTACAGGGCCCCAGTGCTCATGCTATGCCCGATGGGTGCACTGAACTCCTGCCACCCTCTCCAGGCCACCGCTCACCCCTCAATGACTTCCAACGCCTGCGAGCCACCGAGCTGCTGGCAGTGTCCGTGGACCCACCACTGCCGGAGCAGGGCACTGCGGAGCAGTGTGCCCAGCGCTGTGCCACCAGCCTGGCTTGCCGGTGAGCGGGACGCAGTGCCCCCGCGGGGCAGGTGGGAGTGCAGGGGCCACTGGGTCACTGTGCACTTGGATACTGGGTGCTCACGTGTGTGACCCAGTCCCGCAGGCCCTAGCCTCCCATGGTGCCACGCCTGACTCCCTCTGTGCCTCCCAGGGCTTTCCACTATGACCAGCAGAGCCAATTGTGCCAGCTGCTGCCCTGGACCCAGCACTCACCCCGCATCCAGCTGCAGAAAAATATCCGCTATGACCTGTACCAGAAAAAAGGTGAGCTGGTGAATATGGGGACACCACAGACTGGGCACAGGCCACCCGGCACAGGACTCCTCATTGCCCATTGCCCTGACCTGTCCTGGGGCTCTGAAGATGTGCTTGGCTCTGCTCAGACTACCTGCGGGACTGCATCATGGGCGATGGCTCCAGCTACCGCGGCACACGGGCCACAACAGAGAAGGGGCTGCGATGCCAGCATTGGCAAGCCACGACACCACATGACCACAGGTGCCCCTCTGTCCCTGGCTGTTCCGTGGCACCTACCCTGGGCAGCATGGGGCAATGGGGAATGGGGTGGGAGCAGTGTGGGATAGCGCAGGAGCAATGGGGACAGCTTGGGGGCAATGGCACTGACAGGCGTAGCGCATCATCCTGGCTGTGCCCGCTACAGGGCAAAAGATTCCTGGCAGCTCTCCTACCCCCTCTGCTGCCATCAGGTTTCTGCCATCCCCCCGCAATGGGCTGGAGGAGAATTACTGCCGAAACCCTGACCGGGACAAGCGGGGCCCATGGTGTTACACCGTTGATCCCAACGTCCGGCACCAGAGCTGCGGCATAAAGAAGTGTGAGGATGGTGAGTGCCACATCCCAGGGTCACCCTGTGCTGTATGTTTCCCCCACACTGAGCCATGCAGTTGTTGGCAGCTGTCTGCATGACCTGCAATGGGGAGGACTACCGTGGCACCGTGGACCACACCGAGTCGGGGACAGAGTGCCAGCGCTGGGACCTGCAGCACCCACACAAGCACCCCTACCACCCCAACAAGTACTAGCCCCCAGCAGTGCAGTGCCCGGATTGAGTGCCAGGTGCTGGGGTGATGGTGCCACCTCAACTGCTGCTCTCTGTCTTTGGCCCAGGTACCCTGACAAGGGGCTAGATGACAACTACTGCCGCAACCCTGACAGCTCCGAGCGGCCCTGGTGCTACACCACCGACCCCGGGCGGGAGCGTGAATTCTGCCGCATCCGTGTCTGCAGTAAGTCCCCACCAGCATCGTGTGCAGCTGCACCTGAGGGTCCTGGGTGCCACCCTGACCCTGCTACGCTGCCCCTCTCTCTGGCCACGCAAGCAGAAAAACGACCACGGCCTGTCAACATCACCAACGGCTGCTTCAGGGGCAAGGGTGAAGGCTACCGTGGCCGTATGAATGTTACCGTGTCAGGGATCCCCTGCCAGCGCTGGGACTCCCAGGTGCCCCATAAGCACCACTTCATGCCTGAGAAGTATCCGTGCAAGTAAGGGCATGGCTGTGCACCCCAGGATGGATGGGCAGCACCCATGAGTGTGGGATTGAGGGGGGAAAACCATGTGGCCCCTCCTCCAGGGACCTGCAGGAGAACTACTGCCGCAACCCCGACGGATCAGAGGCACCGTGGTGCTTCACTTCCCGCCCCACTGTCCGCATCGCCTTCTGCTTCCACATACGCCGCTGCCCTGATGAGCAGGATGCCCAAGGTGAGCCACCCCAGGCACCTGTCCCTGGGTGCCCACCCCAGTGCCCCTGTGAGGGGTGCCAGCCCTCCCTGCCTGTCCCCAGAGTGCTACCAGGGCCACGGCAAGCACTACTACGGCCATGTCAGCAAGACACGCAAGGGAATCACCTGCCAGCCCTGGGCTGCCCAGACACCCCACGTGCCCCAGTGAGTGTGTGAGGGGGGGTGGTGGGTACAGGGATGGGGTTGTGGTAGGGATGGAGATGAGGATGGGGATGGTGACCGTGATGGCAACTGCCTCCTGGCAGGATCTCACCTGCCACCCACCCAGAGGAACACCTGGAGGAGAACTACTGCCGCAACCCTGATAACGACAGCCATGGCCCCTGGTGCTACACCATGGACCCCCGTACCCCCTTTGACTATTGTGCCATCAAGCCCTGTTGTGAGCCCCTACCCCCATCCCTGCAGAGCTAGAGGGGACCCTGGCCACACACCTTTTGGTCCCCTCAGGGTGGCTGGATCCTGTGCCAGTGCCACCTTCTGTTTTCTCTCTGCAGCTGGCAGCACAGTGCCCTCCATCATGGAGAATCCAGGTGGGGACCTGTTGGTCCTAGGTGGGCATCCTGGGGTGGGTGGTACAGCCACAGCTGATGCCTACCCTGCCCACAGACACGGTGACATTTGAGCAGTGTGGCCAGCGGGACGAGAGGTTGCAGCAGAGGGGGCGCATTGTTGGTGGCCAGCCTGGCAACTCACCCTGGACTGTCAGCATCCGCAACCGGTGAGTGTGTGTCCCACATGCACTGCCATGTACTCAGTGGTCCCCCAGAGCTCACCCCCTGTCCCCACAGGGCTGGTGTGCACTTCTGTGGGGGATCCCTGGTGAAAGAGCAGTGGGTGATCAGCACACGCCAGTGCTTCTCCTCCTGGTAAGGTAGGGGCTGGGGCGTGGGGTGGTGGCACTCCCCTGTGCTCTCATGTCCCTGTTCCACAGTGATGCCGACCTGACGGGCTATGAGGTGCAGCTGGGAACACTCTTCAAGGACCCTGGCCCTGGGGATCCTGACCAACAGACCATCCCCATAGTCCGGATCGTCTGTGGCCCCTCCGAGTCCCAGCTGGTGATACTGAAGCTGGCAAGGTGAGTGGCCATGCCTTGGCCTCTGCTATGCTCCACTGCTGGCCAGGCTGGCACTGTGTCCCATTGCCCCCCTTGCCACAGGCCAGCTGCTCTGACCAAGCGTGTAGCCCTGATCTGCCTGCCCCCTGAGCGCTACGTTGTGCCTGAGGGCACTGTCTGCGAGATCGCTGGCTGGGGGGAAACCAGAGGTACCTGCCATGGGCAGCCCCTGCTGGGGGATTCCCTATTCAATTCAGCCCCAATGCCATTCCATCCCTCTGCCCATAGCATCCCATGTCCCTGGCATCTCCCTCCCACAGCATTCCTTGCTTGAAGTATCCCCTGCCTGCAGCAACCCCCAGGTCCCTGGCATACCCCTGCTCACAGCATCTCCCTTCCATGCTATGTTCCTGCCCATTCCATCCACCTGCCTACAGCATCCCTTGCCCCTGGTATCACCTTGTCCGTGTTGTCCATGACAACATCTCCCTGCCATGATACCCTCCTGTCCCTGCCATTCCCTGCCCACAGCATGCCTTGACCGTGCCATTCCCCTGTATCCCTGCATACCCGATGCTGCATCCCATGCCCGCTGCCCCATGCCCTCTACCCACAGGCACATCTGATGGCAGCGTACTGAACGTGGCACGGCTTCCAGTGCTCGCCCACAGTGAGTGCAACAAGGCGCTGCGTGGGCGCCTCAAGGAGAGCGAGCTGTGCACTGCCCCACTGCGTGCCGGCGTGGGTGCCTGCGAGGTGAGCTGGGCTGGGGACACCCACCCCAGGGAAGTGGCAGGTGCTGCCCCCAGGATGACACTGCTCTGTTCATGCCACAGGGTGATTACGGCGGACCGCTGGCTTGCCTCACCGCTGACTGCTGGGTGCTGGAGGGGGTGATCACCCCCTCCCGTGTCTGCGCCCGCACTGACCAGCCCGCCCTCTTCATCCGTGTTTCCCTCTATGTCGACTGGATCTACAAGGTGATGAAGATGGGTTGAGCTGGCATTCCCAGCCTGGCACAGCTACCACTGTACAATAAAGGCACAACCTTGGCCACAGGGGTCAGCACTGCACAGGGTCTCACATTTATTTAACACCAAACCCCAACCCACATCCCTGCCCCTGGCTAAACTCACTCCATCTGCCTCTGGTTGTGGTGTGGTCCCCAGGACCAGCAGTCACCCTGGGGCTGGTAGAGCCCAGGACTACTGTGGGCATTAGGGGCTGTGCTGGTCTGTCCCATCCTGCCTGGGCTGCCCCAGGTGCTGGAGGAGCCAGTGGGCACAGTTCTTGAAAACATCGGCCTCCATCTCCACACCAGCCAGTGCATGGCCACCCTCTGGGTACCACAGCAGCCTGTGGGGAGGGACAGGATGGGAAGATGCTCATGCAGCACCCCAGAGTTCCACCCCTGCTCCCACCTGCACCCCACTCACCGTGCTGGCACACCCCTGGCCCGCAGCACGCGGTACAGCTCCAGTGCCTGCATGGGGCTGACACGCCGGTCCCGGGCACCCACGCACAGCAACACCGGTGTCTGCACCTGCAGCATTGAACTCAGTGGGTGTCTGACACCCCACACCTGGCACCCCACACACACCCTGACCCTGCCTTACCTGGGCTGCCTGGGCGATAGGTGAGCGCAGCAGCATTGTGGCCACCTCCTCAGCAAGTGGCACCCGCTCAAAGGAGTAGGGCAGCCCCAGGGAGGTGTAGCGCCTGTGGCACAGAGACACTGGTAGGTGTCACAGGAACACGGAGTGGCATGGCACAGGATGGGGGTGGCACTCACCAGTCAGGGATGTCAGAAGTGCCCAGCTGTGTGGACAGGTTGGAGACGGGGCTGCGCAGGGCACAGGCTTGGTAACGCTTGGGCTCACGGGTGAGGAGGTGAAGGGCGATGAAGGCTCCATGAGAGCCAGCCAGCAAGGCCAGGCGGTGCGGGTCCAGGGGCTCTCTGTGCAGAACCTGCTCCACTGCCAGCTGCACCCATGGGCCACCCACCATTGGCACCCAAACATTAGAATCCTCCCAGCAGCATCCCCCCAGCACCCCCAGCCCAGCACTCCTCACCTGGGTGTCTGCCACATCCTGCTCACCTATACGGGAAAGCAGGGAGCTGATGCTGGCCTGGCCAAAGCCCAGGGAGCCACGGTAATTCACTGAGGAGACAGGACCGTGGGTGCCATGCGTCCACTGGGACACAGGGCCACATGTCCCTGAGCTCCCCAGCACTCACCTAGGAGCACGGCGAAGCCCAGCTGGCACAGTGCAGCCATGCTCGGACACCAGCGGGCATCAAAGACAGCATGGGGACCACCTGGGGCCAGCATGGACATCACCTGGGGTGCCACCAGCACCGCCAGAATGTCCCCCACTGTCCCCTCACTCACCATGGGGGCACACAACGAGGGGGTGTGGTGGTGTGCCATCTGAGGGGCTTAGCAGCAGGGCCTCAAAAGCCTGGGTGCCTGTGCCAGGGAAGGAGTCCCACTCAGCAGCCACCACCCTGGGCACCCAACACCCTGCCCACCCCCCACTGCCAAGGGTCCCTGGCACCTGGGCAGCACCGAGGTGCAGCAGGGTCCCTCAGGGGCTCACCCTGTGCAACAGGGCCCTGCCCACTGCAGGGTGGCTGGACCGTCAGAGTCTTCCAGGTGACACCAGGCACTGTTGGGGTGTCCTCCACCAGCACCCAGCCAAGGGGCAACTCCTGGCCTGCTGGTGGCAGCATGGCCACCACCTGGGTACAGGCAATGGGTGACACTGGGGCTGTGCCGTGACAAGGCTGTGCCATGCCAAGGCTGTGTCACCCTGGATCTGGCTGTGCCATATCCCACTGTGCCACACGGTGCCAGGGCACTGCTCACCAGGCTGGGGGGGTGGTGAGGTGCTGAGCAGGTGGCCACCAGCAGGTCCCACTGGAGAGTGAGCAGCTCCCAGCACCCTTCAGGTGACCCTGAGGACAGAACACATGTCAGTGTTCATAGCTGCTCACTAGAGACCATGGATTGCTGGTGCCACATACCTGTTGTCAGGTTGGTGATGGTGGACGACTCCACATCCACGAGTAGCAGGTCCTGTGAGGGTGCAGAGCACAGGCAGTGGTGTCACCACGGTTGTGTGGGTCATGTCCCTGGCCCTGCCATGCCCAGGACTCACCGTGCGGCTCCGCTGAGGGGTGCCCAGCACGGCTCGCCGGCTGTCAGCTGCCCAGCACCGTGGTGGCAGCACCTCTGCGTAGAGTCCAGCAAAGGCTGCAAGTGGGGCAGAGCGCTGGGCTAGTGAGCTGGGGTCATGGGCAACTGGCAGGGGGTGGCACCAGCACCCCATCAGAACCCAGCTCTGCCCACCATGCCTTGCTCACCCTCTGTGGGCTCCTGCACTACGTCGAGCACTGTCACCGTCTGCCTTGTCTGCCAGGTGAGCTGGGGAGAGCCACTGCTCAGGGATGGACCCATGCCAGGGGAAACTGAGGCAGGGAAGTCTGGGGACACCCCTACCCCAGCCAGGCACTGCGAGAGGCTGTGACACTTGGGCTGGGCACTGTGCTGGCAGCACAAGGTGGCACAGCTGTGCCTGGTGCCCGTGAGGCCCAACTCACCATGCGCAGGCGCAGACACTGCCGGTGGGGCCCCCCCACAACTCCCTCCAGGTACAGCAGACGCTGGCCATCAGGGCTCAGCCGGGGGGAGCAGACAGAAACATTCTCTGCTGACAGCAGCTCTGGAGGCAGTAAGGGGTCAGTCTCCCAGAGACCCCCAGGACAACCCCCCCAGGGCCCCAGTGCTCACCACAGCACCCACTGGCCAGGTCCAAGTGGAAAATCCCTGACCTGGGAGGAAAGAGTGGGTCAGTTTGGAGCCCTGCTGTGCTGACACTGAATGGGCATCCTGGCATGGTGCTGGTTGCTGGCTGGGACCCACCTCCTGTTGGAGCAGGCGTTCAGCCCTAGGCGGAAGGGCTTGTGCCACCAGCCCACGAACATCACACCACGGTCATCCCGGGACCACAGGGCCTGTGTGACAGTCAGGCTCATCCCACAGCCACAGGCTGGGTCCCCTGGGGCACTGCCTGCACCCCATCCTGACCTGGCCAGGGGAGAGGTGCTCTGGGACTCCTTCCAGCACTGACAAGCTGAGGCCCTCCAGGTCCAGGACACAGAGGACTGGCACGCTGCGAGTGCTCAGGGCCTCCCCCCAGTCCTCATGGTACACAAACTGCTTGCCCTGTGGCACAGACCCATCAAGCCAGTGGCTCCTGGCATGGAGCTCTGTCCATGACACATTCGTGGGATGTACACTCATGGGGTGCACAGCATGTTCAGGGGGAGCATGCGTGGCACGCTTGGAGGTGCACTGAACACACTCATGGAGCACCTACCTCCTCATCCTCATCCTCTGCTGCGGGCCAGGCTGTGCCTGGCACATCCCAGGGGCACAGGGGCTGTCGTTTGGGCCGGCTCTTCTCAGCCACATAGAGGAGCCGTGTCTCCGAGTGTGACCAGGCCAGGCAGGCAAAGGGCCCTGGCATAGCAGGAGGGTGCCAAAGCCCAGCCTGGCATAGGCACAGCTGGGCACCAGGTAGCCACCAGGGCTGCTGGCAATGCTAACCTCACCCCTGCTGTGGGCGGGGACCATGGGGAAGGGATCCTACCCTCCGTGTAGACGTCCCCATGCTTTCCCAGCGCCGTGAGATCCACGCTGTGGCTGCATCCCCCGCTGTCCCACACCTGGGGGGACGGCCGTCAGCACCGTGTACTCGGTGCCCAGCACCCTGAAGTGGCACTGCAGCCACGCCGGTGAGGGAGCGGGACAGCCGCGTTACCTCCAGCAGCTCGTGGCCCTGCCGCGGGCAGCGTTTGAGCGCGGCGCGGCGCTGCCCCGTAGGCGAGTCCTGGCTGAGGAGCCTGAGGACGGCAGGGACGGAGGCTGCGGCGGGCCATGCGCTGTGGGCACGGAGAACGCCACGGGCACCGCCCGTGCCCCGGGCACAGCGTCCCGTCCCGCAGCCCGCCCGTGCCGTACTGGTTGTGGAGCTCGGCGCTGAGCGCGGTCCGGCTGACGGCGAGGCCCTGGCGGCCGGCCGTGCGGCGCAGGCTGTAGTGGCGGCCGAAGCGCAGGAGCCGCCGGCGGGCTAGGTCGGGGCGGCTGCACTCTGAGGGACGGGGCCGTCAGCGCCCGCTCGCTCGGGCCCCGCGGGCCCCGCGGGCCGAGCCCGCCACTCACCGGTGTAGAGCAGGAAGGTCTGCCCCCCATCCGCGGCCCTGAGGGCGGCACGGGTGATGGCAGGGAACCGGCTCAGCTCCCGGTAACAGGCAGCGGGGCCGCGGACCGCCTGGAGGAGGGCATGGGCATGCGGGACGGGGGTAAGCTAACCTCCCGGCCGTGCCCACCGCCCGAAACGGGGCTGTGCCCACCCACATCCCTGAGCCACTTGCCCACCTCCGCACCCTCCTCGATGCCTGTGGCCATGGGGCTGTTCTCTGCCGCCCGTAGTGGGACGCCTGCCAAAGCAGGCGGGAGCGGCCCGGCGGCAGCACCTCGCCGGTGCCAGCCCTCTAGCTGGTGCCAGCCCTCCGGCCACTCCCTGCTGCCCTGCATGGCCACGCAGGGGTCACCCTTCCCTAAATGGCCAGGCAAGGGTCACCCTTCCCATGGCTCAGCACATCCCTGGCAGCACAACCGCACATCCGAGCAGGTGAAGGTCCAATGGCCACCAGCTCCTGGGGCACAGGGAGTGGAGATGGCACCAGCACTACCACTAGAGACACTGGGGTGCCGAACTACATCGTTTATTGGGGGTCAGCAGCAGGCGTCAATACCCTTAGCACTGCAGGTGCTTGAGCAGCCACAGTGCCATGTTCATGAAGCCATCAGCTTCAGCTTCCACACCAGCCAGAGCATGGTTGTTCCCTGGGTACCAGAGCAGCCTGGAGGGGAAACAGGGATTAGTGCTGTGTCTGCACCCCACAGCTCAAGCCTCCAGCACCCCACTCACCGTGTGAGCACCCCCCGGGTCTTCAGGGCACGGTAATACTCCAGACCCTGCTTGGGGGGCACACGCCGGTCGTCCTCCCCCAGCATCAGCAGCACGGGTGCACGGACCTGCAGGAGCAGCACAGCCTCAGCACTGGCACTGCTGCTGGGAACAGGGATGGGGACAGTGACATACCTGGTCAACATAGCGTATGGGTGACTTGTGCAGCATCTCTGTCAACTGGGCTGGGTCTGGTAGGGCACCAGGATTGTAGGGCAGCCCTGTCTCTGTCAGGCACCTGCGGGCAAGAGAGTTGGGAGCATGTGTGTGACCGGGATGGCAAAGAGCCTGGGAAGCTGGGGGTAGCAGTACTCACCAGTCTGGGATATCGGTGGTGGTCACCATGGAGGCGATGTTCACAACGGGGTTGCGGACCACACAGGCACGGTAGGTGTCAGGGAACTGCCCGATGAGGTGGCATGCCAGGAAGCCTCCATGCGAGCCACCGACTAGTGCCACTCGGCTGGCATCTAGTGTCTCCTCCTGCAGCACCCGCTCTACGCAGAGCTGTCATCACAGGGAACACTCACTGAACAGGCAGCCCCACTTTCCCTACTCAGGGCACCTGCAGGAGCACAGAGTGCCCCAGGACCATGTGCCAGGCCATACCTGCACATCACGTACGTCCTGTGTGCCCACGTTGCCTGGCAGGGAGGCCACACTGTCCTGGCCAAAGCCCAGTGAACCACGGTAATTCACTGCGTGGGGAGCAGTGTCAGAGCCCTTCCTCCTTCACGCCCCCACCCTGGCCCCTCCACGGGAGCTGTGTCCCCCAGCATCCCGGTGTCACTCACCCAGCAGGACGGCAAAGCCCGCACGGCACAGTGCCGCTGGGTACAGCATCCACCCAGCCGTGAACACAGTGTGAGGACCCCCTGCAAATGGCAAAAGCAAAGAGGGGGTGACACCACCTGGCGGGGGTACAGTGGTGTGGGGACAAGCTCTTACCATGGGGCATCACAACCAAGGGGGGCTTCTGGGCAGTGGGACCCTCACTTGGGCGCATCAGAATGGCATCAAAGTCCAGGCCCCCTGCGGAGGCAGGGAGGGGGTGTCAGGGAGCAGTGGGGATGGTGGAGCACAGCCTGACCCCACCTTGGGCACTCACCATACTGGGGATGCTCCTGCTCTGGTGAGGGCTGCAGAGTGCGGATGGCCCAGCTGATGCCAGGCACAGGGGGTGCATCCTGCAGGCAGATCCACTGTGTCTGTGCCTCATGGCCGGCGGCGGGCAGGACTGCCACTTTCTGTGCGGGGAGAGTGGTCAGGGCCCATGGCAAGGGGCTGGTGGGCACTGGGGAGAGGGGTCAGTGCCCGTGCCAAGGGGCTGGTGAGCACTGGGGACATGACTTTACCAACATGGGGGGGCAGCTAGGGGTGGAAAACCTGGCCACCAAGAGGTCCCGGTCGATGGTGAGGACAGACCAGCTTCCCTGGGGGGAATCTGGGGAGGAGGGGGTCAGACTCGCAGGTGTGACCCTCTCCCCACCCCTAGCACCAGCATGGCCCCATTGGCCTGTCACTCACCAGCTGTCAGCGAAGTTGTGGTGCCTGTTGCCGTGTCCACCACGAACACATCCTAGGGACATGAGGGCAGAGTCCAGTGGAGCCCTGACCCAGCCAGGCTCCCCTTGTGTCTCCCACCACTCTCTCACCTGCTGGCTGCGCTGGGCCGTGTCCAGCAGGATCCTGCGACTGTCAGCCGCCCAGCACATCCCTGGCAGTGCACCACAGTAGATTCCCGGGAAGGCACCTGTGATGAGAGTAGTGGCACTCAGCATCTCCCTGAGTCACCCCCAACATCCTCAGAGCTATACTCACCCCACACTTGTCGTGGCACAGCCTCCAGCACCGTGGTGGTGTGTTTGGTGTACCAGTCGTACTGCAGGAGACATGGCATAGGGCAAGTTTTGCAGGGTCTTAGCCTGCCTACCCCCACTGCAGCCCAAGGAGGGGACACCACTGCCCTCCTGCCAGCCTCACCCTGGCATGGGCACCATGGGACCTCCTTGGTGCCTGCCAGTGTCCCCCCAGTGCTGCTTACCATGCGGAGGCAGCTGCACTGCTGGTGGGGGCCCAGAACATTGTTCTCCAGGTAGACGATGCGGCAGCCATCGGGGCTGAGCCGTGGTGACCACACAGCCCTGGTGTCCTCCGAGAGCAGCTCTGCATGGGCACGAGGGGATGGTGAGGGGACGATGAAGGGCTGCAGGGGAGCCAGGGCACTGGCAGGATCCGGGTGTGTGCTGCTTACCGCATCTCCCGCCTGTTAGGTCCACGTAGAAGAGCGCTGACCTGCCAGCACAGAGGGGCGTCACAGTGGGGTTGGGGGACCAGGCTGTGGGGAGGGTGCCCTGCAGGGTCCTACCAGCAGGGTTGGGCTGTGGGGTGCACTGCAGGGACTCACCGGCGGTTCGTGCAGTGCCGCAGCCCCAGGCGGAAGGGGTCGTGCCACCAGCCCACGAACACCACACCAGTGTCCTCAGGCGACCAGAAAGCCTGTGGGGAGAGGGGAGATAAGCAGCTCGAAATACTGCTGGCTCCTGAAACCTCCCTTCTCTGGTTCCCTGCAGCTCCCCATCCTGACCTGGCCAGGAGAAAGGTGCTCCGGGATGCCCTCCAGCACCGAGATGCTGTTGCCCTCGATGTCCAGGACGCAGAGGACAGGCACACTGCGGGTGCTCAGTGTCTCTCCCCAGTCCTCGTGGTACACAAACTGCTCGCCCTGTGGCACAGGCTGGTCAGCCTCACAGCCACACAGCCCATTCTTGCCTCCCAGCTGACCCACAGTGGGGACACTTCACCTTGACAGGTGCATCCTCCTTCTTGGGGTGCCCCGTGTCCTCATCAGAGGTGCCCAGCTCAGGGGCTTTGCTCTGGAAGAAGGACTCAGCCTTGGGACGCTTCTTCTCCGCCACATAGAGCAGGTGGGTCTCCGAGTGAGACCAGGCAAGGCACCCAAACTGGTCTGCAGGGGCAGGTCAGCACTGGTCACCCTGTTCCCTGGAACCCCACATTCCCTGGCATCCCCCAGCTCCTCACCATCTTCGTAGACACTGCCATGCTTATCCAGTGCTGTCAGATCAATGCTCTTCACCTTCCGGTTCTGATCCCAGATCTGGGGGCAGAGATGCCAGGGTGGTCCCAAGACATAGCATGGTTCCAGCCCCAAGAACCAGTGATTATTCCTTTTCCCCTAGACCCCTCCTCACCTCCAGGAATTGCTTCTCCTTCTCCTTCTCCTTGCCAGGGACTTTGCGCAGCACAGCCTTCAGTGTCCCGCTGGGGGACTCACGGCTCAGCAGCCTGTGGGTGAGTGGGTGAGTGCCCATCTGCCTCCCACTTATTTCTACCCTGAGGGATCCCGTGTGGGGAGTGGGATGTGACTTACTCGTCCTTGATCTCAGAGCAGGTGCCAGCAGGCCCCGAGTAGACAATGGAAGCTCCATCGTGGAAGATGAGATACTGACGGCAGAACTTGATGTTCTCAGCCCTTGCCAGGTCCCGCTGCGACCACTCTGTGGGGAGGTGAGGACACCAGCTGCACCCCCACCACGCAGGCAGGGACTCCCTGGATCCTCCTGCCCCCCATTCCCCTTCAGTCCTCCCGAGCTCCGTACCGGTGTAGAGGCTGCAGTACTTGCCCCCGTACTGGGTGGTGAGGTCGGGGCCCAGGCAGGCGGTGCTGAGCCCCGGGTGCTGGCTCAGCTCTCGGTACAGCTCCGACAGCTCCTCCGCACGTGGCTGTACCTGCGGGACACGCCGCGGTGGCTGGAGGGGTGGGGACGTGGGAGGCACGGACCGGGAAGTGATGGGGCTCAGGGTTACTTACTGGGGCACCAGTATAGACGGGGAGGATTTTGGGGGGTACTGAGGGCAGCACTAGTGGGTGAAGAGCTGGGATACATGGGGGTAGGAGGCTAGACGGGTTAGTGAAGGACACTACTGGGGTGCCAGGGACTAGGAGGGCACGGGAGAGCAGATACTGGGGCACATAGCCGGGATCAGGAGGGTACTGGGACAGTTACCGGGGTGGTGGGGTACCAGTGGGTACCAGGATACTGGGAGCAGGTCCTGGGGTGCAAGGGGCGCCTAGGAGGGTCCTGCAGCAATTGGGGTCTATGGGGGGATGAGAAGGGTACCGGGGCAGTTCCCAGGGAGGTGCCGAGCCGGGGAGTCCGCGGAGCAGCAGGGTCGGGAGGGGCAGAGCGGGACGGGACTCGCGAGGGAGGGACAGGGAGGGA